>CM062289.1:285512002-286106201 GCA_031216915.1 Pictodentalium vernedei | reverse complement strand
CCAGATGCCTTCAGCATCTGGATACACCATACCCATTTAGTATCAGCCAGTTCACCCAAATTAGCAATATCAGCCCCCCCAATATAAATTTCATTCCGACGGGCCTGCATGCTAACAAACCCAATGGTAATTTTTTTATATCATTCAATTCTACTGGTCCTAAGGATGCTTCATACCAAATAACAGTTCTCTGTTCCATGTGGTTTGGGAAATATGGCGTTTGAAAATATTTTCTATTATTAGTTCTTGGGGTTCCCACGGGGAAGATGGGGAATTTTTTTTTTGCATGAATCAAGTACTTATGACCCAATAATACCACTTACCGAATTTCGTTGAACTTGGAGCATCGGTTCAGAAAATAGAAATTTTGGGCAGGGCCAAAAATCTTGCCCCTCTCATCACGAAGGCAAATATTGCTTCATGAACTTCGTTTGAACAAACTTGATTCTACACCTCAGAAGGAAGCTTCATACCAAATATCAAGTCATTGTACCCACTGGTTCATAACAAGAAGATTTTTCTAGAATTCTGGAGCATCTTCCCCCACTCCCTCCCAGGGAACTTTATTTGAACAAACTTGAAATGAAATATGATAAGGACCATGCATAGCAAATTTGGTTCAATTTGGCCCAGGGGGTTTAGGAGAAGAAGTCGATAATGTAAAGTTCACGATGGACAGACTGACAATGGATGGCGGACATTCGACCACGGACAGAAAGTGATCACTTGACCTCCCTCTGACTTTCAGTCAGGCGAGCTAAAATGGATAGTTTGTTGCGAAAAAAAACTGAAATGAGATAAGAAACAGAAAAATTTTACGCCTGACCTTAAGACAGGGAGCCTCTCCCATTCCACATTAAAACAATATTGTCAAGATCATTCCAATGTGGGATCATAAGCTGCATTCAGGAAACAAAAGTTGCAAATATTGTGTAATACAGCCTATGTAAGGCATGGATTTAATAAGTAATGCACACCATATTGCAAGTAATTTTGAGTTACTTTCCCATATTGCCAACAGTAAAGCTGGCCATTGCTAGGAGAGAGAAGATACTTTCACTCCATCTAATTTTTCCCCAGAGATTATATTGTCCAGAATAACCAGGACTTGCCAACATTATTTTTTCTTTAATGATTTATATTTGCTTCAAAATATTCTGAAATAATAATTATTCCCCTTGGAGTTAAGTGATGCAAGCAATAAAACATAATGGATTCAGAAATAAAAAGTATTGACTATCATAAAAAAACAAACCTTTAATTTCTGCAGAATTCTCGCAGTCGTTGCATTATTGTTTAATTTCTTCATTAACCGAACCACTTCTTTCTCATCAATCACTCCACTGTTATCTGTATCAGCTTGTTCAAATATCTCCATCAACCAAGTTCATATGTTAAGGAAAACAAATCAGAAAAGCGGTCCTCAGAATTAGCGATGGTATTTGGCAATGGCATTGCAAATGCCATCGTAACTTTAGTTTTCAGTGGAATTTCAGTGCAGGAGTAAATTCTGTTAGTAATTTATGTATTTGTGTTTAAGGTCACATATTTCTGCCCATTGGCTAATTGTGACAACAACATGGGATATAATGTCAAGTGCTGCCAATCATTTATGTCCGTGTTGCCCATTTTAGAGAACTTCCACCCCAGACATTGGTGACCAGGTCCTATTTTACCTGTAAAACAGAGTTTGTTTACCACTGTAAACAAGCACTGCTTCACTTCCTAGGTTCCCAGAGTGATTCTGTTTGTAAATATCATAATGATAAATAAATAACAGCATATTCCTGTTTTTTGCTGCAGTTAAACACCAATAAATTAAACTTGAACAAATTGTTTGGGTCCTTTTTTGGGGGAGAAGAGAGGGGGTGGAGGTGAGGGATAGAGAAGTTCTCATAAACCATGATGACCAAGCTGTCAGCAACAGATATTACTTCTTTATTTGTATAAGGACCAGCAAAATAGCATTTCAATTCTTCTTTTAGCATATTAAAACACCACACACTCTTTTAAGTCTAACTGTTTAAAGTGTGCACAATCATTGTAATCATTTGCAATCATCACTGTTAATTTTACAAAAGTCCAGTTTAGCTAAACATTTTACTATCACGTTTGGAGTATATTCCAGCAATTAGTCGATGATGACCTTTTGACCAAGATATTTATTTATTTATATTTATTGGAGTTTAATAACACTTTCAACAATCAATTTAACTTCATGTTGGACAGTTTTACTGGAGGAGAGAACCACCAAGCAGCAGTGAACAACTGTCAGACTCCCTAACAAACTACACCACACAAGCAGTTACCACTGGTTGAAGGAAAGTGCACCATTGATATATAGAACATCTTAGCACACAGCACTACTATATCACCCCATGGGCAATCAACTTTAAGTGTCAAACCCAAGGACACAATATAGTTACCACATGTCGGGATCGAATCTGACTGAGATTGACAATATTAGAGCTCTTATTATTAAGGACACAAATTTCCCAGAAATCAGGTTATTTTTACTTTTTACAATTATCGTTTTGCTTGAGTTTATTTACCTGTCTTATAAGATCAAATGTCTTGTGTGACTTTATTGAAAAATTGAAAACTCAGCTTGCATCATACATTCAATGATCTTATAACACTTTACCCAACGTTAACGACCAAAACTGTCCAGCACGATGCACAAAAATCGCCAATTAATTTTCATTATTTTTTTCATTTTTTCTCAAAAACATAGGTAATGACCCCTCATTGGAACGAGCTTGATGAGCTCATTCCAGTGAGGGGGCATAACCTATGTTTTTGAGACACAAAATGAAAAAAAAATAGTTATTCAAGAATTTTGTTTGCAAGTGTTGCCTGCTTTTCAGGTTAGGTAAAGGGTTAACTTTTAAGTCACACAATGTCTTCATACAATTCTATAATTAAACCGTGGCCAGAGAAATTTAGAATTCTGATAAGTAATTCACAAGTAACAGTATTCACGAGTGAACATTTTTTATAAAATACAAGATATGTTTACGAAGTTGTAGTAATGCTTGGGTTTTTAAACCTTTAACAGGTGAACACTAACCAATCACTCAAAGAACCTGTCAACTGTTGATCAACAGTTGACATTAACAGGGAAACTGGAAGCCCATAATTAGGCTCTATTCTGAAGGGCCAGTACCACAGCTTTAAAGGCTTCATATTCTGTGGTCGTTCTCCATGTCACCCTCGAAGTGAAATTATTTAGTCTGTTAGGATTTGCCTTGTTACAAGTTATGGGAGAGTGCCAATTGGTACTATCTCATAACTTGTAACAAGGCAAAGATATGTGAATGAATTATAATGACCAAAAATAGTTTAGCGCTCTACCAGTTAAATAGACCGAAATTAAAATGTGCCATTGCAGATCATAATTTTATTTGTCCAGACAATTGCAAACACCAACACTCAATTAGTCAATTGAATGGGGTGTAAAAAACTGTCTCCCCCTGCTCTGTTATTGTTACACATCACTACAATGAAATTGCGCTATCCACACGGATAGCTACAATGCCATCTCACACTAACAGTCTCGAGTTCATACATTGCCCACAGAAAAACTGCAGTCCAATGGACAGAAAATGTGGGCTTCATACATGTACATTCTTCTAGTTGGGTGTAGCCATTCTCGACGCTGAGTGTGGTTTCATACATCCACACGTGCAGCATACATGTAACCTGCATACATACACATCCTGCTTCAGTAGTTTCTCATGTGGCAATGTAGCCTTGCAAGACTGCATGCCCCTCAGAACTGTGATTGCGCAGTACACTCAAGGTTTCATACATGTACATCCTCTGAATGTCTGTTACTGATTACCCGTACATGTAGCATGCGAGTGTCTGCGCACCCCACAGTCTGCATGAGCACGAAGGAGATCTCACCAAGCATCGAAGATCAGAGTTCACATGCATATGCATCCATGAGGGACCAGCTACGATCTTCGTTAATTTCAGACAGAAGAGTCTGTCCCAGCAGTTGGCCAAAGTTATTTACAAATAAAAATATATTTGAATTTACATTCTACCTTCGTTAGTTATTTCAGACATAAATGAAAGCCATAAACATAACCCATTTTATCTGATAACCATAGAGTATAACAACCGTTGTATATACTTGAAGTATATACAACGGGTGTTGTATATAATTATAATTTATGCGAACGACCTCTGACCTCTTTCAATTCCATTTTCATTCATTCATTCATGAAACATCGTTATATCACAGGGCAGGTTTTAATTGTACGCTTATTGCACTTTGTCAAAATCCTCTGATGGTGTCATTTCTTATTTATTTTGCTTCAATAAAGGCAACCTAAAATTTTGCTTCAAAACATTGTAGAAATTACGTGAATGTTAATAGAAATTAGTATGCGGCGACTGCGAACTATTTATAGTCACGGCCTCGATCAAAAGTACTCGCGGAACTGCACTAATTAAAAGTTCGTCTGCTCTACCTGAAAAAAAAAACACTTCGTAAAAATTGTAAACAAATGCAAAATTATTTGTTATATTGGGACTACAGCATAAAACACGGAAGAAAACTGGAACTATGTCAAAAAAAGAATAACTCTACTGAAACACCGTTTTGTTACTGTTAATAAAATAGTTGAAATTTATTTTGTTCCAGCGCAGTTACATGATGCAAGAAGTGCAATCGCCGTCATCGATTTTGTAATGTAAGGGACACAACTCTATGCGTCTTGTCCTATTTCTTTTGTCTCGTAGACTGGTTTTCTTTGGAGGCCCGTGGGAAGCATATATAAGTCGGGTAGACGCACGAGACGGGTGTCTGTTTGTTATCAGATAAAAACAATAAACATATAGTGTGTTTTTATATCTGTGTTATACAACTCGTTGAAATATGGTTTATTTTTTCTCGGCGAAGCCTCGAAAAAATAAACCATATTTCAACTCGTTGTATAACACAGAAATAAAAACACACTATATGTTTATTGTCTATATATCTTGTTTAAAAAGAGCTTGGAGAGATTATGTTACATTTCTAACAGGTCTATTATTTTGAAACTCACTGGAGAGCGACTATCTCCCTCCCATGAAAAGGATCAGAAAGGCAACTGTCCCCATAGTATAAAAGTCCTCTCACCATGATAGGAAATCAAGTTCGTAGCATTTTCTTTAACTTCTTGCAAACTGCTGGAAGATATTCCTGATGAAGACAGTAAATCTCTTTTTGCTAGAATCAGTATAATTTGGGGTACTTTCAACAAAATTTACCTCTGTGAATTGAATAAACATTTTGATCAGTGATTTTGTCAATTGGTTTTCTATGATTTTCCCATGAAAATTTAGTCATGACTGTTTCACCTTCATTCGGCATCTATGAATTAATTTACGTTTGACGTTATGGTATTGCTTTATTCCACTGTGCATGATGTAATCCCCATTAACTCTTTACCTAACATGAAAAGCAGACGACACTTGCAAACATAATTCTTGAATAACTAATTTTTTTCATTTTTTGTCTCATAAACATAAGTTATGACGCCTCATTGGAATGAGCTTGATGAGCTCGTTCCAAAGAGGGGTCATAACCTATGTTTTTGAGACAAATGAAAGTGTCAATGACACTGTAGCTCAACTTGTCAAGACAAAGACATGTACATGTATAGTATGTGACACAGCAATGACAAACATCTAGGTAATGACCTGATAACAAAGGTACATATAAAGTATTGTAACGGTCTGTACATAAATACTGACCGTTGCCTGTAACAAATGTATAGGTAAAGTATTGTAAAGGTGGGTCAGATGCTGAACTAGAAAAAAATCTTTGAGTCCCAGAGTGGGTCTGACTGAACCCCAAAATATTTGTTCTCATAGCACAGTGATAACAAAGGCACCCCAAAACACACTCGTTCCTGTCCCAAGGTGAAAACAAAAGTACTCAAGAAGTTTTGTGAAGATCAGTTCATAAATACGAGCTGTATAGAACTTGTGACAAAAAACTGATTGGACCTAATTTCGGTACAAAATGGCCACTGGCAGCCATCTTGAATTTTGGACCGTACCCAGAAACACTCATTCTCATCCCAAGGAGATAACAAAGGTACCCAAGAAGTTTTGTGAAGATCGGTTCATAAATACAGCCTCTACCCTGAGCCGTATTGACATGTGTGCTTACATTGTGTAAGTAGCACTGAATAAATCAAAGTTCATCTAATTTGCATAATTTCTGCACGAAAAAAAACCCCTTACAATATGTGATGTATTCCATGTTACTAAACATTCATACAAAAATTTATTCAAATCAGAACTTTCATACAGAAGTTCTATACAAAAGACTGATTGCACTAATTTTGGTACAAAATGGCTGCTGGTGGCCATCTTGAATTTTGGACCACACCCAAAAACACTCGCTCTCATCCCACGGTGATAACAAAGGTACCCAAGAAGTTTCGTAAAGATTGGTTCATAAATATGGCCTCTAGTCTGAGCTGTATAGAAGATGTGTACAAAAAACTGATTAGACCTAATTTCGGTACAAAATGGCCACTGGCAGCCATCTTGAATTTTAGACCGCACCCAGAAACACTCATTCTCGTCCCAAGGTGATAACAAAGGTACCCAAGACATTTCGTGAAGATCAGTTCATAAATACAGACTCTAGTCTGAGCCGTATTGATATGTGTACTTACTGTGTGTAAGTCGCACTGAAAAAATCAAAGTTCATCTAATTTGCATAATTTCTGCACGAGAAAAAAACCCGTATTATATGTGATGCATCCCATGGTACTAAACATTCACACAAAAAAATTATTCAAATCAGGGCTTTCATATGGAAGTTCTGTGCAAAAATCTGATTGCACCTAATTTTGTACAAAATGGCTGCCATCGGCCATCTTGAATTTCGGTCCGGACCCCAAAACACTCGTTCTCGTCCCACGGTGATACCAAAGGTACCCAAGAAGTTTCGTAAAGATCGGTTCATAAATACGGCCTCTAGCCCGAGCCGTATTGGCATTTGCACTTACAGTGCTGAAAGTAACCCCAAAAAACATCAAAATTAGTCTAATTTGCACAATTTACGTACGAGAAAAAAACCCGTATTATATGTGATGTATCCCATGGTACTAAACATTCATACAAAAAATTATTCAAATCAGAGCTTTCATATGGAAGTTTTGTACAAAAAACAGATTTCTGCATCGTCGGTACAAAATGGCGGCTGGCAGCCATCTTGAATTTCGGACCGCACCCAAAAACACTCGTTCTCGTCCCACGGTCATAACAAAGGTACCCAAGAAGTTTCGTAAAGATCGGTTCATAAATACGGCCTCTAGCCCGAGCCATAGCAGCTTGGCACTTACAGCTTTGAAAGTAACACTAAATAAATCAAAGTAAGTCTAATTTGCATAATTTACGCACGAGAAAAAAACCCGTATTATATGTGATGTATCCCATGGTACTAAACATTTATACAAAACTTTATTCAAATCAGAACTTTCATACAGAAGTTCTGTACAAAAAACTGATTTTTGCATCATCGGTACAAAATGGCCACTGGCAGCCATCTTGAATTTTGGACCACACCTAAAAACACTCGTTCCCATCCCAGGGTCATAACAAAGGTACACAAGAAGTTTCGTAAAGATCGGTTCATAAATACGACCTCTAGCCCGAGCCATAGCCAATTGTTGACGTACGGACAGACGGACAGACGGACGACGGGCCATGACAATAGCTCAAATTTGACTTCGTCAAAGTTGAGCTAAAAATGAAATAAATAATGAAAATTAATTGGCGATTTTTGTGAATAGTGCTGGCTGCCTTTGGCCATTATATTGGGTAAATGGTTAATAGAGGAGATCAGCAGTCACCATGCTAGGTGACATACATCACCTTTGTTTCCAAAACAAATCACATGTGTATTAATTTAAACTAACCCTTTACCCAACGTAACGAACCAAAACCGGCCAGGGTTATTCTCAAAAATCGCCCATTAATTTTCATTATTTTTTCATATTTTGTCTCAAAAACACAGGTTATGTCCCCTTGTGCTCGTTCCAACAAGGGGTCATAACCTATGTTTTTGAGACAAAAAATGAAAAAAAATTAGTTCTTTGAGAATTGTTTTTGCAAGTGTGTTCTGCTTTCCATGTTAGGTAAAGGGTTAAGAGGCACAATCCTTATCAGAAATGATGGATGTGAAATTGATTCAGCATTAAATAAAAAGATATTGGAATATTATCCACTTGATCATTTGTGTTAAAATTAACTTTTATAGTAAGTATCAACTGTAATATTATTAATATGGTAAATTCAATTTGAAAACTAAACTTTATGTTTAGAATGCATTGAAATGTAACTGCATACAGTCAGAATGGAATTGTGTATCTTCCATCTTCATTGCTTTGCAAACTGTGCTACCACTTCGAAAGATTCGACATTCGAAATGCACTGATGTAAATAAAGTACTGTCAATACCTGTGCCATAGATGCTTGCATAGTTGAGTTATACAAAAGGAAATGAGTGACATATGAAGCAACTGACGGTAACCGCCATAGCTGGCTCCTTCTTTGGTCCACACGTTTATTCTTTTGGAAACAAATGTGACCACAATGGCTTTGGTCTAATTAGGAACAACAGGTAAACCAGAGGCTGAAGTGAGCCTAAAATGCTCACCTGGCTCAAGTTGTCAAAAGAGATGAGTGTATCAGTAAGTGATCAACAGCAAGAGCAATTTTTTGATTTGCTATGACACAACAAAGGCAACTTTTTTTGGCCAATCATTTGTGCCAATCACCACACAAATATTTCAAAATTAACCCCTATTGGCCACAAATGATATGAATACATGAGTTTATCTTCAAGATTTACTAACTTCAAGGGCAAATTTCTCCTAATTGCGAGGTTGTTGTAACAATTATTTTTGTATGCATAGATGCAACAATGCTTGCAGAAGAAAGTTACTGTTTAGTTTTTAATCTCGTCTTTAACCCTCAAGCAAATGAGGGTAAGAGTACCATCCCAAAATTCCAAAATTCGCTAACTGTGGTTGTATCTTCCTGTCATTTTGGAAAGGGTTAATTCTAAACACTTTGTTTTGCTATAGGTAGAGATGCCTACTGAACAAATCCTCTGCTGTAAGTTTTGCTTTGGGGCTTAACACAACATAAGCTTTGGCCAAGTAAAGAATAGTACTGTCAGAAAACAAATTGATTTTCAGTGAATTTTGCAAACATCTGTACTCATTTCCTCTAATTGCAAGGTTGTTGTAGCAATTATTTTGGTATGGATAGATGCAACAATGATTGTAGAAAAAAGTTACTGTTCACTTTTTAATCTCAAGATTTAACCCCCAAGCAAAATGAGGGCGTGAATAAGAGAACCGTGAGAGAATGCCAAAATTAGCCAACTTTGGATGCGTTTTGTCTATCATTTTGGAAATGGTTAATTTCAAACACTTTGCTTTGCTAAATGTAGTCTGCATTTTCACATTGGAAAGTTGGGGAAGCCCGTAATTTGTCCAACAAATTACAATTCTCTAGTTTATTTTTTTTTCTGCCGTCAATTTTGTCTGTTGTACTGCTCAAAAACAAGCTGCACGATTTCAACCAAATTTGGCATACTTATGTAATGACATACAGTCTAGTGAAATGAGGTATCGCCATATCTGTGAAAATGCGTATTTTCAAAATATTCTGCCAAAACCTTCAAAATTTCCCCATTTCACAACATAGCTCAAAAACAAGCTGTACGATTTCAACCAGATTTCGTAAACTTATTTATTGTCACAATATCTAGAGAAATGAGGTATCATCATATTCGTGGAAATGCTTATTTTAAAATTTTTCTGCCAAAACAATCAAAATTTCGCCATTTTTCAAAAGTCTCGGAACTGTTTACAGTTATCTGGCACTAAGTTTCCAAACATTTAGAGCATAATATGGTACACCAAAATCACCACACAAATATTTCAAAATCAACCACTGTGGGCCAAAAATGAAACGAATATAACCATTTTGTCTTCAAAATTGACCAACTTCAAGGGCAGATTTCTCTATTTGTAAGGTTGTTGTAACAATTATTTTGGTATGGATAGATGCAACAATGATTGCAGAAGAAAGTTCCTGTTTATTTTCTAATCTAAGATTGAACCCCCAAGCACAATGAGGGCGAGAATAAGAGTGTTGTTTGAAAATGCCAAAATTAGCCAACTTTGGTTGCTTTTTTCTATCATTTTGGAAAAGGTTAAATTCAAACACTTTGCATGCTCGTTTTCACAATTGACTACTGAGCATATATGCTGTTGTAAGTTTGGTTGTAAAGTTTAACCCAAAGCCCATTCTGTTCACATAAATGTAGGTACCATCCAAATGAACTCCCATTTTTTCCGAATTTGATAAGTTTAAGTGACAATTTACTCCATTTCTAATTGATTGCGCTCTGAATGTTTTCTATGGCTGCATTCAGCAGTCAAAGTATGAAATATTTTGTTTTATATGTTATTATTAAAAGTTTAACCCTTGGCATATGTGACATTTCCCATAAGGGAACTGTCGGAATAATTGTTATTTTCACCAACTTTTACATGCGATTTCTCAGCACTGAAGCCATATTTTCTCAAAACGTTTCCCATGAAAAGATAGGACATTCACCCAAGAACAATTTCGCTGTTAAATGTTTTATTTAAAGTTTTAACCCTCACCCAATTGTCAGGCTTTGAATTGGAGTAGCTCAACTTGGACATGTTCATTCAAATACCAAGATTCAATATTCCTCCATATTTCTTGTCAGACACTTAGTGATTGATGTCCACATGTTTAGAGCATAATATGACACACCGAAATCACCACACAAATATTTCAAAATTAACCTCTATGGTCCAAAAATGAAATGAATATAGCATTTTTTCTTCAAAATTCATTGCTTTTTTCTATCATTTTGGAAAGGGTTAAATTCAAACACTTTGCATGCTCGTTTTCACAACTGACTACTGAGCATATATGCTATTGTAAGTTTGGTTGTAAAGTTTAACCCTATGCCCATTCTGTTCGCATAAATGTAGGTACCATCCAAATGAACTCCCATTTTTTCCGAATTTGATAAGTTTAAGTGACAATTTACTCCATTTCTAATTGATTGCGCTCTGAATGTTTTCTATGGCTGCATGCAGCAGTCAAAGTATGAAATATTTTGTTTTATATGTTATTATTAAAAGTTTAACCCTTGGCAGATGTGACATTTCCCATAAGGGAACTGTCGGAATAATTGTTATTTTCACCAACTTTTACATGCTATTTCTCAGCACTGAAGCCATATTTTCTCAAAACGTTTCCCATGAAAAGATAGGACATTCATCCAAGAACAATGTCGCTGTTAAATGTTTTATTTAACTGGTAGAGTGCTGGAAGCCCTATTTTGGGCTTTACTAAAAGTGACAGGCAATAACTGTCTGTAGCTACATTCTGCCTGAGGAAGCCTTTATTGTCCCTGATATGAATCAGATTTTTTATACAATACCTTGCTCTCTGACATTTAATTGCTCTCTGACATTCAACAGAATGCAGAAAAATTATAAGGCACTATCCAATTAAATGTAATAGAGCAGTATATGATGAGCTTTGGTTTGTTGTCAGAAAAAACTCAGCACTTTACCAGTTAAAGTTTTAACCCTCACCCACTTGTCAGGACTTGAATTGGAGTAGCTCAACTTGGACATGTTCATTCAAATACCAAGATTCAATATTCCTCCATGTCTCTTATCAGACACTCTGTGATTGATGTCCACATGTTTAGAGCATAATATGACACACCGAAATCACCACACAAATATTTCAAAATTAACCCCTATGGGCCAAAAATGAAATGAATATAGCATTTTTTCTTCGAAATTTACTAACTTCAAGGGTAAATTTGTCTAATTCCAGGGCTGTTGTAACAATTATTTTGGTATGGATAGATGCAACAGCGATTGCAGAAGAAAGTTACAATTTACTTTTTAACCTCAGATTTAATCCTCAAGCACAATGAGGGCAAGAATAAGAGTACCGTTTGAAAATGCCAAAATTAACCAATTTTGGTTGCTTTTTTCTATCATTTTGGAAAGGCTTAATTTTAAACACTTTGCTTTGCTATATGTAGAGATGCTTAATGAACAAATCCACTGTTGTATGTTATGCTCTGTGGCCCAATCTATGCTTTGGGCACTTGAAGAATAGTACTGTCCAAAAAAAATTGATTTTTAGGAAATTGTGCAAATGTTTGTACTCATTTGCTCAGACTGCAAGGTTGTTGTAGCAATTATTTTGGTATGGATAGTTGAAAGAATGATTGCAGAAGAAAGTTACTGTTTATTTTTTAATCTCAGATCTAACCCTCAACCACAATGAGGGTGAGAATAAGAGTATCATTTGAAAATGCCCAAATTAGCCAAATTTAGATGCTTTTTTTCTATCATTTTAGAAAGGGTTAATTTCAAACACTTTGCTTTGCTATATGCCTTTTCACATTAAAAAGTTGGGAAAGTCTGTAATTTGTCCAACAAATTACAATTCTCTAGTTTGTTGTTGTTTTTCAACTACTTTGGTTCTCTCTAACCCCCTCCCACCAAAAAAAAAATTGTTTGTTCATGGCATCAATAAAATCTTTGGAATCCACATTGCTGTCTTGAGAGGGTTAAATTAACCCTTAAGCCCCCATATAGCCCCAAACCGCCACTTTTATATTGCATTGAAGCAGGTGCTCCCTTGTGTAATCTTTTTTATTACTCTTGTGTGTAGACTGAATTTTCCCTGGCAGTGGTTCTATATCACTGCTGGCTGCCTGTATAGGCAGCCAGCAGTGATGTAGAACCACTGCCAAGTCATCAATAACTATGTAAACAGAAAAAGGCCATAAATACTTTAAAATTAATCTGAGGACTTAAGGGTTAAAGACATGCACACAGGAATCAGATAAATGTTTTTCCAGCATAGAAAGGGTTCATTCAACATGAAATAACTTATATGTGGACAGTAGTGAAAGAGTCCATCATGAAATAAAATCTTTGGAAAAAACACGAAGTCACAAGACGGTTAAATTAAAGATATTCATACAGGAATCAGATCAATTTTTTTTTCAAGGAACCAGAAAAATACATCTACAGTATTGAAAAGGTTTTTTGTTTGTTCAAGGCGCCAATAAAATCTTTGGAATCCACACTGCAGTCTTGAGAGGGTTAAATTAAAGACATGCATTCAGTTATCAGATTTTTTTCAGCATTGAAATGGTTCATTCAACATAAACTAAAACAAACAAAAGTCCACAGAATTTTCAGATTAAATAACAAGATAACAATGTTCATAACAGATGGTTTTGTTATTTTAAGAACAATATGTCAATCAAAGTTCTCAGTGAATGAAAAATCCTCCAGGATAAACTACTGCAAAAATGCTTACTCATCATTTTTTCAATACCCACTACCGGGCACCCTGATTGAACTGGTGGCAATTTTTTTAACCAATCCCTTCTTCCGGTCCTAAGGAATCTTCATACCAAATAACAGTTCTCTGTTCCTTGTGGTTTGGGATGTATGGGATTTTGAATTTTTTTCTGTTATTAGCCACTGGGGTTGTCACAGGGCTGTGAAATTTTTTTTTAGGCATCAATCAATTACTTAGGACCCACTTAAACTACATGCCAAATTTGGTTGAAGTTGGCCTACCGGTTCTTGAAATAGAAATTTTGGCCCAAAATTGATATACCCCCACAGAGAGCCCAGATATTGACCTATCAACTTCCCTTGAACAAACTTTAATCTTCTACACCAAAGGATGTTCCATACCAAATATCAGAGCATTCCCTCTGATGGTTCATGAAAAGATTTTTAAAGGTTTTTAAGCTTTTGCGGCATAAACCAGAGCCTGAAGAAGGCAGCCGCTTCATTTGAACAAAATAGAAAGAGTATACTCCAGGGATGGTTTGTGCAATATATGTTTGAATTTGGGTGAATGGCTGTGAAGAAGAAGAAGCCAAGTTTGCAAACGTTAACGGCAAACGTTAACGGAAGACGGACTCCGTACACCAAGTGATGGCAATAGCTCACACTGACTTGCAGTCAGGTGAGTTAAAAATGGAATTCCCTAACACCATACACACACCATACCGACCATCATTCAGTCCAGTAAGTTGGAAAATTTTTAACTTTTCACAAATTGTTGGTTTTCACAATTTGGGGTATTCCCATTCTCTTTAAAAATACAGGTGTTCCATTGTGACTTCACAGAGATGCCAGATTAGACAAGAATTCAAATTTAGCACTTGGATGGAGTCCAGTTGTATTCTGCAGCATTACTGACAAAGACACACACATAATGACAAATTCTTGAAAATATCCATGATAGTGTTTCAAACATTTGTACATATATGTTGCAATATAAATCTTGTGTGCAGGTTCTATTGCCCACTACCTAAGAAACCATGTGTAAAAACTTCAAACTGGAAAATCTTGCAGTTATAAACTGATCTGACCATGCATCTCTAAACAGTATGCACACAGGCGAGTTTATGAGGGGAAGTAACGTGAATAATTTTTCCTCACTCACATTCATTCTATTTGCCTCCAGCCAGTATGTTGCACTGAATATGACAAGTACAACATTATAAGTTATTGTGATGAATTGATGGTAACATGGTGTGAGGTTTGCAGCTTGCAGCGTTTATGTTCAACTGAGATGGAAACAGACGAGGTTGAACATAAGCTCCAAGTCACAAACATCAGATCATGTCATGGTCAATTCATCAAAACAGGTTTAGGATCCAATAAGATCTCACAGGAGCACAAAACACACACCATGAAATTAACAAGGATACCTTTAACAATCACAAGTTCAGTGAATAAACTTCTTGTGTACCCCACAAAGTCACTGGGCAAATAATTAATAAATCAGATAAAGGTCGAGGTCACTCTATCTTACTTCAAATTGTAAACTGATTTGTAATTTAACCCTTTGATACATTTGTACTTCTTATGACATACGAAATCAAACAGTGTGTTGATACTTTTGTACGTCTTATGATGTATGAAATCAAACAGCATGTTGAAACTTTGTGGTCATTTGTTTTGTTATTATTTTTTGATTTATTTAAAGTTTTAACCTCAATTCCTATTTTCTCCCAAATGGTGCTGTGACAACCGTTGAGCCAAAATGCTATTGCAGCTTAAAATACTAATATAATCCTGCTGTCAAGACTTCTTAACTGATTGAGTTCCAGAAGCCACTATCAGGGCTTTTAAAAAATGAGGATACCAGAGCAAAAGCCACCACTTTTCTTATTATTTATTTATTTATTGGTGTTTAAGGTCACATACTTATGCACGATGGCTAATCGTGACCGTGACAGTTTTACGGGTGGAGGAAGCCGGAGTACCCGGAGAGAACCACCGAGCAACGACGAGCAGCTGTCAGCTCTCCAACATCGTAACTCTGAACTCTGCACCGCAGCACAGGCAGGGTTAGATTGGTTGAAGACATGCGCACCATCGACGTGCAGTACGCCTCAGTACACAGCGTCATCGTGCCCCCATTTAGGCAATTGGGGTGAAGTGTCTTGCCCAAGGACACAACGCGGTTGCCGCAGGTGGGATTCGAACCGAGGACCTCTCGGCTTGCAGCCCGCACCTCTACCAACTCAGCCACCGCGCCCCCACCACTTTTCTTGCTTATATTTCATATTCAGTCAAACACAAATAATATTTTGTTGAAATAAATTTGTTTCGTTACAAAATATTGGAGAGTGCCTGTGGGAACTCTCCAATAATTTGTAATAAAACAAGTTTTGATTAACAAATTCAGACCACCAAAAATAATCTAGCCCTTAAGTAGTTAATCACTAATGTGAAAAATATCTTGTAATTTGTACTTTCCGACGTTTGACATCGCATTTTGAAAAACGTTGAAGAAACTGAATTCCTAGTGATGTTTGAACATCAGGATAATTAAGTCTCAAAGGGTTAAACAATACTTCCTTTAGATAATAATCTGCTGCATGTGTGAAAAATCTAGAAAAATGAAGCAATTTGCAAGTCACTCCACTGATGAATAATTACAAAATGGGCATCATCACTTCAAATATTTTGCAGGGAAATGCTACTGAAGCTGTAAACATAGAAAAACTGCAGGAGTTCTCATGCAATCAGACGGCAAAAAGTCAAGTTTAAACAACTGTTTATAGTTATGAAGCTTTCTTGATGGGACTCTCATCCCAGGCACTTGTTATTGAGTCCTGAGCTTGTTGAGTTCATTCCAATGAGGGTCCATAAATCTGGGTTTTTTAGTAAAAAATATTGGAAGAAAAATAAAATCTGAAGGGTGATTTTTATGAATTGCGTTCAATGGTTATGGCAGCTATATAAGGAAAAAGGTTACACCGATGCCAATATTTAGTATTTCTGGTGTACAACTGTTTTTTTTATTTGGAGATCCTATGCCCAATTTGAACAGATTCGGTTAATGAACAGCTAAATAAAAGTGTTGTCTTGAATTTTTTCATGAAATCCAGTTATGGCTGCTATGAAGCAGCCATGAATGGATTTGATGAAAAATGCAAACAAATGAAGCTGAGAAATCATTCATGAAATGATTGATCCAACCTACAGAGACGTTTCTGCACAATGGCTAACTGTGACCCCAACATGGATATAAATTCAAGTCCAGCAATTGTTTATACCCATGTTGCCCATTTTAGGGAGCTTCAACACCAGACATTAGTTACTGGATCCTATTTAATCAGTAAAATAGAGCATGTTTACCACGGTAAACAAGTACTGCCTCACTTTCTGGGGATCCCATGGGGGAATCTGCAAGAATATATTTTAAGCAGAACAACGATTTTGGTGACCACAGTATTATTCATGTATTTATTTATTTATTGGTGTTTAATAACACTTCCAACAGCCAGGATCACTGCATGCCAGACAGTTTAATGGAAGAAGAAGCAAGAAGCAGGAGTATCCCAAGGGAACCACTGAGCAGTGGCAAGCAACTGTTAAAGACTCCCCAACATACTAACTCCACACAAGCAGTGTTAGCATTGGTTGAAGGCAAGTACACCACTGACATGAAGTATGCCTAAGTACACAATGACACTGATTAATTGTCCTGACTGCTGGTCAGGATCAAACTTAGACTTTTTGGTTTGAAATTCAAAGCTCTAACCACTGAGCCATTGCTCTTCCGACTACAGTATTATTTCCTGGCTATAATATCTGCCTGCAGCATGTTAAAAGTTGATCAGGAGGTCAAAAAATGTCTATGTTGTTTTTTTCTTAATTTAACCCTTTACCAAATGAATTAGCCACATCTACCAGCATAATATACAAATTGAACTGTTGAAAAAAACTATTTTTACATAAAAAAAACAAAACCATATCATGTGACCCTCATTGGAACAAGCTTGTTCAGCTCATTCCAATAAGGTGTACATGATACGGTTTAGTTAAAATTTTGACAAAAAAATAAAAAAAAATAAGTGAAATAACAAATTTTGATATCATGTTAATTGAGTGAAATGTATCATGTGCAATAGGTGAATGGTTAACATATTTATTTGTTGGGTTTAAATATAGTGCTGTGATCTTGAAAAGAGACATTTTCTGTATCCTTAATTTTTTAATGAACTGCTGACATGTAATACACTGTTGGAAAGAGTTTCTGATGTGTGATCTGTTAGAAAGAGCTTCTTTAAACCCTTGTCAACAATGTGCTATAATGTTTTTTTATTGGTGTTTAACCCTTTGAACCCTAGTGGTATCTTCCAAATCAGTTCAATGGCAGCAGTGGGAAGAGGCCATATTCTTTATTTGGGGTAGACCAATTAATATTTTCAACGTGCAGCCTTGGGGCTGCACACTAAAAATATTGATTGGTCTACACCACACCTTCACTCAAAAGTCAACCTACTTAATGAAATTATAAAGTATCATGTTACTAGGCCAGAAAATTGGCCTCTGGGGTTCAAAGGGTTATGGTCCCTTTCAGCATCTATGACTGTATCAAGACTAAAACACAAGTTTTAAGTCAAGTTTAGCAATTTGTTTATAATCACACTGCGTACTGCAGAAGATTTCTGGTAACCAGGTCCTATTTTACCAATGAAACTTAACATTTTTACCTGAGTAAATGAGCACTGCTCCACTTCCCCAGGTTACCATGGGATGTGCCACATAAAACTTTAACATCTGTTTGCTTAATCCTTCACCAAAAATAACCATGAGCTTACTTGAACCATTTCAACAGTGTACCACATAACAATGTTACATATGTTTGCTTATTAATTCATTTATTTATTGGGGTTTAGGGTCACATATTTCTTCACAATGGCTAATCATGACCGCAACATGGAGATAAAGTCAAGTGAAGTCAATTCTTTACCCATGTTGCCCATTATAGAGGACTTCCACCCCAAGCACTGGTAGCTGGGTCTTATTTATTTATTTATTTATTGGGGTTTAACGACACTTTCAACAGCCAGAGTCACCTCGTGTCAGACAGTTTTACAGGTGGAGGAAGCCGAAGTACTTGGAGAGAACCATCGAGCAGTTGCGACCAACTGTCAGGCTTCCCAACATACTAACTCCACACAAAAAGGGTTAGCATCGGTTGAAGACAAGTACACAATGCCACCATGCCCCTCACGTGGGCAATTGGGATGTCTTGCCCAAGGATACAATGCGGTTGCTGCAGGTGGGATTCGAACTGAGGACCTCTCAGCTTGCAGTCTGCATCTCCAGTTGGATCGGAAAAGTTCTTGAGGTGGCCGTGCACTCTCTGCAGCATTAGTTGTGGGGTTGGTGCTGTCACAGCATACCATCCTAACAAGTGTGGACATAAAATGATCATCCCCGGTGTGGAGAGACACAATCTGTGAAGGACAAATAAAGACATTCGAGAAAATTGAGGTCACAAAGTTGCCACTGCAGAGGTCATCCCACATACCCACTCAATTGAGCAGAGATGTTTTAATATAAGTAGTATATGTTGCTCATCAATCCTTATAAAATTAATAATCATAAAAACAAAAATGGAATAATAGTTTTTGAGAAGAATTTAGCTTCTTTAGAGTTTTGGAGATTAATCACTGTCGAATGCTACTTTTCATGTTTTATAACTCTCCTTCAATTATTTAGTGCAGTTGTACCTAAATATGCAACGTGAGTATCCATGTGTACGATTGGAACATATCTGCACATGGACACAAGGTCACATTGACTTATTGTCACTCAGTAATGATTTAATGTTGTCATCGTATTTCAGTACTATTTTAAACATCTTAACTGTTAGAGTGTTATATTAATTCTGGTTGTTAGAATTCATTCATATGGGTTTGTTTTGAAACAAGTTATTGGGGAGTGCCTTTAGGCACTCTCCAATAAACTGCAGCAAGACAAAGCATATGAAACAAAAACTTTTCATTTTTACGAAAATTTGAAATCTTTTAATTGAAATGCCAGCACTTTTTGGTATAACACAGATATGCATTTCTAGCACTCTACCAGTTAATAGTCTTCTACTCCGGAAAATGTTATGGAAATAAATGATCACATGAAATGTAATGATTAAGATCTTCCTGTGTTCAGGTAACATTAAATTGCAAAGGATATTTATCTCTCATTTGCTGCAATTCATCAATGGCTTCGGGAGCTGAAAAGAGATAATTTTAACTGATCAGAACAGATGGTAACCAATTGCAATTTAAACAAATGCTTTGAAGCACCACTGATGAATTATTTGCTTCACTGGTTGTAAAAAATCTTGTTTACTGGTTTAGAGCATTGTGTACAGTTTTGTTCCTGTTTATAATGTTATGTTGTAACAACTAAAAAGTGGAAAGTCATTAAGTGTTTCAACCCTTTACCTAATGCAATGTCGATATCCGCCCAGAGCTATTTACCAATATCGCCATTTAAATTTTATTTTTTTCAATTTTGCTTCAAAACACAGCTTATAATATCCTTATTGGAAAGAGCTGGTCATAAGCTATGTTTCTGAAGTGAAAACTTAAAACAAGAAGTCATTCAAGAAATATTCTAACAAATTTACAATTATCCATCCTAATGTTGTGTTAGGTAAAAAGTTAGTGCCCAAGCAAATCTCACTTCATCAGAATATCTTGAATATTTGAGAATATTCTCAGACAGAAAATGAGCTACCAGAGAATCTATTAAGTTACATAACTCTTGTAAAACACTGATAACAAAACCTGTCGAAGGAGCATATCCTTTTTTCCCATGCTGGTCTTTCATCACACAGAAGAGGATTGAAATATGCCTAATTATTTTGGAATAACAAAGCAAAATGTGTGCATGGATGGCCATTTCACAAGTTTGTCAAGGGCCATAATTCTTGTGAAAATCAGAGGACAAAACCCATTGAGGGTGCATAAATATTCTTTTAAAATTCAGATGACGAAACCCATTGAAGGTGCATATCATTTCCCTTGTGCTGGTCTACAAGCAAATCAAAGGAGATTCAAATATGGCCAATGTTTTTGGATTAACAATGAAAAAGGTTTGTATAGATGGCCGGATGGACACACAGAGGGATGGAGGTCTCCTCTAGATCCTTTGGAGGTCTGGGCCATGTCTATTTGGAAAATAAGCAGACTGTCATCTGCAAAATGAGGTACCCAGAGGGTGAATTTAGTGATGCTACCCTGCAGAGCAGGGTAGCATCACTGAATTTACCCTCTGTGAACCTCAATCTGAATCAGAGTCTCAAAACTAAACAGAAAAAGGTACTCAGAGGATAAATTGGCCCATGGTATGGGGATAGCATCATCAAATTCACCCTCTGGGGACCTCATTCTGCAAATGTCAGACTGCTTATTTTCAGGCCTGGGGCCATGTCTATTTCTTTATCAGTGTTTGAGGTCCCATAGGGTCTGGGCCATAATAATAATAATAATAATAATAAAAAAGAACTAGTGTTTTTGTGTGGATACTGATAGTTATCTCCTTCATAGGCACAAAAAATTATGTGTTTCCACTTCTATTCCTTTGTGGAAATACATTTCTCATGCCCATTTACGAAATAATTATGGATATTCATGAAAAACACTAGATTCTCTTTACATTATGTAAAATTCAGAAAATTTGTATTCCATACAGCTGTAGGTGATTCATACAAAAGACAGATCACCCTGTCGCTGTCTAACCATTCTCCTGCTGTGTATTTAACTGGTATAGTGGTTGGTAATGTTTTTAAGCAGAATATGTTCACATGTCTTTGCCTTGTCACAATTTATGGGAAAGTGTCACAACTGTATTGCAACAAGACAAATCCATACAGACTAAATAATTTCACTTCAAAGATAATATGAAGTACATCCATAGAATATGCAGCCTTTGAGTTGCTGTACCCATACTTAGAGTAAAGACCAAATTCAGGCTTCCAGCACCCAACCAGTTAACTAACACAGCAAATGTAAGTGATACCAGCATTTCATACACAACATCCACAATCAGGTCTAACTTGTTTTGGAAAAAAATTTTAACAGAAACAGCATAGCACAATACCGCGTAATGTGATCAGAAAATACATGAATCTTTTGTTCTCTTTTTGCAGGCAAATGTTAGGCCCTTTTCGGGCCTTTAGTTTGGTTTAATTTTGGGGAATTGCAGACAGGCCAAGTTAATTGCAATTCAACCTAATTACAAAGTTTTTTTTATAATATTCAGGTGCCTCAGAATACCAATTAATCTTTAAAGGCCTAGCTCCAATTTTTGTTAATTTTATCCTGCAAAAGAGCAGACACCCCAATATGCAGTCTCTGGCTAAACTCAAAGTTACATTATAAGGAACTTGGAAGTTGTCTCTAGGCAAGTCATAGCTGCTTATACAGGAAGCCAAAACTTGCCTAGAAACAAATGCAAAGACTCCAAATGTGTATCAACAAGAGCTATTGCTGAAGGCAATTATATCCCCACTGCCATGCTGGACTGATGAAGCACAAATGAAATAAAAACAAAGTAAGGACTGTAACTCGGTTGAAACTAGAGTGATGTCATGCATAGAGTCCCAGCAACTGTCCCAGCAAGGACAATGCTTAGACACAAAATAGTGCTATTTTCTATTAACCGTTTACCTAACGAATCTGCCATATCTGCACTCGTAATATACAATGAAAGTGTCAATGACACTGTAGCTCAACTTGTTTAAGACATGTACATGTATAGTATGTGACACAGCAATGACAAACATCTAGGTAATGACCTGATAACAAAAGTACATGTAAAGTATTGTAATGGTTTGTACAAAAATGCTCACTGTAGCCTGTAACAAATGTGTAGGTAAAGTATTGTGAAGGTGGGCGACAGTTAGATGCTAAACTAGAAAAGAAATCTTTGAGTCCCAGAGTGAGTCTGACTGAACCCCAAAATATTTGTTCTCATAGCACAGTGATAACAAAGGCACCCAAAAACACTCGTTCCTGTCACAAGGTGATAACAAAGGTACCCCAAGAAGTTTCATGAAGATCAGTTCATAAATACAGACTCTAGCCCGAGCCGTATTGACATGTGCACTTACTGTGTATAAGTAGCACTGAATAAATCAAAGTTCATCTAATTTGCATAATTTCTGCACGAGAAAAAAACATGTATTATATGTGATGTATTCCATGTTACTAAACATTCCAACAAAAATGTATTCAAATCAGAACTTTCATACAGAAGTTCTGTACAAAAAACTGATTGCACTAATTTTGGTACAAAAAGGTTGCTGGTGGCCATCCTGAATTTTGGACCGCACCCAAAAACACTCGTTCTCGTCCCACAGTGATAACAAAGGTACCCAAGAAGTTTCATAAAGATCGGTTCATAAATACGGCCTCTAGCCTGAACCGTATAGAAGTTGTGTACAAAAAACTGATTGGACCTGATTTCGGTACAAAATGGCCACTGGCAGCCATCTTGAATTTTGGACAGCACCCAGAAACACTCGTTCTCATCCCAAGGTGATAACAAAGGTACCCAAGAAGGTACGTGAAGATCGGTTCATAAATACAGACTCTTGCCCAAGCCGTATTGACATGTGCACTTACTGTGTATAAGTAGCACTGAATAAATCAAAGTTCATCTAATTTGCATAATTTTTGCACGAGAAAAAAACCTGTATTATATGTGATGTATTCCATGTTACTAAACATTCATACAGAAATTTATTTAAATCAGAACTTCCATACAAAAGTTCTGTACAAAAAACTGACTGCACCAATTTTGGTACAAAATGGCCACTGGCAGCCATCTTGAGTTTTGGACTGCATTCAAACAAAAACACTCGTTCTCATCCCAAGGTGATAACAAAGGTGCCCAAGAAGCTTCGTAAAGATCGGTTCATAAATATGGCCTCTAGCCCGAGCCGTATTGGCATTTGCAGTTACAGTGCTGAAAGTAACATTAAATAGATCAAAGTTTGTCTAATCGGCATAATTTATGCACAAGAAAAAAACCTGTATTATATGTGATGTATCCCATGGTACTAAACATTCACACAGAAAATTATTCAAATCAGCGCTTTCATATGGAAGTTCTGCGCAAAAATCTGATTGCACCTAATTTTGTACAAAATGGCCACCAGTGGCCATCTTGAATTTCAGATCGGACCCCAAAACACTCGTTCTTGTCCTATGGTGATAACAAAGGTACCCAAGAAGTTTTGTAAAGATCGATTCATAAATACGGTATCTAGACCGAGCCATATTGGCATTTGCACTTACAGTGCTGAAAGTAACACTAAATAAATCAAAGTTAGTCTAATTTGCATAATTTACGCAAGAGAAAAAAACCTGTATTATATGTGATGTATCCCATGGTACTAAACATTCATACAAAAAAATTATTCAAATCGGAGCTTTCGTATGGACGTTCTGTGCAAAAATCTGATTGCACCTAATTTTGGTACAAAATGGCTGCCAGCGGCCATCTTAAATTTCGAACCGGACCCCAAAACACTCGTTCTCATCTCATGGTGATAACAAAGGTACCCAAGAAGTTTCGTAAAGATTGGTTCATAAGTACGGCCTCTAGCCCGAGCCGTGTGTATGGCACGACAGACGGTTGACGGGCCATGGCAATACCTCAAATTTGGCTTTGCCAAAGTTGAGCTAAAAATTGCTATTCAAATTTTATTTTTTCATTTTTCTTCCCCAAAACATACCTCATGACCTATTAATGGAACAAGCTTGATGAGCTTGTACCAATAAGGACAAATAAGCAACGGTTAGAAGTAAATGAAAGAGTCAATGACACTGTAGCTCAACTTGGATATGACAGGAATTAGTACTTGCTGTGACCAAGACAACTGAATAATGAATATGACAGGAATTAGTATTTGTTTTGGCCCAGTCAACAATAATAAAAGAATTACAAGGTGACTGTAATGGACTACAGATTAAGACCAATCATTGTAGATTATTATTTTTGTGTGGAAATTTTCAGTCCCAAACAAAATATTTTCAGACTAAAATTTTTTCTTCTTCTTCTTAAAATTGACCAAAATGCATAAACACACAAAAAACTAATTTCTGGATTTTGGTCCAAAATTTTCTAAGTCCCACCCGGACCCCTAATTTGCATAATTTATTCACAAGAAAAACTCTGTATTATATGTAATGTATCCCATGGTACTAAACATTCATACAAAAATTTATTCAAATCAGATCTTTCATTTGGAAGTTCTGTGCAAAAATCTGATTGCACTTAATTTTGAACAAAATGGCTGCTAGTGGCCATCTTGAATTTCAGACTGGACCCAAAAAACACTCCTTCTCGTCCCACAGTGATAACAAAGGTACCCAAGAAGTTTCGTGAAGATCGGTTCATAAATACGGCCTCTAGCCCGAGCAGTATTGGGATTTGCACTCACAGTGCTGAAAGTAACACTAAATAAATCAAAGTTAGCCTAATTTGCATAATTTACGCACAAGAAAAAAACCTGTAATATATGTAATGTATCCCATGGTACTAAACATTCATACAAAAAATTATTCAAATCAGAGCTTTCATATGGAAGTTCTGTACAAAAAACAGATTTCGGCATCGTCGGTACAAAATGGCGGCTGGCAGCCATCTTGAATTTCAGACCGCACCCAAAAACACTCGTTCTCGTCCCACGGCCATAACAAAGGTATCCAAGAAGTTTCGTAAAGATCGGTTCATAAATACGGCCTCTAGCCCGAGCCGTATCCAATTGTTGACGTATGGACAGACGGACAGACGGCCAGACGGACGACGGGCCATGACAAAAGCTCAAATTTGGCTTCGCCAAAGTTGAGCTAAAAAAGCATCTCAGTGCCATATTTATGGAGCATAATTATGCTTTTTATAATGGGAGTCCAGAAACCTTTCCTTCTCACTAATGTCCTTGGATTCATATTTAAGATAACCCCAAATAAAATATTGAGCAACAATACTATACTGGTGATATGATCTGCATTACAGACACCCCAAAAGATCAATGGCCGAAGAAAAATTCTGAATTCCTTTGCAGATGGAATGTTCAGAAAGAAATTTAGAATAATTCGGGCTAATCCACAACTTAACTACTAGAATTCTGGAAGGTACTACAACTTCAAGGCAACATATTATGTGGATGTGCTTCATATTAGCTTTGAAGAGAAATTATTTCATGAGTATTATTTATTTATTTATTGGTGCTTAACGCCACATCAGCAGCTAAGGCTATATCGTGGCGAGAAATCAGAGAAAAGTAAAACGTCAATTTCATGAGTAAAGATTTGCCTTGTTGAAATTTATGGGAGAGGGCAGAGGCACTCTCCCATCAACTTTAACAAGGCAAAAACATGTGAACAAATTTTGATGGCCAAAAGTAATTTCAGAATCGAGTCAAATGTGATTTTTTCCTAATGTCTTTTTTTATATTGCCTGTCATCCAGGATTCTTCAGTGTGGAGAGGGGGGTGGGGCAGTGACACCTTTGAATGATAATCATCTTAATTAGAAATTTTCAACCTTGTGGCATCCATTTGTGGTGTACAAGTAATATTGTATTACTGAAATATCAACTTAATATAACTTAACTGAACAATAATTTGCAAAACATTTTTCGTTTATTTGTGTGTGTGTTTGTTCTCTAACTTCTCCTACACCATCCATCAATCACCACCAAACTAGCATGGGTATTCCCTAAGTCCAGAGAGTTGTACTGAGAGTAGGAGTTTCCATACATGAGGACCATTGGGTGGAATTGGGTCAAAATGCATATATAACCAAAAGGAACTTGCATAAATGGAAGGAAGGTCATCTAGTTTACCTAAATTTTTATACAAATAAGCAATAGGAACTTACATAATTATGCACAGAAATCGGAAACACTTGCTGGTATAATAAATTTAAAGAATAAGCACAAATGTGAGAAAATGAACCAAATTTCCAACAAAATCGAGATAACATACATCCCTGAAAATAAGTTTAAATCGAGATAACATACATCCCTGAAAATAAGTTTTGTCCCTTAAGTCCCTTAACCCTTAGAGACCTAATTCTGATATTAATCATTTTTTTTCTATAAGAAAACACATGCCCCAACATGGACTCTCTGGGTAAACCGGCAAGTTACATTGTTTCTAAGCATGTTTTGGCTGTAAAGCTGTCTGGATAACCAAAATCTTGACTCTGTGTCAGTTGTAAGAAAATGAAAGTGTCAATGACAGTGTAGATCAAAGTAAAATCAAAAGTCTTTCTTGTTCAAGCCGAGTGGGGTGAGTGTTTTGAGCGTGAATATCCATTGTATTTCACGATGGCGCCGTAATTCGGTGGTGTTGTCACCGTCCGGGTCGGTATATAGTACCTGTATAATACGGTATGAGAGGTCCGTGCTGGAATGATTACTTTGGTTAAAGTGAATTGCGATAGGGGTGTCGCGTTTATGTTTAATGTCACTTACATGCTCCTTGAGGCGTGTGTTGAAGTGACGTTTGGTTTCTCCAACATACGTTTTGAGGTTACGGACTACTCTGTATGCTGGTTTGTTGTCCTGGTTGACAAATATCATGGTGGTATTGTCGTCCAGCTTTTGACGTTTTGCTCTCCTTGTGTCTTCAGATTCGGTCTCTATTATGGTGGTGGCGCTGCTGTTGGAACTAAGTGTCAGGTTACTCAATGAATTTCTGGCTGGAGACATGTAAGCCATAGCTGAAGACTCAGGTCGTAAACAATGTAAAACTATGAAAAACGACTCTGTGAGTGCGAGAGGGCCTGATCTTCAGAGATCCCGTATAACTCTATAGTTGCCTAACCGGTTTCGTTCTAATTTGAACTTCGTCAGAGGCGATTGAACTGCTGTGCGGCTCTCCTTTTATAGGTTTCCTCTGAAAACAGCTTGGCGGCCACAAAGGTTGGCGGCCACAATAGGTGATTAATTGATTAGATTGATTTTGGCGGCCACATGTTGGCGGCCACAGTGGTTTGTGTTGTTTTTGGCGGCCACACTTAATAATTAAATTTTTGGCGGCCACTTTGATGCAGAGTTAAATTTGGCGGTCACAGCTGTTTTGTTTGGTAATAGTGACTCTAACTTGCCGATTCCATTTGATACTTATTGTTAATAGGTGGGATGTAAGTAAATAATCACCAGTATAAAATTTATTTCCAGGTTTTAGAAGAAATGGCAAAAGGAAACAGCAGAGAAAGAACCAATTTGGTGTCTAATAAATGTCATAAGAGTTGGGGTAGGGTAATGCGACGAGACATGAACCCATTGTTCGTACACCATTGTAAATCATTGGGATTGAAATAAAAAGATAATTATTTATTGGATGTTGCTTTTTATTTGTGATTTCCCGGAAGTAAGGAGTGTCAACGTTTTAAAATTGATTGCGGTTTAATATGTTTGCCGCGTATCTCAAGACTTTCCCCGTATTATATAGGGTAGTTATGTCCGTATTCGGGGGGGTGTTTCCCCTATGGGATGGGATCTGTGGGTGTGGTGACCCAATGTCCATGTTCTGGTAAAATAGTTCTGGCATCGGAGAATTTCCGAATAACGACGTTTGTCGGACCGGAGCAATCGCTGACTCTTCATGTGGAAAGTTTCTCTGTGCAGAAATGTCTGGGTCACCCATGTTGCGTTGCTCAATACCCGAGGCAGCAGCCATGGTTGGATTGTTGTTCGTGGCTATGGGTATTGAATCACCATGTGTGGAGTTGTTAGTAGTTACAGTGGATCGGTATGATGAGGTTTCTTGTAACGTTTGTGTAATGTAATCCACTGTGTTTTCCCCGAAAATTTCCGTCACAGCCATTTCCAATACGTCCAAATTGGCGTTCATTTGCCGGGAATGATTTTTATGGCATTTTCTCATTAAATGTTTATCTAGATATTCTTTCCTTTTGAAGGTTTTGATGCACTTTTCACAAGAATAAAAACCTCTCTTGAGGTGTGTAACCCTATTGTGGCGTATAAGTCCGGTCCGGTCTACCTCAAAACGTATGTTGGAGAAACCAAACGTCACTTCAACACACGCCTCAAGGAGCATGTAAGTGACATTAAACATAAACGCGACACCCCTATCGCAATTCACTTTAACCAAAGTAATCATTCCAGCACGGACCTCTCATACCGTATTATACAGGTACTATATACCGACCCGGACGGTGACAACACCACCGAATTACGGCGCCATCGTGAAATACAATGGATATTCACGCTCAAAACACTCACCCCACTCGGCTTGAACAAGAAAGACTTTTGATTTTACTTTGATCTATTAGCATTTTTCACTTCTTGTTCTTCAACGCCACCTGCCCGGTGGTAGGGAAACTAACCACAGTAGACGTAATCACGTCACAATTAGACGACGCAACACAGAATTCACTCGAGAGGAATTCAGTTACGAACTTCACCTGTTATCATGGCTCACATATGTAATGAGTGTCAGATCAACTATGCAGACCGGACCGGACTTATACGCCACAATAGGGTTACACACCTCAAGAGAGGTTTTTATTTTTGCGAAAAGTGCATCAAAACCTTCAAAAGGAAAGAATATCTAGATAAACATTTAATGAGAAAATGCCATAAAAATCATTCCCGGCAAATGAACGCCAATTCGGACGTATTGGAAATGGCTGTGACGGAAATTTTCGGGGAAAACACAGTGGATTACATTACACAAACGTTACAAGAAACCTCATCATACCGATCCACTGTAACTACTAACAACTCCACACATGGTGATTCAATACCCATAGCCACGAACAACAATCCAACCATGGCTGCTGCCTCGGGTATTGAGCAACGCAACATGGGTGACCCAGACATTTCTGCACAGAGAAACTTTCCACATGAAGAGTCAGCGATTGCTCCGGTCCGACAAACGTCGTTATTCGGAAATTCTCCGATGCCAGAACTATTTTACCAGAACATGGACATTGGGTCACCACACCCACAGATCCCATCCCATAGGGGAAACACCCCCCCGAATACGGACATAACTACCCTATATAATACGGGGAAAGTCTTGAGATACGCGGCAAACATATTAAACCGCAATCAATTTTAAAACGTTGACACTCCTTACTTCCGGGAAATCACAAATAAAAAGCAACATCCAATAAATAATTATCTTTTTATTTCAATCCCAATGATTTACAATGGTGTACGAACAATGGGTTCATGTCTCGTCGCATTACCCTACCCCAACTCTTATGACATTTATTAGACACCAAATTGGTTCTTTCTCTGCTGTTTCCTTTTGCCATTTCTTCTAAAACCTGGAAATAAATTTTATACTGGTGATTATTTACTTACATCCCACCTATTAACAATAAGTATCAAATGGAATCGGCAAGTTAGAGTCACTATTACCAAACAAAACAGCTGTGACCGCCAAATTTAACTCTGCATCAAAGCGGCCGCCAAAAATTTAATTATTAAGTGTGGCCGCCAAAAACAACACAAACCACTGTGGCCGCCAACATGTGGCCGCCAAAATCAATCTAATCAATTAATCACCTATTGTGGCCGCCAACATTTGTGGCCGCCAAGCTGTTTTCAGAGGAAACCTATAAAAGGAGAGCCGCACAGCAGTTCAATCGCCTCTGACGAAGTTCAAATTAGAACGAAACCGGTTAGGCAACTATAGAGTTATACGGGATCTCTGAAGATCAGGCCCTCTCGCACTCACAGAGTCGTTTTTCATAGTCAATGACACTGTAGCTTAACTTGTCTGTGTGTTGTGTTTGACGAAAAGGATAATGTTCAATGTTTATGAAAGGATTATGAAAATAAGACAAGAATTGTGATAATTGGGAATATGTTAATTTCTGTTCCCTGTGTGCTATGTTTTCAATAAAAATAATATGAGGTGTTGACTGTACTACAGAATTGAGGGGTGGATTAATGTGGCCCTCACAGTTAATGTATGTGGCCCTCACAGTTAATGTATGTGGCCCTCACAGTTAATGTATGTCAACGCAAGTTACCAAGTTACAGTGAAATTATTCCAAAATGAGTCATCCTATCAAGTTACAATGAAATCCTCTCATAAATATGGCCTGTAGACTGTGCTAAATGTTTTTGGGCTTCGGGCCTGTGTTGCCATCATGATTGACGAATCGCAACCAAAAGAGGACATCCTTATATAGACATTATACTGAGCCATCCTACAAAGTTACAATGAAATCCCTTCATAAATATGACCTGTACTCTGTTCTCAAGTTTTTCGGGTTTTGGGGCTCGGGCAGCCATCATGGTTGAATGATCATGACCAAAAGGGGATGTTCTCAACTAGGCATTATCTGGAGTCATCCTTACCAAATTAAAATGAAAACACTTCATAAGTATGACCTGCACACTGTGCTAAATGTTTTTGGGCTTCAGGCCCTTGCAGCCATCACATTTGATCAATCGCGAACAAAAGGAGACGTTATCATCTAGACATTATAAGGAGACAACCTATCACGTTACAATGAAACCCCTCCATAAATACGACCTGTAGACTGTGCTAAAGGTTTTTGGGTTTTGGGCACGGGCAGTCATCACGGTTGACAGATCGCAACCAAATGGGGAAGTTCTCATCTAGACATCATACAGAGTCATCCTATCAATTTACAATGAAATCCCTCCATATTAAATATGACCTGTAGACTGTGCTAAGAGTTTTTGGGTTTCGGGCTTAGGCAGCCGTCACGGTTGACAGATCATGACCAAAAGGGGACGTTCTCATCTAGATATTATACAGAAGCATCCTACCAAGTTACAATGAAATCCCTTCATAAATATGACCTGTAGACTGTGCTAAAGGTTTTGGGTTTTGGGGCTCAGACAGCCATCACGGTTGACTGATCGCGACCAAAAGGGGACGTTCTAGACATAGCCTCAAACCTGCATAGAAAATTTTGTAATGATCGGACAAGAACTATGGGGTGTAACCTGTGCTAAAGGGAAATGTGAACAGACTCACAGACATCCGCATGCGTGATGGCAATAGCTTATCTTGACTTTGTCAAGTTAAGCTAAAAATGAAAGTCAACTCTGCGTGTCTTAAAAAACCTGTCAGTTTAATATTTTAAAAAGCATACAGAGGGTGCATACTGGATTTCACAAGATGCCACCTCTGTATAATAAAGTAAACTGTGATTGGCCGGCAGTTTATGTACAGACAGGTCAGAGTCAGGGTCATTGTTTGATTGATGCAATTATTAAAGTTGTATTGATGGTGCAAGAACAAAAAGTAACAAAGTATGTGGTAGAAGCCTAATTTCAAGTTTAAAGAAACTAAGTTCGAAAACCATTTTGAAAAGGGTTAAATTAATGCCAATATTATTTGAAACCACTGTATACAGCTTCAGTAGACCTTGCCCCAAATGAAAACAAGTGTCAATTTGTTCAAGAAGGGATTGAACTAAATAGAAAGATCCAGTAATGTCAAGTCATTCACTCAAGTTTCTACAGAAAAGACATCGCACTAAAGCTACATATGAAATTTAAAAACAAGAGGCCCCAGGTGGCCTGAGGGCGCTCACCTGACATGGTAGCCTAAATATCAACCCAGAGAATTGATTTCCACAAGTTGCATCTACTCCTCCTAAGAAAAGCTGAAACCAAATATCCAAATATTCTGACCAGTGGATCTAAAAAAAGATTTTTAAAGAATATTCCTCATATTGAACTAAGTCATAATTCGGGCTCCCACAGGGAGCCCATATATGAACCCAGGGACTTGGCTTTAACAAACCTGAATCTCACACCCCTAAGGATTCTGCACACCAAATATCAAAACATTCCGAATGCTGGATCTGAAGAAGAAGATTTTTAAAGAAAATTCCTCATTTTGAACCAAGTTACAATTCGAGCTCCCACAATCAGCCCAAATATGGACCTAAGGACATGGCTTGAACAAACTTGAATATTACCTCCCTAAGGATGCTGCATAAAAAATATCAAACGCATTCATCTGCTGGATCTGAAGATTTTTAAAGAAAATTCCTCATTTTGAACTAAGTTGTCATTCAGGCTCCCATAGTGAGCCCAAATATGAACCAAGGGACTTGGCTTGAACAAACTTGAATCTCAGCCCCCTAAGGTTGCTCCATGCCAAATATCAAAACATTCCAACTGCTGAATCTGAAGAAGAAGATTTTTAAAGAAAAATTCCTCATATTGACTAAGTTATAATTTGGGCTCAAATATGGACCCATGGACTTTAACACACTTGAATCCCTCCCCCCCCCCCCCCCCCCCCCAAAGGATGCTACTCACCACATATCAAACCATTCCGACTGCTGGATCTGAAGAAGAAGATTTTTTAAGAAAATTCCTCATTTCGAACAAAGTTACAATTCAAGCTCCCACAGTGAGCCCAAATATGGACCTAGGGACATGGCTTGAACAAACTTGAATCTCACCCCCCCTAAGGATGCTGCATACCAAATATCACAAGATTCTGCCTGCTGGATCTTGAGAAGAAGATTTTCAAAGAAATTTGCCTGAAATGCACTAAGTTCAAATTTGGGCTCCTATACTGAGCCCAAATATAAACCCAGGGGGCCGATTTGAACAAACTTGAATCAGATCCACCCACAATGCTGCATACCAAATATCGCAAGATTCTGCCTGCTGGATCTGGAGAAGATTTTTGAAGAAATTTGCCTGAAATGCACTAAGTTCGAATTTGGGCTTCTATAGTGAGTCCAAATATGAATCCAGGTGGCTGATTTGAACAAACTGGAATCAGATCCTCCCCACAATGTTGCATACCAAATATCAAAAGATTCTGCCTCTAGGATCTGGAGAAGAAGATTTTTGAAGAAATTTGCCTGAAATGCACTAAGCTCGAATTCGAACTTCTATAGTGAGACCAAATATGAATCTAGGGAGCCGATTTGAACAAAATAGAATCAGATCCACGCCACAATGTTGCATACCAAATATCAAAAGATTCTGCCTGCTGGATCTGGAGAAAAAGATTTTTTAAGAAATTTGCCTGAAAAGCACTAAGTTCAAATTTGGGCTCCTATACTGAGCCCAAATATAAACCCAGGGAGCCGATTTGAACAAACTGGAATCAGATCCACCCCACAATGTTGCATACCCAATATCAAAAGATTCTGCCTGCTGGATCTTGAGAAGAAGATTTTCAAAGAAATTTGCCTGAAATGCAGTAAGTTCAAATTTGGGCTCCTATACTGAGCCCAAATATAAACCCAAGAGGCCGATTTGAACAAACTTGAATCAGATCCACCCAACAATGTTGCATACCAAATATCAAAAGATTCTGCCTGCTGGATCTGGAGAAGAAGATTTTTAAAGAAATTTGCCTGAAATGCAGTAAGTTCAAATTTGGGCTCCTATACTGAGCCCAAATATAAACCCAGGGGGCCGATTTGAACAAACTTGAATCAGATCCCCCCCCCCCCCCCCCCCCCCCCCCCCCCCCCCCCACAATGTTGGATACCAAATATCAAAAGATTCTGCCTGCTGGATCTGGAGAAGAAGATTTTTTAAGAAATTTGCCTGAAATGCACTAAGTTTGAAATCGGGCTCCTATACTGAGCCCAAATATGAACCCAGGGAGCAGATTTGAACAAACTTGAATCAGATCCACCCTACAATGTTGCATACCAAATATCAAAAGATTCTGCCTGCTGGATCTGGAGAAGAAGATTTTTTAATGTTTTTCCCATTGCCTACAGTGTTAAAAAGTGCTGACTCAGCACTTTTTCAAAGTCCCGAAACTGTTCCCTGTGATAAAACCGATGGCAATTTTTTTTTACCAATTCTTTCTGTTGGTCCTAAGGAAGCTTCACGCCAAATAAAAATTCTCGGTGCCGTGCAGTTTTGGAGATATGGGCGTTTTAATTTTTTTTCTATTTTTAGCTCCTGCGTATAGCCCCACAAACTTCTCTTGAACAAATCTGAGTCTACACCTCAAAAGGAAGCTGCACACCAAATATAAAGTCTCTGCTACTGCTGGTTCATGAGAAGAAGATTTTTTAAGATTTCAGCACACTTTTTAGGTGTGGCCCTACACACGGGCGAGGCAACTTGATTTGAACAAAATCAAATTGCGATGTCATAACAAACTATTATCTCAAATATCAATTAAATTGGTTCAGCGGTTTGGGAGAAGAAGACACAAACACCATGTTCACAGACGACGACGGACGGCGGATGACGGACACCGGACGATGGACGGTGAGTGATTGCTATAGCTCTCCTGACTGAAAGTCAGGTGAGCTCAAAATGGGTGACAGGTATAGCCTGTATGGTGTGCTAATGGAATTGCTGACAATTTATATGCCAAATCCAAGATGGCCACTCATGCGATGTTTTTCAATGAAATTCAGAAAAACTTGATAGCTCCCATCTAGACATCACACCAAAGGTACTTATCAAATTTCAAACTAGAGGCGCAAGTGAGCTTAAAATGCTCACCTCGCTCAACATCTAGACATCACACCAAAGGAATATGTGAAATTTCAAACCAGAGGCTCAAGTGAGCCCAAAATTCTCACCTGGTTCAATTTTTCAAATGAGATGAGTGTATCAGTAAGTGATCAGCAGCAAGAGCAATTTTTTTTCTTCGCTATGCCATTTGCTATGCCACAACCAAAAGGCAACTTTTTTGGCCATTCATTTCAGCCAGTCCTAGGAAAGCTTTCTAGCAAACTCTGTTCTGTGAATTTTTGTTTTGTTTTCAACTAATGTTGTTCTCTCTACCCCCTCCCCCCCCCCCCCCCCAAAAAAAAAAAAAAGACTTGCATAGATGAAATACTTATACCCAGTTATATATTACATGGCAAATATGGTTCACATCTGCCCACTGAATCTGAAAATAGAAATATTGAGTGCAGCATTAAATTTGGGAGCCCAAATTTTGACTTACTGAGTTTCTTTGAAAAAAAAGTGAATCTGCATCACTAAAGCAAGTTCGAAACATGAAATCTAAGCATTATTGCAAGTGGCCTATAAAAAGAGGATTTTAAAAGCATATTAGGCTTATGGTGCATTAACCCCCACCCTAAGGGATATAACAATTTGGAGGGAAAAACCAAAGAGTAAATTCCACCAGCCTGAAGATGGCAGCTGCTTCATTTGAACAATGGAGAAAAGGTTTACTCCAAAGATGGTCTGTGCCATAAATGAATGGATTTGGCACAGTGGTTTTAAAGAATAAGAAAGATTTCAATGTGGAGAAACCGAAGTTTACTGCACCAGTAAATTCAAATCGGTGTGAAAATGGTTAAAGCTTCAAAAATAAACAAAACAGAAAGAGAATTTATGGAGGCTTTTATTTTGGGGGATAAAATAGTTTTAAAGAAATTAGAAATAGGTTTTCATTAAAAGTATTAAATGAAATAAAAGCTTCGGAACCCACATTGAAGCCTTGAGAGGGTTAAATTAAATATATTCATACAGGAATTAGAAACATTTTTTCCAAGAAATCAGAAAATACATATATGCACAGCATGGAAAAGGTTTGTCAAGGCATCAATAAAATCTTTGAACGCCATATTGAAGTCTTGAGAGGGTTAAATTAAAGACATCCATACAGGAATCAGATAAATGTTTCCAAGAAACAAGAAAAAACATACATGTGCACAAAATTAAAAGGGCCCAACATAAAATAAAATCTTTGGAAAACACACTGAACTCATGAGAGGGTTAAATTAAAGATATTCATATAGGAATCAGATCAATTTTTTCCAGGAAACCAGAAAAAAACCCCATATATGTGCCAGTATTGAAAGTGTTTGATCATGGCATAAATAAAATTTTTGGAACCCACATTGCAGTCTTGAGAGGGTTGAATTAAAGATATGCATTCAGGAAACAGATAAATGTTAACAAGAAACCAGAAAAAACATATATGTGCACAGTAATAAAAGGGTTCATCATGAAATAAAATCTTTGGAAAAATACACTGAAGTCATGAGAGGGTTAAATTAAAGATATTCATAGAGGAATCAGATCAATTTTTTTTCCAATGAACCACATAAAAACACATTGAGCATTGAAAGGGTTTGTTCATGGCATCAATAAATCTTTGGAACCCACATTGCAGTCTTGAGAGAGTTAAATTAAAGACATGCATATAGGAATCATATGTTTCCAGAATTGAAAGGGTTCCACATGAAATAAAATCTTTGGAAAACACACTGAAGTCAGAAATTTGTGGAACAATTTCCTGATAATGACAGATTACAAGGTGCCTGGGAGCAATTTGTTATTTTAAGAACAATATGTTATTCTAGCTGTCAATCAAGGATCGCAGAGAATGAAAATTTTTTTCCAGGATAAACTACTGCAAAAATGCCGACTTATCATTTTTTTCAATACCCTCTACCAGGCACCCTGATTGAAATGGTGGCAATTGTTTTAAACCAATCCCTTCTAACGGTCCTAAGGATGCTTCATACCAAATAACAGTTCTCTGTTCCTTGTGGTTTGGGATATATGGGCTTTTGAATTATTTTTCTGTTTTTAGCCCATGGGGTTTCCACATCAATCAATTACTTAGGACCCACTTATACTACATGCCAAATTGGATTGAAATTGGCCCACTAGTTCTTGAAATAAAAATTTTGGGCAGAGCCCAAAATGGATATGCCACCTACAGAGAGCCCAGATATTGACCTGTCAAATTCCCTTGAACAAACTTCAATCTTCTACACCAAAGGATATTACATACCAAATATCAAGGCATTCCCTCTGGTGGTTCAAGAGAAGAAGTAAAGGTTTTTAAGCTTTTGGGGCATAAACCAGAGTCTGAATATGGCAGCTGCTTCATTTAAACAAAATAGAAAGGGTATACTCCATAGATGGTCTGTGCAATATTTGGCCTAGTGGTTGTGAAGAAGAAAAATTTGATAGCTCCCATCTAGACATCAAACCAAAGATATATAAATGTAAAAAAGATCAGGTGAGAGATGCAGCCTGTAGGGTGTGCTGAAGGAAATGTTGGACAATTTATATCCAAATCCAAGATGGCCACTGGTGGCCATGTTTTTCAACGAGTTTCTAAAAAATTTTTTATAGCTTCCATCTAAACATTGTCCTAAAGCCATGTATGATATTTGGAACTGATCGGGTTAGAGCTGCAGCCTGTAGGGTGTGCTAAAGGAATTGTGGATGGACAGATGAATGGACAGAGAGACGAATCACACGGAAATGTTGTCAATTTATATCCAAATCCAAGATGGCTGCTTGTGGCCATGTTTTTCAACAAAATTCAGAAATATTTGATAGCTCCAATCTAGACATCACACCAAAGCTACATATGAAATTTGAAAAAGATCGGGTGAGAAATGCAGCCTGTAGGGTGTGCTAATGGAATTGTTGACAATTTATATGCCAAATCTACGATAGCCGATGGTGGCCATGTTTTTTAAAGAAATTCAAAAAAATTTGATAGCTCCCATCTAGACATTCCCCCAAAGCCACATATGAAATTTGGGACTGATGGGGTGATAGCTGTGACCTGTAGGGAGTGGTGAAGGAATTGTTGGACAATTTATATCCAAATCCAAGATGGCGACTGGTGGCCATGTTTTTCAACGAATTTCAAAATTTTTTTTATAGCTTCCATCTAGACATTGTCATAAAGCCATGTATGAAATTTGGAACTGATCGGGTTAGAGCTGCAGCCTGTATGGTGTGCTAAAGGAATTGTGGATGGACAGATGAATGGACAGACGGACGAATCACAACCCATCCCAATAGCTCATACCTGACATTGTCAAGTTGAGCTAAAAACAATGACGTTGTAACACAGTGTTTGAAGAATGAAAGGTACAATCCTGAAAAGCAAAACTTTAATCTGAAACTTTAAGCTGGTAATACTAAGTAAAATTGACTGTAAAAAGAGGTTTTAATATTTCCTAAAACCGATAAAAGAAATCATTGATGTAAAGGCAATCATTAAGTTGTATTGACCATGCAAGAATTAAAGTAACAAAGTATGTGGTAAAAGCCTAGTTTCAAATACAAAGAAACTAAGTCTGAAAACATGTTTAAAAGGGGTTAAAATCATGTCAATATTAATTAAATTCACTGAAGAAAGCTTCAGTTGACAGTGAACATTGATCCAAATGAGAAACAGTGACATTCAACTAAACTGTTTGAAGAATTAAATGTGTAACTTTGTAAACAAATATCTTTAACCATAAACTTTAACCTAGAAGTTCTAAGTTAAATTTACTTTAAAAAGAGTTAAATATTTCACAAAATAACATGAAACATATTGAGAATGATTATTATTATTTATTATTATTTATTGGTGTTTAAGGTTACATACTTATGCACAATGGCTAATTGTGACTGTGACAGTTTTTATGGGTGGAGGAAGCCGGAGTACCCAGAGAGATCCAGCGAGCATTGACAAGCAACTGTCAGCTCCTCAAAATTCTAACTCTGTTCAAGCTCCGCTCAAGCAGGGTTACAGTGGTTGAAGACATGTGCACCATCGAAGTGCAGTATGCCTTAGTACACTGCATCATAGTGCCCCCTTGTAGGCAACCAGGATAACGAGCCTTTCCCAAGGTCATAACGGGGGTCATCCCGGACAGGGATCGAACTCGGAACCTCCAGCATAGAAGTCCAACAATTTACCACTGAGCCACCGCGCGCCCCAATGAGAATGATACAATCAATAATAATTAATATTAATTAAGAAGAAGAAAAAACTTTAACCTTCACTAAAAAACTTTAACCACAAACTTTAACCAAAGCTCTAAATATTAACAGATGGATGGACTGACGGATGGAGGGAGGGATGGTTCGATGGATGGACAGATGGATGGATGGATGGATGGATGGATGGATGGATGGATGGATGGATGAATGGATGGATGGACAGACGAACAAACGTCATGACTATAGCTCTGACTGTAAACAGTCAGGCTAATAAAACAAGATACCCCAAGGGGCCTTAATCGCTCACCTGTCAAAGTGGTTCAAAGAAGTATTTGGGGTCACATTCAGTTAGACATGGATCATCAACACTACAAAGGAATGAAGTCATGAAAGGCAAATTTTATATAAAAACACTAAGGAATGGATTTGAACAAACCTGAACCTAACAGGCTCCCCCCATTCCACCACCACCACCCCCCCCCCCCTACCCTGCCCATAGAGAGGCCAAATATTAAGCCAGGGACTCAAACTGAACAAACTTGAATGAGATGTTATATACCAAATATGAAAGAATTCTAACTGGTGGATCTGAAGAAGATGGTTTTTAAAGAAATGTCCTCACACTGCACTAAGTTAAAATTCAGGCTCCCATAGGTAACCCAAATTAATAACCCAGGGGCTCGATTTGAACAAATTGGAATCTGACCCTCCCAGAGGTGTTGTATACCGAATATGAAAGGATTCTGATTGGTGGATCTGAAAAAGAAGATTTTTAAAGACATTTCCTCATATTGCACTAAGTTAAAATTTGGGCTCCCTATCAACCCAGGAATCCAATTTCAACAAACTTGAATCTGACCTCTCTAGAGATGTTGTATACCAACTATCAGAAGATTCTAATTGATGGTTCTGGAGAAGAAGATTTTTAAAGACATTTCCTCCTATTGCACTAAGTTAAAATTTGGGCTCCCTATATAGGGAGCCCAAATATCAACCCAGGGATCTGATTTCAACAAACTTGAATCCGACCCCTCTAGAGATGTTGTATACCAAATATCAGACAATTCTAATTGATGGTTCTGGAGAAGATTTTTAAAGAAATTTCCTCGTATTGCACCGAGTTAAAATTCGGGCTCCCACAGGAAGCCCAAATATCAACCCACGGACCAGATTTGAACAAACTTGAATCTGACCCTCCTAGAGATGTTGTATACCAAATATGAAAGGATTCTGACTGGTGGATCTGAAGAAGATGATTTTTAAAGAAATTTCCTTATATTGCACTAAGTTAAAATGTGGGCTCCCATAGAGAGCCCAAATACTAACTTAGGGACCCTATTTGAACAAACTTGAATCTGACCTCCCCCCCCCCCCCCCCCCCCCCCCCCCCCCCCCCCTAGATATGTTGTATACCAAATATGAAAGCATTCTGACTGGTAGATCTGAAGAAGAAGATTTTTAAAGGAATTTCCTCATATTTCACTAAGTTAAAGTTTGGGCTGCTACAGGGAGCCCAATTATTAACCGAGGGACTTGATTTGAACAAACTTGAATCTGACCCCCCTAGAGAAGTTATATATCAAATATCAAAAGATTCTAATTGATGGTTCTGGAGAAGAAGATTTTTTTAATTTTGGAAAACAATTTAAGGGTGCTATCAGAGTAATGCCACTTGTGGTGCCCCCTGTGGGTGTGGCAACTTTATTTGAACACACTTGAATTGACATATGATAAGGAACATGCACATCAAATTTGGTTCAATTTGGTCCTGCGGTTTATGAGAAGTCGATAATGTAAAGTTAACGCCGGACAGACGACGGATGGACGGACAAAAAGTGATCACTTAAGCTCCCCCGACTTTCAGTCAAGTGTTCTAAAAAGGAAACCGGCACCAGGACTTGATTCTTTTATCAGAACCGACAATGAAACTGAGGCAAAATTTCACAACCGAGGTCTACTTGGTTGCCTATGAAAGCAGACAAGACTTGCTTAGAAATAGCTGAAATGTCACAGGATGGATACACTGTCAAAGTGTTTAAAAATCTCCAGACCCTTAAGGGGTTAAGTGATACCTTCTGATCAATACCACAACTGTAGGCTGAGAAATATAAATTTTATAGTAAATTTCCTTTCTTATTATACCTACCGCAATTGTTTACTACAGGCTTGCACTACAGTGGAAGAACCTAACTTGGATAAAATACTCTCTATTTTAATCTTTCCCAAGAGATTTGGGAAAGAAAAGTGGTGTAAAAACCAGGGTGGGGGTTAGGAAAACATTTGCAGACACCGATGCCAATTTTTTTGTTTTTGACCAGTCGGAGGACCCACCCACCAACCCCATGTAATTTTTTTCCAGTTTTACAATTTTTGATTGACCTTGTACAGTAGGACAGGTCTTGAAAGAACATCTGTTTTATCAGACCAAAGTGGTCTCTTAAGGCAGATGGTCTCCCATAACAAATCAAATACAGAGCAAAGCTGGTATGTCCAGGTATGTGCAGGGATGTCCATATAAAACATGGTCTCCAAAGACATCGGTCTCTTAAGGCATGTTCTATTGTAATTCATTAACACTCCTGAATGTCATATCATTAACTTTTTACCTATAGTTATCTCTCCATGTGTGCAGACATGTTGTAGAAATCTAAATTTTATAGTAAATTTCCTTTCTTATTATACTACAGTGGAAGTCCCTAACTCGGATAAAATACTCTCTATTTTTGTCTTTCCCAAGCAATTTGGGAAAGAAAAGTGGTGCAAAAGCACCAAGCAAAAACAAGCCAAAACTGGGTCGAGTGCAACCGGCGCAGACCCAGTACAGGACGCTCTCTTCTAAGTACAACTCCACGACTTCCGTTGCCAGTGCACATATACCGTCTCTAAAGACTCATTCTTTTTGAATCCCTCAACATTAAGAGTTATGTGATCAGCGGGGAGGAAAGATTCTTTATCCGTAAAGAAGACGGGAGGGCCTCCACGTAAACAATTGTGGTAGGTATAATAAGAAAGGAAATTTACTATAAAATTTAGATTTCTTATCAACCTACTCACAATTGTTTACTACAGGCTGAATAGACAATAGGCTGGAGGGAATCGCATAACCAACCCACACATAACCCCAGTGCACTGGAACCGTGAAGCAGGAGGAAGAGGTCCTGAGGCTTATCAACCATAACGTCGCAGTCACTGGTAAAGGACAATGAAAAGAGACATATGGGCCTGTGTGACACACAGACAGAAAAAGGGAAGTAACAGCACAAGGCTGAAACTGACCTACAAGAGGCCTAATGGCTATGGCAGAAAACAGCCTGAGCAGAAGAAAGAGGACCCAGGGCAAAAAGGTCCTCCGACGGCTCCTGCAACTGGCGCAGATAAAAGGTGGAGAAAGTAGAGGCATTTCTCCAGTAGGCTGCCTGCATAACATCCGACAACTTGACGGAGTTAGAATAAGCCCAAGAGGTGGATAGTGCCCACACCCCGTGGGCAGAAATACGATTGGTAATACAATCGCCAGCTGCTAAACGACCGTAAGCCGTACGAATAGCAAGACAAATCCACCGAGAAATGGACTGAGGAACGAGAATCAAACAGATATACCAGAAACTCTGCAATCTGTGAAATCGAAGGATTTGCATAATCAACAGAGTGATCAGCACATCATCGACAGAAGACCTTCCATTTAGCTGCATAAGCTAAACCAGTGGAGTGCCTCCTTGAAGAAGAAATGCACTCCACTGCTCGTCTCGAAAAACCTCTACGGAGGAGTCAGGACCTGACAAAAGATATGCGTGAAGGCACAATGAAGTCGGGTCGACGTGAAACCTCCTCGGGCGACCTTGACAAAGAAGGTCGCGACGTAGCGGGAGACGTGCCGGAACCGCCGCCATCAGCGAGCGGAGCTGATCGATCCACACCCGCTGAGGCGACAGGGGAGCGATCAAAATGATTCGACAACTGCAGGTTCGAATTTTGGCTAGAACCTGAGGTAGAATCGGAACCGGCAAGAAGGCGTAGCCGACTAGACCGTTCCAATCGAGTGACAGAGTGTCCACGGCAAAAGCCAGAGGATCTGGACACGGGGACACGAAAGTGTCCACCTGATGGTTCCAACGAGTCGCAAAGAGGTCGATGTGGGGACGTCTCCAGAGATCGCAAAGCGACTGGAACGCTGCCCTATGGAGCATCCACTCGGTGGAAATAACCCTACCCTGTCGGGACAGGGAGTCGGCTAGGACGTTCAGACAACCGGGAATGTGACAAACAACCACTCCGGCATGAACATCCTGAGCGAGCAGTAGAAGATCCCAAGCTAATTTGTACATCGGAACCGAGTGTGTGCCGCCCTGGTTCCGAATGTAAGCAACCACTGCTGAATTGTCGGACAGCAGAAGGACCTGGCGATTCGACAGGTGAGGGATCCACTACCTGAAACTCAGAAGAAGAGCAAGAAGCTCCTTCTGGTTGATGTGTAGAGCTGCTTGATCCTGGTCCCACATCCTGTGTAGGGAAAGACCGAGAGGATCCAATGTCGCACCCCATCCAAGATCGCTGGCATCTGCCGTCAGAACGCGATCGAACGAGAGTAAGTCCAATGGAACACCCTGCGTAATCCACTGAACATCTGTCCAGGGAAGAAGGTGAGGATAAAGAGATTCCGGAAATGGAAGCACCTGATCCAGAGAATCTACATTCGGCCTCCAACGAATGAGCAGAAAGTGTTGGAGAGGTCTGACACGCAGCCAACCTAGAGGAATGAGATCTGTCACCAAACCACAGAGACCGATCAGCCGGAGAAAACTCCGAGCGGTCGCGGACGTGGACTGGGACAGAGTCAGAACAAAAGCTGAGAGAATCACAGCCTTGGCCTGGGGAACCGCTCCCAAATTGAATTGGGTGCGGAAAGCCATCCCCAGATGACAAAACGACTGAGAAGGGACCAGGTCCGACTTCTCCTCGTTGACTCTGAATCCTAGCGACGTGAGCAAGCTCAACAGAGTGGCGACATCCAACTCCAGTAAAGCAGCATTGGAATGCCTCTGGAGGATATCGTCCAGATATGCCAAAGTAGTCACCATGGACTGAGTGCGATGGAATACTATCACATGCGACATCAGTCTGGTGAAGGCCCAAGGAGCCAGGTTGAGGCTGAAAGGCATGGCCTTGAACTGGTAAACTCGCCCCAGAAAAGCGAACCTGAGATACTTCCGTGATGCCCGATGCATTGGAACGTGGAAGTACGCGTCTAGTAGGTCGATGCTCGCAGAGAAATCTCCCTGGTGAATTGATTGGCGAACCGACCTGAAAGTATCCATGCTGAACTTGGGAGCAATGATAGACTGGTTCAGGATACTCAGATCGATAATCGGTCGGAGTCGGCCGTCCTTCTTCGGCACCAAGAACAGGCGGGAATAGAAACCCACTGACTGAATGTTCTTGACGACCTCGATCGCCCCTTTGCCAGGAGATTGTCAATCTCCGTGGACAAAAGTTCCTGACGTAAAACGTCTGAAGGAACTGTGGTTGGAAGAGGCAGCCTTGACAGAGTGGGGTGCCGTCGGAAGGATATTCGCAGCCCGGACCGAACAACATCTAACACCCACGGATCGGATGTGATGGTGGTCCAATGGTCTGCGAACTCTGCTATCCTCCTCCAACCTGGGACGAGTCGAGGTGAGGACCTTCATTTCGAGCCCCGACTAAATGAAGAATCCTGAGACTTCCCTCGATTCTGCCGACCTTTACCCTTACCCCTTGAGTAAGAAGCAGAGGCGGCGGCAGAAGGACCAGCCTTTTGCTTCACAGAGGAAGCAGAAGGGTACTTGTTAGGCTTGGAACGGCCCTTGCCTCCCCTAGAAGGCTGATCAAGCTGACGAAAAAGCAGCTGATCTTTGGAATGACGTCATCCCGGACCGTCGACACGGAACCATGGAAAAGTTGCGGACCTGCCAAAGAAGCAGATCGAAGAGCAGCACGCTGCTCCTCGGGAAGGGATCGTCCTGTGTCCAGCACAGCGTCCCTTCGAACTAATTCCAGATTATCCGTGTTACAGGCATGCGTGTTAGTAAGATGCATAAGTGCCTTGGACAGCACACGCAAAGGAGCCTGTACCTTGTCAAACTTATCAGGAGGCAGATAAGCAGCCAAAGCTGAGACGACGTGATCTGAGAGAGAAAGCATGCCAAGTATCTTTCTAGATAAGCCCAACATGGACTCCAGAGTCATCATTGGAATGACGGCAGACTTGGGCTTGGAAAGCCCAAGGAAAGTGGAGTCCTGATCCAGAACCGTCAAAGTCTGGCAGACCGACGGATTGGCGGAATCGTAGGAACGATAACGCACAGGAGGCAAAAAGGTGTCAACCCTGGTGAAGAACGAAGTCTTCAGAGCCTTGGAATTCAGCTTGGAGTCCAATGCTGAAAAAGCTTCAACCACCTGTACCGACTGGCACAGTCGAAGGCGCCCAGAAGCAGGTTGCTCCAAAGGCTGTAGGCGCGCGACCGATGATCGCGGCCTGGCTGACACTGTCGGCTGGTTAGTAGGTTTGAGATCAGGCAGAAACCCAAACACAAAGTCAAGAGCTGCCCCCAAGTCCGAAGACTGCTGGCCCTCGACATCAAGCATGTCGGACTCCTCCCCAGAGTCGGAAGACACATAGCCCATCGTGTGCAAACCAGCAGACGCCTCCCATGGTGTCGGGACACCAGGGGAATCAGAAACCGGCCTGTTTCCAATCCGGGAGGCGGCGCCATAGGATGCGCCTGGAAACCACTCGTTGCCTCGCTGGAAGCAACAGGAAGGCTCTTTGATAGAACCTGAGTGAGTAAGGAGAGGGCCTCTCTAAGCTCACTGCCTGTACTGGCCGGTTCGACAGGGAAGCGAACCGGCAAAGTGGCTTCACCTCTGACCCTCTTAACCAGCGAAGGGACACGATCCTCCAAAACATCCGACGCGAGACGACAGGCGGCAGCCGAAACATCTGAAGGCAGACGTGTATAGGGGTACGTGGCACCCCGAGGATCAATATAGCGAGAACTCATGAGAGTCACCGCGGACCTCTGCGGGGCAGAAGGTCCAGGCTGCACAAAAGGCGTTGGTCCCCCAAAACTGGTCATGTGGCCAGAATGAGTGGACGGAAACGCCACGGAGTTCATAGTGTCTCCACTAAGAACATCCGAATCCAAAGACACAACTGTGGTGCTCGACGGCGTAGAGACCACAGAGATGGGTTTGGCCGGCAGCCCCTTCCAACTTCGCCGAGTTGAAGTCAGGGAAGGCTGAGGCCGATATCCCACGTCTACAGTACCAGACATTCCTGCAGTCCCCTGCAGCGAAAAGCCGAGGCCGGCTGAAACTGACGATGAAGCAGACGGACCAGCAGTAGTAGTAGATACGTCGGGAGTCGGTGAGGCTGGTGGAATAGTGGGGAAAGCACACCTGCTCGGCTCCGAAGGAGGAGTCACAACCCTAGTGACTGCCTCAGATGTCGACTGGAGGGGGACCGTAGTCCTGGAACCAGGCACCTCTATACCAGAACACTCAACGGCTCCCGCAGTATCCACTACGGGAAAAGACTGCACATCCCTCACGGAGGAGGAATAACTCTCACCAAAGGTCGGCTCGGGAGCCTCTGAACGACCACGTTCTCCTTTCCTGCGGTAGCGGGAGGCACGGACACGAGAACGAACAACACGGTTAACTGACGCCCAGAAAGTGGATGACCATGATCCACAGACACCACATGGCCGCTCGGCCGAACACCCATTACAGGAGGAACAAGAAGAATGTAAATCGTCCACATGCTTTGGCAGCAGACATTGCCCACAAGGAATTGTCCTGGGCATGATAGAGGTGAGAGGAGCAAAGAAGGTGAAATCAGAAAACAGAAGAACAAAGAAGAGAGAAAGGTGACAGAAACAAATACCCCAGAGGTCGACCGGGAACCACACAACAGGATGACTACTCTCAAAAGAGAGAAGAAAAACTATAGGAGTGGTACCCCGCTGACACCTAACTCTAACACAGTTAGAAAATTTAGCAAATTAAGCATTAACAATAATTGTGAAAAATAATAAGTCCGAACCGCATGGCACACGAAATTCGCGCACGACTCGAGAGAGAACAATTAAAATACATTATGGATATATAATATTGAAGAGAATATAAAGAAAACTGTTCCTGAGAATAGAAAGGATACACTGATGCACTATGAATCAGGAATCATCAAACAACGAGCTGGATAAACACTGATAAGCGTGCAGAAACATCTCGACACGAAGCGGATGATAAAAAGAATGAGAATTTAGCGACGGTATATGAGCACTGGCAACGGAACTCGTGGAGTTGTACTTGGGAGAGAGCGTCCCGTACTGGGTCTACGCCGGTTGCACTCGACCCAGTTTTGGCTTATTTTTTCTTGGTGCTTTTGCACCACTTTTCTTTCCCAAATTGTTTGGGAAAGACAAAAATAGAGAGTATTTTATCCGAGTTAGGGACTTCCACTGTAGTGCAAGCCTGTAGTATACAACTGTGAGTAGGTTGATAAGAAACCAACAATATATATGGTATTTGACAGAGTTCAGAGAGCTTTGTAAAATATCATACAAATTGTTGATTTTTTTGACTGCATGCATGAACCAGCATGGACTGACATGAAGAGAGATAATTGCGGATGAGAAAGTATACTTCAATATCAAAGTGAAGGGTGTTGATGTAGTAAACAAGAGGCCCCACGGGGCCTGAAGCGCTCATCTTGTACAGAACACAATTTAAACAGAGTCCAAGAATGAGTCTACATTAAGCAAGCCATCTCCATAGGATACACTGTCAATCCTTGAGTCCCTCAGGAGTGACAAAAATAATCTGGGCATCATGCCTTTTCTTCAGTTGATCATAAGTAAAATGCAGAGCTCCCCTATGAAGCCCCTTGATACAACCTATGTGGATTAATCTTAGTACCTCGAGAGGGTACTGAATACAAAATTTTTAATTCTTCAGCAAAATGGCCAATTCTGGCTCCCATAGAGAGCCCAAATATTAACCCAGGCTCTTGATTTGAACACAGTTAAATCTGACTTCCCTAGAGATGTTGTGTACCGAATATGAAAGCATTCTGACTGTTGAATCTGAAGAAGAGAAATTGTAAAGAAATTTCTTCGAATTGCACTAAGTTCAAATTTGGGCTACCATAGCAAACCCAAATATTAACCTATGGATCCAATTTAAACAAACTTGAATCTGACACCCCTAGAGATGTTGTATACCAAATGGGAAAGCATTCTGACAAGTGAATCAGAAGAAGAAGATTTTTGAAGAAATTCCCTCATATTGTACTAAGTTAAATTTCATGTTCCCATATGGAGCCCAAATATTAACCTAGGCACTCAAATTGAACAACCTGGAATCTGCCCCCCCTAGAGATGTTGTATACCAAATATAAAAGCATTCCCACCGGTGGATCTGAAGAAGAAGATTTTTAAAGAAATTTCCTCATATTGCACTAAGTAAAAATTTGGGCTACCATAGTGAGCCCAAATATATACCTAGGGATCTGATTTGAACAAACTTGAATCTGACCCCCAGAGAGATGTTGCATACCAAATATCAAAGCACTCTGACTGATGGATCTGAAGAAGAAGATTTTTTTAAATTACCATCCATATTGAACAAAGATAAAAATTTGGGCTTCCGTAGGAAGCCCAAATATTAACCTAGGGACTTGGTTTGAACAATCTAGAATCTGACTCTCATAACAATGATGTATACCAAATATTAAAAGATTCTGACTGGTGGTTCTGAAGAAGAAGATTTTTAAAGAATATTCCCCATATTACCCTATGTTAAAACTTTGGGCTCCTGTAGAGAGCCCAAATATAAACCAATGAGCTTTATTTCAACAAACTTTTATCTGACCCCCCTATGAATGCTGTATACCAAATATCAAAAGATTCTGATGATTGGTTTTGGAGAAAAGATTTTTAAAAATTTTTGCAAATATGCTGACTCAGCATTTTTTCAATGCCCATTACAGAACACCCTAACATAACCGATGGCAATTTTTTTTACCATTCAATTCTACTGGTCATAAGGATACTTCATACCAAATAAAAGCTCTCTGTTCCATGGGGTTTGGGAAATATGGGCGTTTGAAAATATTTCTATTTTTAGCTCCCAGGGTTCCCATGGGGATGAGGGATTTTTTATTTTTGCATGGGTCAAGTACTTATGCCCCAATACTACCACAAAACAAATTTGGTTCATACCGGACCATCGGTTCAGAAAATAGAAATTTTGGGCGGGGCCAAAAATCTTACCCCTCCTATTACAAAGCCAAATATTACTTCACGAACTTTGTTTGAACAAACTTGATTCTACACCTCATATGGAAGCTCCATAGCAAATATCAAGTCATTGTACACACTGGTTCTTGAGAAGAAGATTTTAAAAATATTTTGGAGCAATTTCCCCCACTCCCTCCCTATGGGGCTGGGCATGCTGAGTTGAACAAAAATGAAATGCCACTTTGGGACCATCACTCACACAAACTTTCACTTGAATTGGCCCATGGCTTTGGAGGAGAAGAGCAAAACATGGTGTGGACGGACGACGGATGGAGAGCGATGAGATTAGCTCAGCTTGACTTTGTCAAGATGAGCTAAAAAAAATCTCTATGCAGCCTGGTCATTTTGAGTCATTCCTAAAAGTATTTCAATCTGTGTAAATTTCATGTAACATTCAGGTAGAGGCATTTACCTCTTACCTAATATAGTGGCCACAATAAATGTAACCAAAATAAACCAACAACATTCAAAGTGGATTATATATCCAAATATATCCCACAATAAAGCCACACAAATATGGATAACATTAGAACTGACTCTTCGAGCCAGTTCTAATGTTAGCCATACATGTGTTTATTTCAAGTAACCTTATTGAACAGTAATGGTTATATGAGAATTTTTATTTTTTTGTATTTTACAAAAGAATGTTAGGTAAAGGGTTAAATATCATAAATTATTCAACCCATCAGAACCCATTGAGTTCTCCATTCATATATACAGAGGAACTTCTCTTCAGAGACCACCCTTTTGAGGATCCACCTCTTTTGTGTTAGAGCGTGTTTTATGTGGACAACACAGGACAACATATCATTTCGGCCAGACAAAAGTGGCCTTTCAAGACAGGTGGTCTTGACAGACCACCTGTCTGAAAAACCCCTTTTGTCTGGCAAAAATGTTGGTCTCTCAAGAGAGGTTCCACGGTATGTGTATGCAAAAAGCAATGAGTTTAGTCATTTATGTATTTGTTTATTTTTTTGATGAAGGTTTGGGTGGGGCATGGCTGGGTTGGGGGGAGGGGATTTATTACTTATTTTAAGTCCAGCCCTAGAAGGTCTGGTACATGATTTTGTTGACACCTGTATTCTCAGATGTGTTTGAAATAAATTACAGTTCAATGTTTAGTAGTTTCTGTGTTACATACTTCCTACAATGGCAATAAGAGTCATTGGTGTTTTCATAATAGGTCTGGATACATCGTTGTACAGAATTGTTCCTGCAGCTGAAATCTGTAACAACTGTTCCTGACTTCACATAATTGTCTTTGCTCCTCATCTAAGCCAGCCGACCTCACCAGGGTGAACATATTAGAAATTTAATCAAACAGAACACCCTCAAGATAACTTATCCTTAGAGTGCAGTGTTTGATAATTGCAATTAGTGATGCATTTTAACTTGCATTATTCAATATGTCATACATTGTATCACTACAAGCCGAATCATAGCTCAGCCACAATAACAGTTTTATAATCGTACCATGGTAGGTACCCCCTGATAACTTTAGTGACTTTTTCTTGGTTCTTGAATTATACTTCACTGATTATGGTATACAATTTTGGCCAAAAGTGTCTGAGGAAAAAATTTGCAAGCATCGGAAAAATGTTTTTTTTGTCCCTCCTTGACCACCCACCCACCCCCGGCATCAGTGTTTTGCAAATTTTTTCCACCCCCCCCCCCCCCCCCCCCACCCCCCCGGTAAAAAAAAAAAAAAACGAAAAAATAAGTCAAAACTGGGTCGAGCGCCATCGGCGCACTTCCAGTATGGGACGCTCTTCCATATATAGTACAAATCCACGACTATCGTAAAACAGTGCGCAGTGCATCAATTCGTCATTCTTTTGATTCTGACCACACATGAGTTATGTGATCAGCGGGGAGAAAGGATTCTTACCCGAATAAGAAGATGGGAGGGCCTCCCTGTAAACAATTGTGGTAGGAATAATAAGAAAGGAAATTTACTATAAAATTTATATTTCTTATCAACCTACCTCAATTGTTTACTACAAGCTGAATAGACAAAAGGATGGAGGGAATCACATAACCATCCCACACATAACTCAATAGCACTGGAACCGTGGACAGAGGAAGAGATCCCTAGAAGCTGCACGAATAGCAAGACAAATCCATCAAGAAATGGATGCAGGAGAGGTCTGGTATGTGAGAAATCGCATATTCATCCAGGAGAAAGGTGCGAACGCCCCCTGTTACAACCGATAATGTTACAACGCCACATCCTGTTACACCAACGCATAATGTTACAAAAAATGTAGTAAACAACCGATAATGTTATAAACTCCACATAATGTTATAACTTTTTTCAACCCGTTATGTTATAAAAATTGACGCATACATGGTGTATCCCTATAACAACACACGCTGCGCATACGTACTCCTACCACCTTTTTTCATGATAATGACATCACAACATGGCCACCCACGTGCACTCTCATAACAACCCAACATGACCGCCAGTCACGTGACATGACGTCACTTCTGGGGTCCTGCCCCGGGGTCCTACAAAATGGCTCATTTTCAACATGCATAACTACTCAACACCATCACCACCACAACACCAACATCAACACAACTCCTCCTCCACAATCTCCTCCTTCTCCCTATACTGCCTGTTCTAGTGATTCCGACTTATCCTGAACCTGTAATCCCAAATTCAGCACTTCCACTTCTTCCAACATCTCCACCATCTATATTATCATACGTCTAGCACTACTCTCTTATAGTATTCTCAGATAGCCTTCTCTGCACCGTCACCCTGATGTACTATTCCATGACCTCCTCTCTTTCTCAATCTAATCCCTGCCCACCCCTTTCAATCCTCCTAAACCTCATTCCTCTTCCTACCCAGTCTCGCATCTTATTCTTTGACTTCCGTGCGACACTACCAACCCACCACATCCACCATATGTGCCCCGCTCCATCCAACTTTTTGACCTCTTTTAACTCCACCTCATTTTTGTTCACTATTGGTTGTTAAAATGTCAAATTTATGAACAATAAGATATTCTTATGACTAAGAAATATGCGACAAATTAGTTTTAGATGCCCAAAACAAGCAGAAACAGAGACATTTGCCCATCCCTAAAGGTGTCAGGGGACTATGATACGCTACATTTCTGTAAGCGGAGATTACGCATGTTGGTAAACGTACCAATCGGATAAAATAGCACCTCTCCTTCACCACGCCTGCCTTCACCATGTTGGGCACTGGATGATCATGGTAATGACGTCACACGATTGAGTTACCAGGATAATCCGCGTCTATGTAATGTGACTAGGTCATTCTATGATAAATCCCCGGGAGTTGGGGGGTGTCTCCTCGCCTTAATTAGAGCAGAAACCTTTAGTATAAATATTACATACCTTTATGTGGCAATAAATGGTAAGTGGTAAAGTCCATCTACAAAAGCTGTAACTGGAATTAGTATACATTAGTTATAACATTATCGGTTAATTTGTTGTAACATAACGGGTTGAAAAAAGTTATAACATTATGCTCGATTTTTATAACATAACGGGTTGAAAAAAGTTATAACATTATGCAGAGTTTATAACATTACCGGTTGTTTACTACATTTTTTGTAACATTATGCGTTGATGTAACATTATGCGGCGTTGTAACATTATCGGTTGTAACACCCCCTACCCCCAAGCAGAGCAGCGCCCAAGAAAGAGACCATCTTGGAGTAAACTACAAAGTCCTAGGCCTTTTCAAGGAAAAGAGCTGAACAAGCTTGGAGAGGCAAGGATGAGTGTCGAAACAATGTGGTACCACATATGAAAAAAGGTCTCCGAAGCATGGACTTGTACCCATTGCTGGAGACCCCCAGAAACAAACATAAACCAGAAACTCTGCAAGCGGTGTGATCGAAGGAGTGACAGAAGCAACAGAGTGATTGCACACCATCGACAGAAGAACCTTCCACTTACCCACAGAGGCTAAACCAGTGGAGTGAGTGCCTCTTTGAAGAAGAAAAGCAACTCCACTGCGTGTCTCGAAAAACCACTACGGAGGAGACAGGACCCGATAAAAGACATGTGCGAAGGCACAATGAAGTCGGGTCAACTTGAAACCTCCTCGGGCGACTTTGACAAAGAAAGTTGCGATGTAGAGGGAGACATGCCGGAACCGCCGCTAACAGAGAGTGGAGCAGATTGATCCACACCCACAGAGGCGACGTGTGTGATTGAAAGGATTCGACGACTGCAGGTTCATACCTGGGAGAGAACCTGGGGCGGAATTGGAACCGGCAGGAAGGCGTAGCCAACAAGACTGTCCCAAAGGAGGGCCAGAGTGTCCATGGCGAAAGCCAGAGCATCTGGACACATCTGGACAAAGTGTCCACCTGATGGTTCCAATGGGCCGCAAAAAGAGATCGATGGATCCCGCCATGTGGAGCATCCACTTGGTGGAAAAGAACCTGCCCCGTCGGGACAGGGAGTCGGCTAGGATGTTCAGACAACCGGAAATGTGACGAACAACCACCCCGGGGTTGACATCCTGAGCGAGCAGAAGATCCCGAGCCAATTCGTACATTGGAACCAAGTGCGCGCCGCCCTGGTCCCGAATGTAAGCAACCACCACATTCGGCCTCCAACGACTGAGCAGAAAGTGTTGGAGAGGTCTGACACGCAGCCGACCTAGAGGAATGAGATCCGTCACCGAACCGCATAGACCGATCAGCCGGAGAATACTCCATGCCATCGTGGATGTGGACTGGGACAGAGTCAGAGCAAAAGCTGAGAGAATCACAGCTTGGCCTGGGGAACTGCCAACAAATTGAATTGGGTGCGGAAAGCCATCCCCAGATGACAAAACAACTGAGAAGGGACCAGGTCCGACCTCTCCTCGTTGACTCTGAATCCAAGTGACGTGAGCAAGCTCAACAGAGTGGCGACATCCGACTACCGTAAGGCAGCATTGGAATGCCTCTGGAGGATATCGTCCAGATATGCCGAAGTAGTCACCCTGGACTGTGTGTGATGGAAAGCTATCGCATGCGACATCAGTCAGGTGAAGGCCCAAGGAGCCAGGTTGAGGCTGAACTGGTAAACTCGCCCCAGAAAAGCGAACCTGAGATACTTCTGTGACGCCCGATGCATTGGAACGTGAAAGTAAGCATCTCGCAGGTCGAAGCTGGAAGCGAAATCTCCCTGGTGAATTGAACGGCGGACCGACCTGAAAGTCTCCATGCTGAACTTGGGAGCAATAATAGACTGGTTCAGGATACTCAGATCGATAACCGGTCGGAGTCGGCCGTCCTTCTTCGGCACCAAGAACAGGCGGGAATAGAACCCCACTGACTGAATGTTCTTGACGACCTCAGTTGCCCCCTTTGTCAGGAGATTGTCTATCTCCGTGGACAAAAGTTCCTGACGTAAAACATCTGAAGGAACTGTGGTTGGAAGAGGCACCCTGGATAGAGTGGGGTGCCTTCGGAAGGATATTCGCAGCCCGGACCGAACAACATCTAACACCCAAGGATCGGATGTGATGGTGGCCCAATGGTCTGCGAACTCTGCTATCCTTCCTCCAACCTGGGACGAGTTGAGGTGAGGACCTTCATTTCGAGCCCCGACGAGGCCCGCAAGAGGAGAAACCACCTCCTCAACTGAATGAAGAATCCTGATACTTTCCTCTAGTCTGCCGATGCTTACCCTTACCCCTTGAGTAAGAAGTAGAAGCGGTGGCAGAAGGATCAGCCTTTTGCTTCGCAGAGGAAGCAGAAGGGTACTTGTTAGGCTTGGAACGGCCCCTGCCTACCCTAGAAGACTGATCAAGCTGAAGAAACAGCAGCTGATCTTTGGAATGACGTAGGACGTCATCCCGGACCGTTGACACGGAACCATGGAAAAGTTGCAGACCTGCCAAAGAAGCAGATCGAAGAGTAGCGTGCTGCTCCTCAGGAAGGGATCGGTCTGTGTCCAGCACAGAATCCACCACGGTAAAAAACTGCACGTTCCCAAGGGGAATAACTCTCACCAAACATGGTCGAGTCGGCAAGCCCCGAAACGATAGCGTTCCCCACCCCCTGCAGGAGCAGCTGCACATCCCCCACGGAGGGGGTAAAACTCACACCAGACATGATCGAGTCGGGGGGCCCCGAAACGACAGTGTTCCACACCACCCGTGGGTGCGTAAGAAACGGCCATGAGAACACACCAAGGCGAGGGCAAAAGGAATTGCCCTACAGGAACCGAACTGGAAATAACAGAGGTGAGAGCAGTAGAAGAAAAAGGTGAACTCAACAGAAACAGAAAGTAGAAGAACACCCTCAACTACGAGAGAATGGGGCAGAAAAAAAATGGTGGTTACATGACAGAACCCAGACGGTCGACAGGGATCGAAAAAACAGAAATTCAGCCCCCAACAGAGTGAAGAAATCCTGTCCAGACAGTCCCTGATTGACACCTAACTCCAATAACAATTAAATTCATCAACTGAAAAATTCATTGTCAAATCGCGTTGACACGATGTCGAAAACAAAACATTCGCGAAAACGGAATAGTAAACAAGAGGCCCCAAGGGGCCTGAGGGCGCTCACCTGACATGGTAGCCTAAATATCAACCCAGAGAATTGATTTCAACAAGTTGCCTCTGCTCCTCCTAAGAAAAGCTTATACCAAATATCCAAAGATTCTGACCAGTTGATCAAAAAAAAAAAGATTTTTAAAGAATATTCCTCATATTGAACTAAGTTATAATTCAGGCTCCCACAGGGAGCCCATATATGAACCCAGGGACTTGGCTTTAACAAACTTGAATCTCCCCCCCCCCCCCCTCCCCCCCTAAGGATGCTGCACACCAAATATCAAAACATTCCGACTGCTGGATCTGAAGAAGAAGATTTTTAAAGAAAATTCCTCATTTTGAACTAAGTTACAATTCGAGCTCCCACAGTGAGTCCAAATATGGACCTAGGGACATGGCTTGAACAAACTTGAATCTCACCCCCTAAGGATGCTGCATACCAAATATCAATACAATCCGACTGATGGATCTGAAGAAGATTTTTAAAGAAAATTCCTCATTTTGAACTAAGTTATAATTCGGGCTACCACAGTGAGCCCAAATATGAACCCAGGGACTTGGCTTGAACAAACTTGAATCTCACCCCCCTATGCATGGTGCATACCCAATATCAGAAGATTCTGCCTGCTGGATCTTGAGAAGAAGATTTTCAAAGAAATTTACCTGAAATGCACTAAGTTCAAATTTGGGCTCCTATACTGAGCCCAAATATAAACCCAGAGGGCCGATTTGAACAAACTTGAATCAGATCTACCCCACAATGTTGCATAACAAATATGAAAAGATTTTGCTTGCTGGATCTGGAGAAGAAGATTTTTTAAGAAATTTGCCTGAAATGCACTAAGTTCGAATTCGAGCTTCTATAGTGAACCAAATATGAATCTAGGGAGCCGATTTGAACAAATTTGAATCAGATCCACTCCACAATGTTGCATACCAAATATCAAAAGATTTTGCCTGCTGGATCTGGAGAAGAATATTTTTTAAGAAATTTGCCTGAAATGCACTAAGTTCAAATTTGGGCTCCTATACTGAGCCCAAATATACACCCAGGGGGGCCGATTTGAACAAACTTGAATCAGATCCACCCCACAATGTTGCTTACCAAATATGAAAAGATTCTGCCTGCTGGATCTGGAGAAGAAGATTTTTTAAGAAATTTGCCTGAAAAGCACTAAGTTCAAATTCGAGCTTCTATGGTGAGCACAAATATGAATCTAGGAAGCCGATTTGAACAAACTTGAATCAGATCCACCCCACAATGTTGCACACCAAATATCAAAAGATTCTGCCTGCTTGATCTGGAGAAGAAGATTTTTTAAGAAATTTGCCTGAAATGCACTAAGTTCGAATTCAAGCTTCTATAGTGAGCCCAAATATGAATCTAGGGAGCCAATTTGAACAAATTTGCATCAGGTCCATCCCACAATGTTGCATACCAAATATCAAAAGATTCTGCCTGCTGGATCTGGAGAAGAAGATTTTTTTAAGAAATTTGCCTGAAATGCACTAAGTTCAAATTTGGGCTCCTATACTGAGCCCAAATATAAACCCAGGGGGCCGATTTGAACAAACTTGAATCAGATCCACCCCACAATGTTGCTTACCAAGTATGAAAAGATTCTGCCTGCTGGATCTGGAGAAGAAGATTTTTTAATAAATTTGCCTGAAATGCACTAAGTTCGAATTTGGGCTTCTATGGTAAGCCCAAATATGAATCCAGGGGGCCAATTTGAACAAACTTGAATCAGATCCACCCCCACAATGTTGCATACCAAATATGAAAAGCTTCTGCCTGCTGGATCTGGAGAAGAAGATTTTTGAAGAAATTTGCCCGAAATGCACTAAGTTCGAAATCGGGCTCCTATACTGAGCCCAAATATGAACCCAGGGGGCCAATTTGAACAAACTTGAATCAGATCCACCCTACAATGTTGCATACCAAATATCAAAAGATTCTGCCAGCTGGATCTGGAGAAGAAGATTTTTTAATGTTTTTCCCATTGCCTACAGTGTTAAAAAGTGCCGACTCAGCACTTTTTCAAAGTCCTGAAAAAAGTACCTTGTGATCAAACCGATAGGGATTTTTTTTAACCATTCTATTCTACTGGATAAAAGTAAGCTTTATACAAAATAAGAATTCTCTGTGCTGTGAAGTTTTGGAGATATGGCAGTTTTAAGGTTTTTCCTATTTTTAGCTCCTGAGGCTCCCATGGGGGCAATGAGAAATTTTTTTTTGCATCAATCAACTACTTATGACCCATTATCATCTCAAATCAAATTTGGTTCAAATCGACCTCACGGTTCAGAAAATAGAAATTTTAGGCGTGGCCAAAATTTTTGCCCCTCCCATAACGAAGGCAAATAATGCCCGACAAACTTCTCTTGAACAAACTTGATTCTAAACCTCAAAAGGACTCTGTATACCACATATCAAGTCTCTGCTAGTGGTGGTTCATTAGAAGAAGATTTTCAAAAAATTTGGTCATTTTTTCCCCACACCTCTGCTCAATATGAGCCAAAACCTAATTTGGATAAAAATTAAAATGCCCCTATATAACCACCAATTACATGAAATTTAATTAAAATGTGGCCAGTGGTTTAGGAGAAAGAGGCTCAAACACCACCTTCACGCAGGATGACGGACGGACGACGGACGAAGAGTGATAAGAAAAGCTCACCCTGACTTTCAGTCAGGTGAGCTAATAATATACAGTGAGAATGTGATTGAAAATATAAACGAGAATATATAAAACACAGTCCTGTTATTATACGATCTTCAGATCCATAATTCCAGTCACAGGAAAACCATTATCGACAAGTTAAAATATCACTGTTACGGAGCAAGATGGCACACATCCACCACGCGTGCGGATAATCTAAAGAATGGCGAACTGACGCACTGCGCACTGTTTTACGGTAGTCATGGATTTGTACTATGGAAGAGCGTCCCATAATGGGTGTGCGCCGATGGCGCTCGACCCAGTTTTGGCTTATTTTTTCGTGGTGTTTTTACACCACTTTTCTTTCCCAAATCTCTTGGGAAAGATTAAAATAGAGAGTATTTTTTCCGAGTTAGGTTCTTCCACTGTAGTGCAAGCCTGTAGTAAACAATTGAGGTAGGTTGATAAGAAATGGCAGCAGGGTACAGTACTGCTATCACAAAAGCACACCATGATTTATAACTGGATTGCAACTGAACTGTAATCAGTTTGAAATTCTCTGTGTGCAAAACAGTCAAATGTCACCTGTCAAAAGGGAAATGCTAAATAAAGCACAGCATCGCTGATGATACTTTTATTTATTTTTTGGTGTTCAGTCTTGATTTTGAAGGATTTCAATTGTGAACATATTGTTGAAAAGGATCTCTGATAGCATTTCTAATGGTGTGTCACATGATAGCATATTGTTAGTTTAATGGAAAGAACTCCAGAGATGATATGGGATATGCTGGGCCGATCTTGTTCAGAAGCCATGCATATGACAGCTGGTGTTATATTACAAAGACTGTATAGCAAACAAGAGGCCCCACGGGGCCTGAAGTGCTCATCTTGAACAGAACACAATACATTAAGCAATCCATTTCCATAGGATACACTGTCAATCCTTGAGCCCTGCGGGAGTGACAAAAATAATCTGGCCATCATGCCTTTTCTTCAGTTGATCATGATGTAAAATGTAGAGCTCCCCTATGGAGCCCTTGATACAACCTATGTGGATTAATCTTAGTTACACACCTCTAGAGGGTACTGAATATAAAATTTCTAATTCTTCAGCTACATGGCCAATTCCGGCTCCCATTGGATGCCCAAATATTAACCCAGGCTCTCGAATTTGAACAAAATTGAATCTGACTTCCCTAGAGATGTTGTGTACCAAATATGAAAGCATTCTCACTGTTGGATCTGAAGAAGAGTCATTTTAAAGAAATTTCCTCATATTGCACTAAGTTAAAATTTGGTCTACCATAGCAAGCCCAAATATTAACCTACGATACGAAACTGATTTGAACAAACTTGAATCTGCCCCCCCCCCCCCCCCCCCCCAGAGAGATGTTGCATACCAAATATGAAAGCATTCTGACTAGTGGATCTGAAGAAGATTTTTTAAGAAATTTCCTCATATTGCACTAAGTTAAAATTTGGTCTACCATAGCAAGCCCAAATATTAACCTACGATACGAATCTGATTTGAACAAACTTGAATCTGCACCCCCCCCCCCCTCCCAGAGAGATGTTGCATACCAAATATGAAAGCATTCTGACTAGTGGATCTGAAGAAGATTTTTTAAGAAATTCCCTCATATTGCACTAAGTTAAATTTCAGGTTCCCATATGGAACCCAAATATTAACCCAGGCACTCGAATTGAACAAACTTGAATGTGACCTCCCTAGAGATGTTGTATACCAAATATGAAAGCATTCCGACTGGTGGATCAGAAGAAGAAGATTTTTAAAGAAATTTCCTCATATCGCACTAAGTAAAAATGTGGGCTATCGCACTAAGTAAAAATGTGGGCTACCATAGAGAGCACAAACATATACCTAGGGATCCGATTTGAACAAACTTGAATCTGACCCCCCTCCCCTAGAGATGTTGCATACCAAATATGAAAGCATTCTGACTGGTGGATTTGAAGAAGAAGATTTTTAAAAATCATCCCCCATACTGAACTAAGTTACAATTTGGGCTTCCATACGAAGCCCAACATATATGAACCTAGGGACTTGATTTGAACAATCTTGAATCTGAACCTAATAACAATGATGTATACCAAACATTAAAAGATTCTGACTGGTGGTTCTGAAGAAGATTTTTAAAGAATTATTAAAGATACCATCCCCTTTAAAATTTGAGAGGACCTTACTGTGTTCGTCCCTCATGTATTTGAATCCCTGTTTGTGGAAATTTTGATGACAAAATAATCGATGGAATTATCTATAGACCATATTCAGCCCCTAAAGTGGACCTTGATCTATTCCTAGAAAAACTCACAAATTTAGTGAATATCCTAGGTGACTCGAACAAAATTGCTTATCTCATGGGTGATTTTAACACTGACCTTCTTGGTTTTTGTAATCATAATAAAACCAATTTGTTCATTGAAACTATGTTCACTGCGGGGTTTCTGCCATTTATCACCAGACCCACTAGAGTCACAGATCACTCGGCCACCATAATTGACAATATTTTCAGCAATAATATCAATCCTCACATGTCCGGAATAATCATCACGGACGTTAGTGACCATTTTGCTACAATTTATATCAATGAATCATCAAAAAGACATACCAATCCTATACAAACCTCCAGGATAAGATCCTTTAAACAAGATAATATAAATCGGTTCAAGACTCTTTTGTCTGTAAGCGACTTCACCAGTGTACTGCGTGAATCATATCCGAACGAAGCCTATAATATCTTTCTCAAGATCATTCAAGGTGCTTTTAATGAGGCTTTCCCCGAAAAACTTGTAAAATCCACCCAAAGTTTTGTAAAACGTGAACTGTAGATGACGGCGTGACTTTTGCGATCATCATCCGAAAAAACAAGTTTATATATGAAAAAAATAAAATCACCAACCCCACAAAACAAATTAAGATATAAAACATATTGTGCTGCTTTCAATAGACTGAAAAGGGCTTGAAAGTCTGATTATTATAAATCTATTCTTCAAGAAAATAAACATAACATGAAAACATCCTGAAAAGAGATATCAACAAAGGTACTTCTGCCTGCACCTTCCCGTCCACATTTGTCGAAAACAATCTGGAGATATTAGACCCTAAAGAGATAGCTGATAAATTTAATTCTTACTTCACTAACATTGGCTCAAAATTAAGCACTTCAGTACAGTCCTCTTGTCATCACTTTACTGATTATATCAGAGGAAATCCCATTGAGTCATTTTTTATTTCCCCCACTACCCCACATGAAGTGATTAACTGCATCCGAAAACTGAAATCAAAAACAAGTAAAGACCTTGACAATATGTCCTCCAAAATCCTAAAGGACATTATACATGAAATTGCCATTCCTCTAACTCACTTGAACAATTTGTCGTTTTCAACTGGTATTGTCCCAAATAAAATGAAAATTGCAAGAGTAGTTCCTGTATTTAAATCTGGCGATCAACAGTTATTCAACAACTATAGGCCCATTAGCATCCTGTCTAACTTTTACAAAGTACTAGAAAAATTAATGTACTCCAGGCTGATAACTTTCCTGGAAAATAACAAGATAATTCATCAAAACCAGTTTGGCTTTAAAAAAGGACATTCAACAATACACCCCGTCCTGCACCTCATAAACAATATTGCCGAGATGATCGATAAAACAACCAGACTGCACGTTAGCCATGTTTCTTGATTTTTCGAAAGCATTTGACACCATAAATCACAATATCCTACTGAAAAAACTTGAATTCTATGGAATACAAGGCCACGCAAATTCATGGTTTAGAAATTACCTTACAAACAGATCTCAGTCGGTTTCCCTCCCAAAAGAGATTTCAGATTTCCATGTCATATCAACAGGTGTCCCCCAGGGGTCTATTCTTGGTCCTCTTCTTTTTATAATTTATATTAATGATATTATTAACTCCACATCTTTGAAGGTTTTATCATACGCGGACGACACTACTGCACATACTTCCGGTAACAGTTTGGAAACAATTACAGGTCAGGTTAATATTGAACTCAATAAAATATCTCACTGGTGTGTGGTAAATAAACTTGTTCTAAACGAGAGTAAAACAAAAGTCATCACATTTCACCCCCAAAGTGACTTATACTATCTTGGGATCAATCGAGTGAAGTTTAAAAATTCATCTATCTCGATCGTTGGAAATAAAATCCCTTAAGTTTCTTGGAATTCATATTGACGAAAATCTGAGCTTCAAGAAACATATTTCAGTTATTTGTTCAAAGAAGTCCCAAGCAATTTATGTTATAAACAAGGTTAAGAGGATCATACCCAAAAAATGCTTCAAGACACTATACTACTCTCTGATTCATAGCCATATGATGTATGGTATTCACATATGGGGCCACTCGTGTTCCACTCGAACAATCACTAAATTACAAAAAAAAAGCAATTCGTATCATATTTAACAAACGCCATAATGCACATACTGACCCACTGTTCAGTGAGCAACGTATTCTAAAATTCAATGACCTGTACAAACTTCATGTCTTATTATTATTCATGCATAATTGGCATAATAACCTGCTACCGGATAGCTTTAAAAATACTTTTAAAGTGTACCAAAATCCCTCAGGAATGGATACAAGACAATCTGGCAAACTGTATACGCACAAGCCAAGAACTCGGTTCTCTGCAAACTTACCAATTCACACTTTCCCAAGGATGTGGAATACTGTAGAACTATCGGTACAAAACCTATCAAGATCGTTATTCAAAAAGTTCTTATTGGAACAATTTCTGAACTCGTATTCAGGTAATATAGACTGTGACAATCCCACTTGTCCAGACTGTAGGTCCTAACTCTGTTATCTCATCAATACCCATTGACGGAGCTTAAATGTGTTATCCTCAAAAATGTGCAAAATAGTTCACTTACAAGGAAAGAACCATCTTATTCAATAATGGTCAACACATGTTGCTCTATGCATACGCGTTGCTGCCAGAATTGTCTAATTTTTATCATCCTTCTGGGAATGACAGGAAGACAGCCCTAGTGGCCATGTCATCTCCCTGTAGTGAAATCATGTCAATTAAAAAATCTATTTTACCGTTTATGACTTTAAAAATCTATTTTACTGTTTATGACTTTGTAACCTTGTGCATGATGTGCTACAAAATAAAATCATTCAAAGAATATTCCCCATATTACCCTAAGTTAAAAATTTGGGCTCCTGTATTGAGCCCAAATATGAACCAATGGGCCTTATTTTAACAAACTTGTATCTGACCCCCTATGAATGCTGTATACCAAATATCAAACGATTCTGATGATTGGTTCTGGAGAAAAGATTTTTTTTAATTTTTGCAAAAATGCTGACTCAGCATTTTTTCGATGCCCTCTACAGAACACCCTAACAAAACCGATGGCAATTTTGTTTTACCGTTCAATCCTACTGGTCCTAAAGATGCTTCACACCAAATAACAGCTCTCTGTTCGGAGTGGTTTGGGAAATATGGGCGTTTGAAAATATTTCTATTTTTAGCTCCTGGGATTCCCATGGGGATGCTGGATTCTCTTTTTTTGCATGAGTCAAGTACTTATGACCCAATAATACCAGATATCAAATTTGGTTCAAATTGGACCATTGGTTCAGAAGATAGAAATTTGGGATGGGGCCAAAAATCTTACCCCTACCATTACAAAGCCAACAAGTGATGCACCATGGTTAATTTCTTAGAGATATATTTTGAGCTAATTGTTACCTGCTGGGCTTCCAGCAGCAAAATTGTCAACACCAGATGGTGTCACTTGTGTGCAAAGCACACTATAGTGTATCCCCGCATTTGCATCCTTGACTTTGTATGAATGCTTGATACAAAGATGAAATGTATTATATGACACACTAAAATCATATTGAGTGGCATAGGTGACACAGCTTCGTGAGCACCTACAGACTCCACTGCAACATTTGAGCATGGTTTTAGCATTACGAATTACATACATGTACACTGGGAGCCTTTCGCCAGAAACGGTCTAAGAAAACAAGAAAGTGGCAACGGTGGCACAGCCACGTGGCACCCCAAAAATCTGAAACCTTCGTGCACATCTACAGACCCTACTGCAACATTTGAGCATAGTTTTAGCATTTCAAATTACATTCTCTGGGAGCTTTTCGCCGGAAATGATCTAAGAAAACATGAAAGAAAAACGGTGGCACCGCCACGTGGCATCTGAAAAATCTGAAACCTTTGTACGCATCTACAGACCTTACTGCAACATTTGAGCATGCGTTTAGCATTTCCAATTACATACCCTAGGAGCCTTTCGCCGGAAACGGTCTAAGAAAACACAAAAGTGGCAACGGTGACACAGCCACGTAGCACCCAAACAACCCCAAACCTTCCTGTGCATTTACAGACTCTACTGCAACATCTCAGCATGGTTTTAGTGTTTCGAATTACATACTCTAGGAGCCTTTCGCCGGAAACGGTCTAAGAAAACACGAAAGTGGCAATGGTGGCACAGCCACGTGGCACCTGAAAAATCCGAAATCTTTGTGCACATCTACAGACCCTACTGCAACATTTGAGCATGGTTTTACCATTTCGAATTACATACCCTAGGAGCCTTTCGCCGGAAACGGTCTAAGAAAACGTGAAAGTGGCAACAGCACAGCCACTAGGCAGCTGAAAAATCTGAAACCTTCGTGCGCATCTACAGACCCCACTGAAACATTTGAGCATGGTTTTAGCGTTTCGAATTACATACCCTAGGAGCCTTTCACTGGAAAGGGTCTCAGAAAACACGAAAGTGGCAACGGTGGCACAGCTGAAAAATCTTAAACCTTCGTGCGCATCTACAGACCCCACTGCAACATTTGAGCATGGTTTTAGCATTTCGAATTACATACACCAGGAGCCTTTTGCTGGAAACGGTCTAAGAAAACACGAAAGTGGCAACAGTGGTACAGCCACATGGCACCCAAAAAATCCGAACCTTCCTGTAATCCACAGACCCTACTGCAACATCTGAGCATGCTTTTAGCATTTCGAATTACAAACTCTAGGAGCCTTTCGTCAGAAACGGTCTAAGAAAACATGAAAGTGGCAACAGTGGCACAGCCATGTGGCACCTGAAAAATCCGAAACCTTCGTGCGCATCTACAGACCCTACTGCAACATTTGAGCATGGATTTAGCATTTCAAATTACATACCCTAGGAGTCTTTCCCTGGAAACTGTCTAAGAAAACACGAAAGTGGCAACGGTGGCACAGCCACGTGGCAGCTGAAAAATCCAAAACCTTCGTGCACATCTACAGACCCCACTGCAACATTTGAGCATGGTTTTAGCATTTCGAATTACATACCCTAGGAGCCTTTCAGCGGAAACGGTCTCAGAAAACACAAAAGTGGCAACGGTGGCACAGCCACGTGGCACCTGAAAAATCCGAAACCTTCGTGTGCTTCTACAGACCCCACTGCAACATTTGAGCTTGGTTTTAGCATTTCGAATTACATACCCTAGGAGCCATTCGCCGGAAACGATCTAAGAAAACATAAAAGTGGCAACGGTGGCACAGCCACGTGGCACCTGAAAAATCCGAAACATTCGTGCGCATCTACAGACCCTACTGCAACATTTGAGCATGGTTTTAGCATTTCGAATTACATACCCTAGGAGCCTTTCGCCACAAACGGTCTACGAAAACACAAAAGTGGCAACGGTGGCACAGCCACGTGGCACCTGAAAAATCTGAAACCTTCGTGCACATCTACAGACCCTACTGCAACATTTGAGCATGGTTTTACCATTTTGAATTACATACCCTAGGAGCCTTTCACCGGAAACGGTCTAAGAAAACACGAAAGTGGCAACGGTGGCACAGCCACGTGGCAGCTGAAAAATCCAAAACCTTCGTGCGCATCTACAGACCCCACTGCAACATTTGAGCATGGTTTTAGCGTTTCGAATTACATACCCTAGGAGCCTTTCAGCGGAAACAGTCTCAGAAAACACAAAAGTGGCAACGGTGGCACAGCCACGTGGCAACTGAAAAATCCGAAACCTTCGTGTGCTTCTACAGATCCCACTGCAACATTTGAGCATGGTTTTAGCGTTTTGAATTACATACCCTAGGAGCCTTTCGCCACAAACGGTCTAAGAAAACACAAAAGTGGCAACGGTGGCACAGCCACGTGGCACCTGAAAAATCTGAAACCTTCGTGCACATCTACAGACCCTACTGCAACATTTGAGCATGGTTTTACCATTTCAAATTACATACCCTAGGAGCCTTTCACCGGAAACGGTCTAAGAAAACACGAAAGTGGCAACGGTGGCACAGCCACGTGGCAGCTGAAAAATCCAAAACCTTTGTGCGCATCTACAGACCCTACTGCAACATTTGAGCATGGTTTTACCATTTTGAATTACATACCCTAGGAACCTTTCACCGGAAACGGTCTAAGAAAACACGAAAGTGGCAACGGTGGCACAGCCACGTGGCAGCTGAAAAATCCAAAACCTTCGTGCGCATCTACAGACCCCACTGCAACATTTGAGCATGGTTTTAGCGTTTCGAATTACATACCCTAGGAGCCTTTCAGCGGAAACAGTCTCAGAAAACACAAAAGTGGCAACGGTGGCACAGCCACGTGGCAACTGAAAAATCCGAAACCTTCGTGTGCTTCTACAGATCCCACTGCAACATTTGAGCATGGTTTTAGCGTTTTGAATTACATACCCTAGGAGCCTTTCGCCACAAACGGTCTAAGAAAACACAAAAGTGGCAACGGTGGCACAGCCACGTGGCACCTGAAAAATCTGAAACCTTCGTGCACATCTACAGACCCTACTGCAACATTTGAGCATGGTTTTACCATTTCGAATTACATACCCTAGGAGCCTTTCACCGGAAACGGTCTAAGAAAACACGAAAGTGGCAACGGTGGCACAGCCACGTGGCAGCTGAAAAATCCAAAACCTTTGTGCGCATCTACAGACCCCACTGCAACATTTGAGCATGGTTTTAGTGTTTCGAATTACATACCCTAGGAGCCTTTCAGCGGAAACAGTCTCAGAAAACACAAAAGTGGCAACTGTGGCACAGCCACGTGGCACCTGAAAAATCCGAAACCTTCGTGGCCTTCTACAGATCCCACTGCAACATTTGAGCATGGTTTTAGCGTTTCGAATTACATACCCTAGGAGCCTTTCGCCACAAACGGTCTAAGAAAACACAAAAGTGGCAACGGTGGCACAGCCACGTGGCACCTGAAAAATCTGAAACCTTCATGCACATCTACAGACCCTACTGCAACATTTGAGCATGGTTTTAGTGTTTCGAATTACATACCCTAGGAGCCTTTCACCGGAAACAGTCTAAGAAAACACGAAAGTGGCAACGGTGGCACAGCCACGTGGCAGCTGAAAAATCCAAAACCTTCGTGCGCATCTACAGACCCCACTGCAACATTTGAGCATGCGTTTAGCATTTCCAATTACATACCCTATTTAGCCTTTCGCCGGAAACGGTCTAAGAAAACACAAAAGTGGCAACGGTGACACAGCCACGTAGCACCCAAACAACCCCAAACCTTCCTGTGCATTTACAGACTCTACTGCAACATCTCAGCATGGTTTTAGTGTTTCAAATTACATACCCTAGGAGCCTTTCAGCGGAAACGGTCTCAGAAAACACAAAAGTGGCAACGGTGGCACAGCCACGTGGCACCTGAAAAATCCGAAACCTTCGTGTGTTTCTACAGACCCAACGGCAACATTTGAGCATGGTTTTAGCGTTTCGAATTACATACCCTAGGAGCCTTTCGCCGGAAACGATCTAAGAAAACATAAAAGTGGCAACGGTGGCACAGCCACGTGGCACCTGAAAAATCCGAAACATTCGTGCGCATCTACAGACCCTACTGCAACATTTGAGCATGGTTTTAGCATTTCGAATTACATACCCTAGGAGCCTTTCGCCACAAACGAACAAAGAAAACACAAAAGTGGCAACGGTGGCACAGCCACGTGGCACCTGAAAAATCTGAAACATTCGTGCACATCTACAGACCCTACTGCAACATTTGAGCATGGTTTTAGCGTTTCGAATTACATACCCTAGGAGCCTTTTGCCGGAAACGGTTCAAGAAAACACAAAAGTGGCTACGGTGGCACAGCCACATGGCACCCGAAAAATCCGAAACCATCCTGCGCATCTATAGCCCCTACTGCAACTTCTGAGCGTGGATTTTGCGTTTCGAATTACATATCCTACGAGCCTTTTGCCGGAAACGGTCTAAGAAAACACAAAAGTGGCTCTGGTGGCACAGCCACGTGGCACCCGAAAAATCCAAAACCTTCGTGCGCATCTATAGACCCTACTGCAACATCTGAGCATGGGTTTAGCATTTCGAATTACATATCCTACGAGCCTTTTGCCGGAAACGGTCTAAGAAAACACAAAAGTGGCTACGGTGGCACAGCCACGTGGCACCCGAAAAATCCAAAACCTTCCTACATATCTACAGATCATTTAGCAACACCCTAGTGTAATTTTAGAACTCCGAATTACATAGGTTGGGACTATTCAGCAAAAAAGTGAAAAAATAACGCATTTTTTAAGTGGCTCCACAGAAGCCACCTGGTGACACAAAAATTTAAAAGTTGTATTTTTGGGTTGCACAGACCCTATCGAACAACTGTAGAAAGTTACAGCGTTTCGAATTACAAAACCGGACGTACGGACGTACGGAAGTACGGACGTACGGACGGAGATCATGACAATATCCCCGCATTTTTTAAAATGCGGGGATAAATATTGCTTCACGAACTTCGTTTGAACAAACTTGATTCTACAAAGCTCCATAACAAATATCATTGTACCCTACTGGTTCATGAGAACATTTTAAAAATATTTTGGGAGCATTTTTTCCCCACCCTCTCATGGGGCTGAGCATGTTGAGTTGAACAAAACTGCAATGCCCCTTTGGGACCATCACTCACACAAACTTTCACTAGAATTGGCCCAGTGGTTTTGGAGGAGAAGACCAAAACATGGTGTTGACAGACCACGGACGGACAGACGACAGATGGAGAGCGATGAGATTAACTCAGCTTGACTTTATGAAGATGAGCTAAAAAACCTGGCTGATATGCTGTTTGGAAATTCCATTGTTAGATTTTCTTTAACCAGTTGACTGCTCCCATGAAGTGGGTTTCATGTGACCTTCACAAGAATGGAATAAGTGTTCACAATAAATTTTGTTATCTATTTTTCAAGTACAGTAAAACCCTGTTAACTGAATAACCACTTTTCCAGTGAGAATTATTCAATTAACAGGAGTATTCAACTAACAGGGATTTTGGACACTTCCTGTGTTCTAATCAATATCGTTTGATATAATCGGTTAAATGCCTGTACTAAATGTACCAAAGCCAAATAGGTTGATAAACATGGAGATTTTGTGAATGTCAGTGTAATTTCTTGACATATAGGACTTTTCAATTAACAGGAGTTTACTCTGTAGACTATATGCAATTAACAGGTTAATTAGTCTTGTATGTATGGTAAATGGTTTTGTGTTTGGAAGTTATATGCAGTTGACAGAGTTATTTTAATAAGAGATCTCCATTTACGTGAGCTCCACTGTACCTTCAAGACCTAAAAAAACTTATTTCTGGAATCAAGGATTTTATTGAAGTGCAGTAAATCTTTGATGTTTGACACTTGTATGCAATTAAATGTTAATCTATTAACCAGTTTACAATTTGGTGGATTCCACTGAATTGACAAAGGTTGATATATAAATCGTTCTGTATTCTACAAACATTCAAAATCTGATTGAGATTTGCTATGTCCATCACACATAGTAACCTTTGATGGCGTTCAAAAATTCGGAAAGAGGAATTTCACCCGATTTATTTATTTATTTATTGGTGTTTAAGGTCACATACTTATGCACAATGGCTAAACATGACCGTGGCAGTTTTGCAGGTGGAGGAAGCCAGAGTACCCGGAGAGAAGCATCAGGTAACGACTAGCAGCTGCCAGCTTCCCAACATCGTAACTCTGCACTGCAGCACAGGCAGGGTTAGATTGGTTGAAAACATGCACACCATCGATGTGCAGTACACCTTAGTACACGGCATCATCGTGCCCCTATGTGGACAATCAGGGTAAAGTGCCTTGCCCAAGGACACAATGCGGGAGTCCGAATCGATCGCACAAATGGTCACCCATCTGAGGATTAACCGGGCTCGACATTGCTTAACTTCGGTGATCTGACATGCCCCCATTTCACCCAATTGCAGCCATGAACATTATATATTTTTGCATGTACAATGTATTGGTTTGGTCAGAAGAAAATTTTTATTTTTTTATTTTTGCCAATTTTTTGTTTATTTTTCTCAAACAAAACTGTGTACATCAATTTTAAACCTTTACCTTAGACGAAAGGCAGATCACTCTTGCAAATAAAATTCTTGAATAACTAAATATTTTCCATTTTTTGCATCAAAAAAACATAGCTTATGACCACTCATAAGAAGGATCCCAAGAAGCTCATTCCAATGAGGGCTCATAAGCTATGCTTTTGGGATAAAAAAAACAAGAGGCCCCAGGGGGCCTGAGGGCGCTCACCTGATTAAATAGTCTAAATATCAAACCAGGGACTTCACTTGAATAAGCTGCATATGCCCCTCCTTGGAAACCTTGGAAAAGCATATACCAACTAGATGAAGCGACTGTGCCCACATAATACACAGGATTTTCCTTCTATTTTCAGTTCCTGCACTTTTACGTCCCAAAATTGAGATAAACGCATAAAAAAAAGATTTTTTTTTATTTTTGTTCAGAAATTTTTGAAGTCCCAAACAAAATATTTATTTATTGATGTTTAAGGTCACATATTTATGCACAATGGCTAATCATGACCGTGACAGTTTTACAGGTGGAGGAAGCCGGAGTACCCGGAGAGAACCACCGAGCAACGACGAGCAGCTGCCAGCTCCCCAACATCGTACCTCCGCACTGCAGCACAGGCAGGGTTAGATTGGTTGAACACATGCGTACCATCGATGTGCAGTACGCCTTAGTACACGGCGTCATTGTACCCCCACGCGGGCAATGGAGATGAAGTGTCTTGCCCAAGGACACAACGCGGTTGATGCAGTTCCCAAACAAAATATATTTTCAGACTAAATTTTTTTTTTCTTCTTCTTAAAATTGACCAAAACGCATACAAAACCAAAAAACTAATTTCCAGATTTTGGTCCAAAATTTTTTAAGTCCCACCCGGACTCCAAATTTTCAGTGTAAAAAAAAATAATTTTTTTTTGTCTTAAAATTGACCAAAATGCATAAAAACCAAAAAACTCATTTCCGGATTTGGGTCCAAAATTTTCCAAGTCCCACCCAGACCCCAAATTTTCAGTGTAAAAAAAAAAAAAAAAAAAATAATTTTTTTGTCTTAGAATTGACCAAAAACCAAAACACTCATTTCTGGATTTTGGTCCAAAATTTTTCAAGTCCCATCCAGACCCCAAATTTTCAGTGTAAAAAAAAATAAAAAAATTTTTTTTTGTCTTAAAATTGACCAAAACGCATAAAAAAACCAAAAAACTGATTTCCGGATTTTGGTCCAAAATTTCTAAGTCCCACATGGACCCCAAATTTTCAGTGTGACAAAAAAATTTTTTTGTCTTAAAATTAACCAAAATGCATAACAACAAAAAAACTCATTTCTGGATTTTGGTCCCAAATTTTCCAAGTCCTACCCAGACCCCAAATTTTCAGTGTAAAAAAAAAAAAAATTTTTTTGTCTTAAAATTGACCAAAACGCATAAAAACCAAAAAACTAATTTCCAGATTTTGGTCCAAAATTTCTGAGTCATGATCGGGACCCCAAATTTTCAGCCTAAATATGAACCCAGGGACTCAGCTTGAACAAACTTGAATCTCCCCCCCCCCCCCTCTTCAAGGATGCTGCATATTAAATATCAGAAGATTCTTATTGGTAGATCTGAAGAAGAAAATTTTTAAAGAATATTCCTCATACTGCACTAATTTAAACATTTGGGCTCCGATAGAGAGCCCAAATATGAACCCACGCAACTGATTTCAATAAACATGTGAAACAATCTTCCAAAGATGTTATATGTGGAATTTGAAAGCTTTTGGAGCAGTGGTTTGGGAGAAAAGTAGTCTTAAATGTTTTTCCCATTACCCACAGAATTAAAAAATACTGACTCAGCACTTTTTCAAAGTACCAAAAAAAAGTACCCCTTGATAAAACCGATAGCAATTTTTTTTTACCATTCCATTCTGTTGGTCCTAAGGAAGCTTCACACCAAATAAGAGTTCTCAGTGCCATGCAGTTTTGGAGATATAGGGCTTTTAATTTTTTCTATTTTTAGCTCCTGCGGTTCCCATGGGGCGACAGGAAAATTTTTTTTTGCATAAATTAACTACTTATGTCCCAATAAAACCTCATGCCAAATTTGGTTCAAATCAGCCTCTCGGTTTGGAAAATATAAATTTTGGGCAGGTCAAAAATTCTTGCCCCTCCCATAATGATGGCAAATATAGCCCCTAGAATTTCTCTTGAACAAATCTATGTCTACACCTCAAAAGGATGCAACACACCCAATATCAAGTCTTTGCTACTGCTGGTTCATGAGAAGAAGATTTTTTAAGATTTAGGCTCACTTTTTGGGCGTGGCCCTACCAAGGGGTGGGTCAACTTGATTTGAACAAACTTAAATTGACATACGATATGGAACATGCACACCAGATTTGGTTCAATTTGGTTGAGCAGTTTGTGAGAAGAAGTTGATAAAGTAAAGTTAACGATGGACGACATACGATGGACGGATGCCGGACGGAAAGTGAATAGTAAAGCTCCCATTGAGCTTCGCTCAGGTGAGCTAAAAAAGTTCACGATGCCGGATGGATGACGGACGGCAAGTGATAAGTTTAGCTCCCTTCGGTGAGCAAAAAATTCCTCATTTTGAACTAAGTAACAATTCGATCTCCCACAAGTGAGCCCAAATATGGACCTAGGGACATGGTTTGAACAAACTTGAATCTGACCCCTCTAAGGATGCTGCATACCAAATATCAAAACATTCCGACTGCTGGATCTGAAGAAGAAGATTTTTAAAGAAAATTCCTCATTTTGAACTAAGTTATAATTCGGGCTCTCACAGTGAGCCCAAAAATGAACCCAGGGACTTGGCTTGAACAAACCTGAATCTCACCCCCCTAAGCATGCTGCATACCCAATATCAAAAGATTCTGCCTGCTCGATCTTAAAAAGATTTTTAAAGAAATTTGCCTGAAATGCACTAAGTTCAAATTCGGGCTCCTATACTGAGCCCAAATATGAACCCAGGGGGCCGATTTGAACAAACTTGAATGAGATCCACCCCATAATGCTGTATACCAAGTATCAAATGATTCTGCCCACTTGTGCTGGAGAAGAAGATTTTTTAGTAATTTCTCTAATATACATGGGGTGCTATTGGAGTTATGCCCCCTATGGAGCCCCAAGTGGGCATGTCCATTTCATTTTAGCAAACTTGAATTGACATATGGTAATGAACATCCACACTAAGTTTTGAGCAAATCGACCAAGCGGTTTGAGAGGAGAAGTCGTTTGAAAAATGTTCACGACGCCGGACAGACGACGACGGATGGCAAGTGATAAGTTTAGCTCCCTCCGGTGAGCTAAAAAATAATGAAAATTGAATGTTGATTTTTGTGAATAGTGCTGGCCAGTTTTGTTTGTTACATTGGGTAAAGGGTTAAATTCTCTCATCAAACAATCTTCCGTGTTTTCAAGGCCATACATAATTTCTGATACAGAAGGACTTAAAATAGAAACTCATAATATTCTGATGTATCTAAAATCATGCATCAATTACAATTTTCTTGTATTGCAATCAATAACTTGATGAACTCTATAAGTTACTGCCATAATTCATATCGTGATTTGTTTCAATCAAACTGCTCAAGTTTTCATTATTCGGAAAATTAGACTGTTACTGACAATCTGTCTAGTCTATGATGTAGAATTTCAAGGCAGAAAAAAACTGCCATGTAACCCTTTCCTAACACTCTAACCCAATATGCCAGTTGTGTAAGCATAAAAGTTAAGTTTTCTTCTCTCACAATGTTTCATAGAAAAAACAGCCTTTATGTATACTGTGCCTCAATGATTATGAAGAGGTTTGTTTTGAACAATCTTTGAAGCATTTGCAACAAGATTTGAGGAGAAAAAAACAAATATGAATATATCTACATGATAAAGATTCCCAAAAGTTTTTGAAAACCAGTTTAAACTCTCAAAGGAGGGGAATTGCATTTATTTATATTTATTTATTGGTATTTAAGGTCACATACTTATGCACAATGGCTAATGGTGACCGTGACAGATTTACGGGTGGAGGAAGCCAGAGTACCCAGAGAGAACCAGTGAGCATCGACGAGTAACTGTCTGCTCCTCAACATTCTGACTCTGTTCATGCTCCGCTCAAGCAGGGTTACAGTGGTTGAAGACATGTGGACCACTGACATGCAGTACACCTTAGTACATGGCGTCATCGTGCCCCCAGGTAGGCAACCGGATAAAGCTCCTTGCCCAAGGACACAATGCGGGTCGTCCCGGACAGGGATCGAATTCGGGACCTCTAGCATAGAAGTCCAACAGTCTACCACTGAGTAACCACGTTCCCAGGGAAATTGCATTAAATACATGTGAATGTGAACAGTTTGATCTGTGAAGTATCATTCAGGACAAATCATTGAAGACTACATCACAGATATTTTAAGAGAAACTTAAGGTCCAGGTTAGGTTGAATGTTTGTATCAGAATAATAACTGTGTATTATTAACCCTTTACCTAACATAGCATCCAAAAACGACCAGAAAATTAATCAAAATGAAAGTGTCAATGACACTGTAGCTCAACTTGTCAAGACAAAGACATGTACATGTATAGTATGTGACACAGCAATGACAAAGATCTAGGTAATGACCTGATAACAAAGGTACATATAAAGTATTGTAACTGTCTGTACATAAATACTGACCGTTGCCTGTAACAAATGTACAGGTTAAGTATTGTAAAGGTGGGTGACAGTCAGATGCTAAACTAGAAAAAAATCTTTTGGAGTCTCAGAGTGGGTCTAACTGAACCCCAAAATATTTGTTCTCATAGCACAGTGGTAATAAAGGCACCCCAAAACACACTTGTTCCTGTCCCAAGGTGAAAACAAAGGTACCCAAGAAGTTTTGTTAAGATCAGTTCATAAATACGAGCTGTATAGAACTTGTGACAAAAAACTGATTGGACCTAATTTTGGTACAAAATGGCCACTGGCAGCCATCTTGAATTTTGGACCGTACCCAGAAACACTCATTCTCGTCCCAAGGTGATAACAAAGGTACCCAAGAAGTTTTGTGAAGATCAGTTCATAAATACAGCCTCTACCCTGAGCCGTATTGACATGTGTGCTTACATTGTGTAAGCAGCACTGAATAAATCAAAGTTCATCTAATTTGCATAATTTTTGCACGAAAAAAAAAACCTTACAATATGTGATGTATTTCATGTTACTAAACATTCATACAAAAATTTATTCAAATCAGAACTTTCATACAGAAGTTCTGTACAAAAGACTGATTGCACTAATTTTGGTACAAAATGGCTGCTGGTGGCCATTTTGAATTTCGGTCTACACCCAAAAACACTCGCTCTCATCCCACGGTGATAACAAAGGTACCCAAGAAGTTTCGTAAAGATTGGTTCATAAATATGGCCTCTAATCTGAGCTGTATAGAAGATGTGTACAAAAAACTGATTAGACCTAATTTCGGTACAAAATGGCCACTGGCAGCCATCTTGAATTTTAGACCGCACCCAGAAATACTCGTTCTCGTCCCAAGGTGATAACAAAGGTACCCAAGACATTTCGTGAAGATCAGTTCATAAATACTGACTCTAGTCTGAGCCGTATTGACATGTGTACTTAATGTGGGTAAGTCGCACTGAAAAAAAATCAAAGTTCATCTAATTTGCATAATTTCTGCACAAGAAAAAACCTGTATTATATGTGATATATCCCATGGTACTAAACATTCACACAAAAAATTATTCAAATCAGCACTTTCATAAGTTCTGTGCAAAAATCTGAATGCACCTAATTTTGTACAAAGTGGCAGCCATCGGCAATCTTGAATTTCGGACCGGACCCAAAAACACTTGTTCTCGTCCCATGGTGATACCAAAGGTACCCAAGAAGTTTCGTAAAGATCGGTTCATAACTAGGTAGGCAACCGGATAAAGCTCCTTGCCCAAGGACACAATGCGGCATTTGTATTGGCATTTGCACTTACAGTGCTGAAAGTAACACCAAAAAACATCAAAATTAGTCTAATTTGCACAATTTACGCATGAGAAAAAAACCCGTATTATATGTGATGTATCCCATGGTACTAAACATTCATACAAAAAATTATTCAAATCAGAGCTTTCATATGGAAGTTCTGTACAAAAAACAGATTTCTGCATCGTTGGTACAAAATGGCGGCTGGCAGCCATCCTGAATTTCGGACCGCACCCAAAAACACTCGTTCTCGTCCCACGGTCATAACAAAGGTACCCAAGAAGTTTCGTAATGATCGGTTCATAAATACGGCCTCTAGCCCGAGCCGTATCCAATTGTTGACGTACGGACAGACGGCCAGATGGACGACAGGCCACGACAAAAGCTCAAATTTGGCTTCGCCAAAGTTGAGCTAATAAGCTTACCAAAGCCTAAAATATCTCAAAGGTTTCTCAATAAAACCATACAAAAATGGATATCGTTGAGCTGGTTCTAATGATATCCATATTTGTATGGTATTATTGAAAAAAAATGTGAAATTTAATTTAATTTTTAAAAATACTGTGAAGGGTTAAAAAGAATGACCAGTCATTGCTCTAAGAATGCTCCGATATTCTTAAAAATGAAAGAGTCAATGCCTCTGTAGCTCAACTTGGATATGACATGAATTAGTACTTGCTGTGACCAAGACAACTGAATAATGAATATGACAGGAATTAGTATTTGTTTTGGCCCAGTCAACAATAATAAAAGAATTACAAGGTGACTGTAATGGACTACAGATTAAGATCAATCATTGTAGATTATTATTTTTATGTGGAAATTTTCAGTCCCAAACAAAATATTTTCAGACTAAAATTTTTTCTTCTTCTTCTTAAAATTGACCAAAATGCATCAAAACACAAAAAACTAATTTCCAGATTTTGGTCCAAAATTTTCTAAGTCCCACCCAGACCCCTAATTTGCATAATTTATTCACGAGAAAAACTCTGTATTATATGTAATGTATCCCATGGTACTAAACATTCATACAAAAATGTATTCAAATCAGATCTTTCATTTGGAAGTTCTGCGCAAAAATCTGATTGCACTTAATTTTGAACAAAATGGCTGCTAGCGGCCATCTTGAATTTCAGACTGGACCCAAAAACACTCCTTCTCGTCCCACAGTGATAACAAAGGTACCCAAGAACTTTCGTGAAGATCGGTTCATAAATACGGCCTCTAGCCCGAGCCGTATTGGGATTTGCACTCACAGTGCTGAAAGTAACACTAAATAAATCAAAGTTAGCCTAATTTGCATAATTTATGCACAAGAAAAAAAACTGTAATATATGTAATGTATCCCATGGTACTAAACATTCATACAAAAAATTATTCAAATCAGAACTTTCATATGGAAGTTCTGTACAAAAAACAGATTTCGGCATCGTCGGTACAAAATGGCTGCTGGCAGCCATCTGGAATTTGGGACTGCACCCAAAAACACTCGTTCTCGTCCCACGGTCATAACAAAGGTACCCAAGAAGTTTCGTAAAGATTGGTTCATAAATACGGCCTCTAGCCCGAACCATAGCAGCTTGGCACTTACAGCTCTGAAAGTAACACTAAATAAATCAAAGTTAGTCTTATTTGCATAATTTACGCACGAGAAAAAAACCCGTATTATATGTGATGTATCCCATTGTACTATACATTTATACAAAACTTTATTCAAATCAGAACTTTCATACAGAAGTTCTGTACAAAAAAATGATTTTTGCATCATCGGTACAAAATGGCCACTGGCAGCCATCTTGAATTTCGGACCACACCCAAAAACACTCGTTCCCGTCCCAGGGTCATAACAAAGGTACCCAAGAAGTTTCGTAAAGATTGGTTCATAAATACAGCCTCTAGCCCGAGCCATAGCAGCTTGGCACTTACAGCTCTGAAAGTAACACTAAATAAATCAAAGTCAGTCTAATTTGCATAATTTACGCATGAGAAAAAAACTTGTATTATATGTGATGTATCCCATGGTACTAAACATTTATACAAAACTTTATTCAAATCAGAACTTTCATACAGAAGTTCTGTACAAAAAACTGATTTTTGCATCATCGGTACAAAATGGCCGCTGGCAGCCATCTTGAATTTCGGACCACACCTAAAAACATTCGTTCCCGTCCCAGGGTCATAACAAAGGTACACAAGAAGTTTCGTAAAGATCGGTTCATAAATACGACCTCTAGCCCGAGCCATAGCCAATTGTTGACGTACGGACGGACGGACGGACGGACGGACGACGGGCCATGACAATAGCTCAAATTTGACTTCGTCAAAGTTGAGCTAATAATGCACACTTATTGTTCATGGCAGTCATTTCAGATAACAGTGACGGTGAAACAATGAGAATGGTCAACAGCGGGTTTTAATCTATAATAACTTGTCTGACAGAGCTCGCTGAGCTCTGTTAAACAAGAAATAATAGATTAAATACCTATACTGGATATACTGAGGTCAAAAAAGTCTGTAAATGTGGATAAATCTAGTGGCTGTCGGAATAATTCTTGGACTGATTTCTTTCAAGATTTTTTATTCAATTAACAGGAGTTTACTCAAGAACATATATGCAATTAAATGGTCAGATTTGTAGTGAGAGTATGGTAAATGGTTTGGTGATGGGATGTCATTACCAAATAACAGGGTTATCCATTCAGTTAAGAGATTTCCAGTTAAGTGTGTGCTACTGTAGTCATATAAAATATGAGTGAAAGCCTGTCAAGATAAACAAATTGAGAGTGGTTGGTTTCTTATGGTAAAAGATGGATGGTATTGCCTTATCACTGAAATCATGAAAAATTACCAATGTCATAATTATTTGAATATAAATACTTTGGGGGAACAAGAGCACTGTCTATTGGATCATTATGTACCTATTTATATATTGCTTCTGAGGAGTCACAAAGGGGATGGATGCAGTCTGGTACAGTGCTGAATTTTTGTAGGTGACACACTCTGTTGATGCTACAATGTAACTCGGTCTTGATTTCACATATCACTGAAAAGTCATGAACCACACATGAAGAAATTAATGTTTATGCCAATTCAGACCTTTATGTGTGACCTTGAGAGCTAAATGCAACTCTCTGACTACCAGTACGACATGTGATATAAGTTTCATACTCCACTAAATGAAAAAATTATGGATTAGGCATGGAAAATATAATATGCATGCAGATTTTTTCTTTTGACCTTTATCTGTAACCTTGACCTTTGGAATTTTGATTTAAACTTCATATGCAACCCATTCCACAAAAACGAATCGCCTACAAAAATAGTATGAATGTCAACCATTACTATTAGTGACCTAAATCTGGAGGGATGGGGGGGGGGGGGGGGGGGGGGGGAGGGGGGCACAGTTTCAAAGTTAGTCTGTGATGGATGGTTTCATGACAGTAGACCTGTAACATAAGAAGTATTCCTGATATTGCACTCCACTGCAAAATTATGCACCAGATATAAAAAAGGTTGAACCCTGAATTCTGAATACATGTTTTGACCTGCATCTATGACCTAGATCCTGGAGAACAGTCTTTAATTTTATACATGACACACCATCTGTTGCTATAAATGTGATAGAAGTTTCATCTTAATATCTTATTTCAATGAAAAGTAATATACCAGACACAAACATTTTATGGTGGTCCACATGAACTATAAGTTTCACCTTGATACCTCGCTCCACCACAAAGTTATGGACTGACACAAAAAATGTTAATGTGCCAGCTAACATCTTCTTTTGACCCCTATGTGTGATCTTAACCCTTTACCTAACATGAAAGGCAGACAAGAATTGGAAACAAAATTCTTGAATAACTAATTTTTTTGTATTTTTTGCATCTAAAACATAGGTTATGACCCCTAAATATGAACCCAGGGAACTGAATTGGACAAATCTGAATCGGCCCCCCCTAAGGATGTTATATACTAAATATCTAGATTTTGAGTAGAGGATCTGAAGAAGATTTTTAAAGAATATTCCTCATATTCCACCAAGTTAAAATTTTGGCTCCCATTACGAGGCAAAAAAAGGAAGCCAGGGACTTGATATGAACAAAGCTAAATCTGACTCCCATAAAGATGCTGTATATCAAATATCAAAAGATTCTTACTGGTGGATATAAAGAAGAAAATTTTTAAAGAATTTTTCTTACATTGCAGTAAGTTAAGCTTCTGGGCTCCTATAGGGAGCCCAAATATCAACCCAGTGTCTTGATTTGAACAAACTTGAATCTGTCCCCTCCTAAGGATGATGTATACCAAATATCAAAAGATTCTGATTGGTGGTTCAGGAGAAGATTTTTTAAATTTGGGGGTACTAACAGAGTTATGCCTACCGTGGGATTCCCTATGGGCACGGAAACATTATTTGAACAAACTTTGAATTGACATACGATAAGGAACATGCATGTCAAATTTGGTTTGATAGTTTCTGAGTAGAAGATGAAAATTTAAATTTTATAGTAAATTTCCTTTCTTATTATACCTACCACAACTGTTTACAACAGGCTTGCACTACAGTGGAAGTACCAAACTTGGAAGTATACTCTCTATTTTGTTCTTTCCCAAGCGATTTGGGAAAGAAAAAATAAGCCAAAACTGGGTCAAGTGCGGCTGGCGCACACCCAGCAGGGGACACTCTTCTCTGTACTAAATACATGGCTTTCCGGTACCAGTGCGCAGATGAATAACCAACCTGTGAATTCACCTACATTGGAGTTATGTGACATGTGAGGAGGAAAGATTCTTACCCGAATAAGAAGACAGGAGGGCCTCAAGGTAAACAATTGTGGTAGGTATAGAAAGAAACAAAATTTACTATAAAATTTAAATTTCTTATCAACCTACCTCACAATTGTTTACAACAGGCTGAAAAAACAATAGGAGGTGTCAAGATCGATTCGAATTTGTCCGAGTTAAGGGTTAATGGTCAGGGATTGTAAATAATTAATTTGATATGTTTGCTTGTAAAAGCTGCAAACAGACACTGGGTACAAATTATTGTAGGCTAATTAATTAACTGCTTGACCAAGTGGGTGTTTATCTCTCGTTGAGAGGGCTAATGGTTCCCCACTGTGACGTTTAAAACTACGATGCGACTTATCTATGAAAGTCCCTAATAGTAATTTGTTACTGTCAGCTGCAGATGGTGTTCCACACTATGTGGCCCTCAAATGAGTGTCATCCCCGTAGTTCTAAATGTCAGACTCACGAGCTTACAAAGAGATATCTCATCTATCTTAATAACGGTGTCCTATATCACAGAGGAACCGACTTAATGATTAATTAGACACGAAAATGCTATATAATGAAAGACTGATCATTGGTAGCCAGTCGACCTTGGATTGAGTCAGTTATCCATCGGGAAGAGGGCTCGGAACTCTAGCCATTGGGGCTGTCATTTGTAGAAATTAATTGTGGAGACTAAGCGGGCTCCGTTTAAGTAGGCGAGAGGTTGCCAGGTTAAGTGACATGACGCATAGGCGAAGTGTAGAGCAGAGGAGACTTAATCGAAGCTGTTGAGAGCTCGAAGATTTGACGCCAGACAGACGATGGACAATGGACGGATGGACAGACGCATGATGGACAAAAAGTGATCACTTAAGCTCCCCCACACCTCCAATTACCAGAGGAAGATGGCAGGAAATAAAAGCCCGGCGGGAACACAAAAGAACTCAAACAGCCAAAAAGGACCAAACAGGCAGAAATTCGACCCTCAATGGAGGGGAGAAATGCTGCCACAACAGCACCCACTGACACCTAACTGCAATAACAGCAATATCCGAAAGGATAGCATATAAATATATAACAAAGAATCAAACAGCATGGCACAAGAAAAGCGTGCACAAACACGGCACGAAGAAGAATATAAATACAACAAAAATGTGGTGAATGTAACGAGAGAATATACAATAAAAACACAGCCCTGTATTAATGGAAAGCAACAGCTAACATCCAAAATTCAGCACAGGAATGTTGTCAAGAATGAGTGTAAGTATCACTGATTAAGTAGCAAAATTCAAATGCATCTTGATAAGGTGGCGGAAAAAAAAAGAATGACACATTGGTTATACGTCTGTGCACTGGTACCAGAAAGCCGTGGATTTAGTACAGAGAAGAGTGTCCTCTACTGGGCGTGCGCCAGCTGCACTCGACCCAGTTTTGGCTTATTTTTTCTTGGTGCTTTTGCACCACTTTTTCTTTCCCAAATCGCTTGAGAAAGAACAAAATAGAGAGTATACTTCTGAATTAGGGACTTACACTGTAGTGGAAGCCTGTTGTAAACAGTTGTGAGGTAGGTTGATAAGAAATGTGTTAGCATATCAAATTTGATTTGGTAGTTTCTGAGAAGTTGAACATGTGTACACACACCAGATGGACTGACATGTGGAAAGGTGAGCTGAGGTGAGCTAAAAACTAGAGGCTCTAAAGAGCCTGTAATCGCTCACCTGGAACAACATATAAAAATGTGATTTCCCATAGACTTTCCATGGTAACTATAATCTGCAATTGTGGCCATGTTTGCAACATTACATCAACATTACATGAGGATCATTGGTACGTGTCCCAGTCCTCAATAATGTGAAGTTTCAAAACATTTTGACTTTGCAGTTTCAGAGGATAAGATTTTTTCAAAATCCATCAGTCAGAATCAGAGAATGTCTCTGGTGGCCACATTTTCCAACCAATGGGAACAAAAAGAGGATTGTTTGTAGAGGGCCTCCTATAGACCATTCCTGCAAAGTTTGGTTCACGTCGGCTCAGTAGTTCCAGAGAAGAAGATGAAAATGCGATTTCCCATAGAGTTTCTATAGTAACTATAAGCTGCAATTGTGGCCATGGTTGCAACACGATCAACATTAAATGAGGATCGTTGGTAGAGGGTTTCCAGTCATCAACCATGCAAAGTTTCAAAACATTTGGCCCTGTGGTTTCAGAGCAGAAGATTTTTCAAAATCCACCAATCGGAATCAAAAAATGCTTCTGGCAGCCATGTTTTTCAATGCACAGTAACAAAAATGAGGAACACTTGTAGAAGACCTCCCATAGACTATCCCTGCCAAGTTTGGTTCACTTCGGCTCAGTAGTTCCAGAGAAGAAAATGAAAATATGATTTCCCATAGGGTTTCTATAGTAACTATAAGTCACAATTGTAGCCATGTTTACAACCCAATCAACATTAAATGAGGATCATTGGTAGAGGGAGTCCCAGTCATCAACCATGCAAAGTTTCAAAACATTTGGCCCTGTGGTTTCAAAGGAGAAGATTATTTCAAAATCCACCAATCAGAATCAAAGAATGCCTCTGGCGGCCATGTTTTCAAACTCATGGGAACAAAAAGAGGATCGTTTGTAGAGGACCTCCCATAGACTATCCCTGCCAGGTTTGTTTTCACATCAGCTCAGAAGTTCCAGAGAAGATGAAAATGTGATTTCCCATAGGGTTTCTATAATAACTATAAACCGCAATTTTGGCCATGTTTACAACCCGATCAACATCAAATGTGGAACGTTGGTAGAGGGGGTCTCAGTCATCATTTATGTGAAGTATCAAAACATTTGGCCTGGCCGTTTCAGAGGAGAAGATTTTTGAAAATCCATCAAACAGAATCAAAGAATGCCTCTGGCGGCCATGTTTTTCAACCCACGGGAACAAAATGAGGATCGTTTGTAGAGGACCTCCCATAGACTATCCCTGCCAGGTTTGTTTTCACATTGGTTCAGTAGTTCCAGAGAAGAAGATGAAAATGTGATTTCCCATAGGGTTTCTATAGTAACTGTAAGCTGCAATTGCGGCCATGTTTGTAACCCAATCAACATTAAATGAGGATCGTTGGTAGAGGGGGTCCCAGTCATCATTTATATGAAGTTTCAAAACATTTGGCCTGGCAGTTTCAGAGAAGATTTTTGAAAATCCACCAACCAGAATCAAAGAATGCCTCTGGAAGCCATGTTTTTCATCCAACGGGAACAAAATGAAGACAGTTTGTAGAGCACCTCCCATAGACCATTCCTGCCACGTTTGGTTCACACCAGCTCAGTGGTTACAGAGAAGAAGATGAAAATGTGAAAAGTTTACTGAAGCCAGATGTGGGACGACAGACACCAAGTGATGAGAAAAGCTCACATGGCCTTTTAGGCCAGAGGAGCTAATAAAAGGAACAACTCTCACTAGTCAGCTTGTCACTAACCCTTTACCCATCACATAAGATATCAAAAGTTGTTAATTATTTTTGTTTTTCAAAATTATAAAAAAATTCAACCAAACTTTATCAAGTGACCCTTAATAAGAACGAGCACGATGCAAAAGCTTGTTCCAATAAAGGGTCACATGATATGGTTTTGTTTGACATTTTTTTTAAATAATTTTTTTCAACTGCTCAATTTGTAACTAACATGGGTGGATGTGACCAATTTGTAAGGTAAAGGGCTAACTAATTAAACTCTTAAAAGCTGATTTGACATAAAAACAAGATGCCCCAGGGGGCCTAAGGGTGCTCACCTGACATGGTAGCCTAAATATCAACCCAGAGAATTGATTTCAACAAGTTGCATCTGCTCCTCCTAAGAAAAGCTTATACCAAATATCCAAAGATTCTGACCATTGAATCTAAAAAAAAAGATTTTTAAAGAATATTCCTCATATTGAACTAAGTTATAACTCGGGCTCCCACAGGGAGCCCATATATGAACCCAGGGACTTGGCTTTAACAAACTTGAATCTCCCCCCCCCCCCCCCCCCCCCCCTAAGGATGCTGCACACCAAATATCAAATCATTCCGACTGCTGGATCTGAAGAAGAAGATTTTTAAAGAAAATTCCTCATTTTGAACTAAGTTACAATTCAAGCTCCCACAGTGAGTCCAAATATGGACCTAGGGGACATGTCTTGAACAAACTTGAATCTCACCCCCCCTAAGGATGTCGCATACCAAATATCAAAATATTCTGACTGCTGGATCTGAAGAAGAAGATTTTTAAAGAAAATTCTTCATTTTGAACTAAGTTATCATTCAGGCTCCCACAGTGAGCCCAAATATGAACCCAGGGACTTGGCTTGAACAAACCTGAATCTCACCTCCCTAAGCATTCTGCATACCCAATATCAAAAGATTCTGCTGCTGGATCTTGAGAAGAAGATTTCTAAAGAAATTTGCCTGAAATGCACCATGTTCAAATTTGGGCTCCTATACTGAGCCCAAATATAAACCCAGAGGCCCGATTTGAACAAACTTGAATCAGATCCACCCCACAATGTTGCATACCAAATATCAAAAGATTCTGCCTGCTGGATTTGGAGAAGAAGATTTTTTAAGAAATTTGCCTGAAATGCACTAAGTTCAAAACCGGGCTCCTATACTGAGCCCAAATATAAACCCAGGGGGGCCGAATTGAACAAACTTGAATCAGATCCACCCTACAATGTTGCATACCAAATATCAAAAGATTCTGCCAGCTGGATCTGGAGAAGAAGATTTTTTAATGTTTTTTCCACTGTCTACAGTGTTAAAAAGTGCTGATTCAGCACTTTTCAAAGTCCTGAAAAAAGTACCTTGCGATCGCACCGATAGGGATTTTTTTTTAACCATTCTATTCTATTGGATAAAAGTAAACTTTATACAAACTAAGAATTCTCTGTGCCACGTAGTTTTGGAGATATGGCAGTTTTAAGGTTTTTCCTATTTTTAGCTCGCGAGTTTACCACGGGGCAATGAGAAAAAATTTTTTTGCATCAATCAACTACTTATGACCCATTATCAACTCATATCAAATTTGGTTCAAATCGACCTTACGGTTCTGAAAATAGAAATTTTAGGCGTGGCCAAAATTTTTGACTTCCCAAAACGAAGGCAAATAATGCCCGACAAACTTCTCTTGAACAAATTTGATTCTAAACCTCAAAAGGACTCTGTATACCACATATCAAGTCTCTGCTACTGGTGGTTCATTAGAAGAAGATTTTAAAAAAAATTGGCCATTTTTCCCCCACCCCTCTGCTCAATATGAGCCGAAACCTAATTTGCATAAAAATCAAAATGCCCCTATACATGAAATTTAATTAAAATGTGGCCAGTGGTTTAGGAGAAAGAGGCTCAAACACCACCTTCACGCAGGACAACAGACGGACGGATGGACGGACGGCCGGACGGACGGACGGAAGATGGATGAAGAGTGATCAGAAAAGCTCACCCTGACTTTCAGTCAGGTGAGCTAACAACTGATATGGTTTAACAAATACCCTCAGTTATCTTTTCAAGAGGAGAAAAATTCTGGGCAAATGAGATTGTCCAATTAACATTTAACATTAACCTATCACAACATGGTCACAGTGGCTACAAATCAAAAAGAAATACTGGGTTCTGATGAGTATATATAAAGAGATGATTTTCAAGAAATAACAGAATAAAACATTTAGGGGTTGACGGTCAATGCAGTGCAGGAAAAACACTTATGTTTTATTTGGTCTAATGCAAAAGAAATTGCTGAAAGAAGAAGCCTGAAAATTTGGCGAGATTCACGAGAACTTCTGCCACGAGAATCAATTTTCAGTTCTCAATTTAGAATATGAGAGTACTGTTATACCCTTGTCTCTGTGAATACAATCAGCTTATAATCCCTAATAAAACGAACAAACCTCATATTTATATATTCAATGTAGTTTAGCCCTTTAGGGCCTCGTTCCAATTTTTGTGAATTTTTGTCTTGTATGTACACGAAGAACACCTGTTAAAACATGCTTTGGTGGTTAGTAATGATGAAAGTAACAGAAACTTGACAGTGGTATCTACTGATATCTTGGCTGCCTATAAAGCAAGCCCACAAAATAAGCAGACTGTCATCTGCAAAATGATGTCCCCAGAGGGTGAATTTAGTGATGCTGCCCTGCACAGCAGGGTAGCATCACTAAATTTACCCTCTGTGAACCTCAATCGGAATCAAGGTCTTAAACCTAAATAGCAACAGGTACCCAGAGGAAACATTGGCCCACTGTTTGGGATAGCATCAGCAAATTCAACCTTTGGGGACGTCATTTTGCTTATTTTCAGGCTTGCTAAAAAGGCAGTCAAGACTTCACAAGACACCACTGCCAAGTCAATGTTTTACCTCATTATGAGGGAGCAAAAAATAAGTAGAATTCTCCAAGCCTTTAAGGACATGTTACAATCTATGACGAGAATCAAATTCACATTTTGTGAGATTCAAAGTTGCTTCTCATTGTTTTCCTTGCGAGAATCGATTCTGATTCTCACATGAATTTTAAACTCTGAAGAGGATATTCTAGAAAACTTGCCATGGAAGGGTGAAGTGTTCAGTGGGCACAACAAACTACTCACCAGATTTGTTTGCATTCAGCAAGCACGTTATTCCTGTTACCCAAATATTGGCTTCATCGGGAGTGTTGGCAATCAAATCCATTGAGTCATAATTGTCACCGAATATTATTGAGAATGCACATTCATTTGGATATGTTCCCGCTATATCTTTATTCTTCAAAGCTTCAGTTGTTTTACCAACACGAACTTCTTTAATTAAGTTGACAGCAACTGTAGAGAAAAGAGAAAAAAAAATATGATGAATATTGAAAATGAAAGTTGGAAATATTGATGCCAAAAAACCCAAGAGTTAAAGTCATCAATTCGTACATAAATGAATATTAATGAAGTTACACACAGTTAATATATTCAAGGGTTGGTGTGGAAAATATCCTCTTGGAGATTCAATGAATGAAAAATGACAAGTCAAAAAGGTTCATTACCACCAGAATGTTAGGATGTTTCAATGAATAAAAATAAAAAATGGAGAATTTTTCACTTTATCTTTGTATGGTGGTCACCAGACTAATCACATAAGTTTGACAAAGCCATTTTCAGCATTCTAATTTCAATCCATGCCATTGTGTTTGTTTGTTTATTTATTGGGATTTAACAACACTTTCCACAACCAGGGTCATATCTTGTCAGACAATTTCACAGGAGGAGGAAGTCAGAGCATCTGGAGAGAAAACCCAAGCAGCAGCGGGCAATGGTCAGACATAGTAAACTCTGGCCAAGATCAAACCATTGACCTTTCGGTATAAAGTTCAATGCTACAATCATCTAGTCACCACATTCCCCCTTTAATTCAGAACATTTTACATCCTTATTACCTTTACCTCACATAACAGCACCAGCACTATTTAGTAAAATTGTCATTCAAATTTCATCATTTTCAATTTTTGCCTTCAAACGATAACCATGCACAAAGATGAGGGGGGGGGGGGGGGGAGGGTCAGGGGGGTGTAAACCTGAGACTGTGATGGCTCAAAGACCGACTGATAAAATATTTCAACTGTATCATTCAGGCATGCCTTGATAATGTAGCTGGAATATTAGTCAGTCGTGATTATAGTTATAGTTAAAAAAAGCCTCAAGAATACTTGGTAATTAATATCTGGATAAATAATATATGCACATAGTAGTTGGGGTGCAATTTCACATTTAATTAACACATACTGCATTCCAAATTGGTCATGCTGAGCTCCCAACTGCCTGAATTGGTTTCTAGAGGAATAAATTTGTACGACTGACTGTGTGTGTGTGATATTCATTCCTGCCATGTTGCTGGCGGATATTCCAGCCCAGAACAGAAAATCTCTTGCAGTCAAAATAAGTAGAATTTGAGGATATTTAACCACTTTTTTCCTTGTAAATTGTACTGAACTTTTGACAAATGATTTTTGGAGGCAAATTTTCATATTTTCCGTCAAATCTAGTCATGGCTGCTTCATAGCAGCCATGACTAGATTTGATGAAAAATATTTTAAAATTACTCAGCAGGTCAAGTCCAAGTATCAAATCTAGTCTCTTGAGAAAATAGATAACTACTAGAAAGGGAGAAATGATGTCTAAGACTCCAATCAAGAGATCTCACCCCCATTCCCCTTTGCTATGCCAGAATATAGCTTATGACACCTCAAAGGAAAGAAGTTATAGCAATAATTGATCACAAGCTATATTTTTGAGGCAACAATTATAATCCTGACTGACAAATATTCCAAATACATCATCAAGCCATGCTTTCAATGAAGACAATGCATTTATGAAGTTGAAATATTTCATCAGTCAGGACTTGAGCCATTACAATCCAGGACAAATCAGGTTTACAGCTCCTCAATCAGTCATCTTCATGGTGCCTCTATTTGCTTTTTGGGGTTTGTTTCTACTTAACTACTATGTCAAAGTGCAGGTGAAGTAAGTGTAGTGGGGTAATTGTATCATGAGATCAGAGTTTGATGCTAGTTTTTTCAAGTAAGTGTAGTGCAGTAAATGTATCATGAGATCAGAGTTTGCAGCTAGTTTCCTTTTAGCGGGGGAGGAATTCGCTAGAATTGTGCACTTGGTGATACCTTCCTGAAATTTGGCATGATGTAAGGGTAGGCATCAGAGATTTCAAAATCGATCGGCTACAAGTTGGCACCATCCTCTAGCCACCACTAGCAGCGAAATCCAAAATGGCCGCCAAGCGGATCGAAAAAAAGCTATTTTCGCCGATCGCACAACTGAAGCTCCAAACCTAACACCATACATGTGCTGTAATTGATGTGAATGATGGAGTGAAGCCCTTGGAACAAGTTGGGGGGAAGATTAATGGATAATGGGATCAGAATTTCCGTCGATGTGTGCGTCTGTGTGTCTGACTGTCAGTATGATCGTCCGTCCGTAGATAAATTAGTGTTGAATGTTTCTCGGGAATGCAATGGTCAAATGAACATGGTATGAGAGATTCCTGTCAACACATGAACAAGGGTACTCGATAGTATGCAGCAGTGGGGATACTTGGACATTTGATAATCCAATTAAAGTGACAGTCTATTCTCAACTTCCGGCATTTTCGATAGATTTATTTTCTAAGAAAATAAAACTATCAAATTTCTAGAGGAGTTCTGGTTCAATCTCAACACCATAGCGACACGTCTGCCAGCAAGGGCAGTGCTGGAATGAACTCGGGATGCATTAGTTCCCGTTGTTAATTATACAATGTTATCTTGCCAGTATAGAACATTGGCAAAATGGGACTAGAAGGGGTGAGTGTATGTTTGCAGTCATTCGAGGTACAGGAATATTTTTTGACTACAAGTAGTATTCTTCATTTTCGGCCAGTTAAGATGTGGTGTGTTCCAAGTCAGGATTAATGTTGCCGACACTTAATGCCCATCCCTCATGGTATGCTACTTTACCAGGGATATAGAGATATAGCCACCACTGGGAGCCAAAACATGACCTTTGATGTCGATGAGTGGTCGAAATGTTTTAGCGAATAACTTATCGAAATATGATCCGGTATGGCAATTTGATACCTTACGTTAGATTTATTAGATCAACTCAGGTATGGATTCATTGAGACATGAGTGCGCTACAAGATGAAGGATTTCCAAGTTGATTTGCTATGGAGTAGGAACTGACTAGTCACATGTGGCCTATGGCCAGAGAAAGACAAGGATACCATAGATGAACACACGGGTGAACGAAGGTATCAACTGTTGTACAGAGGCAAAATAGTTGGGGATATTGTATCATGCTATGCATGAATTAACACCGTCTTGTGCAGTAAATAACAGACTATTTTCCGAAATCTAAAACTGTATTCCTATACCCCGGACAATGTAGCAAGCCACATGGGATGAACATTTGTTAGCAAAATCAACTCAACTAGAAACATGACATGTGTTAACTGGCCGAAAATGGAAAAAAAAATACCAGAATAGGAGATGACTGGTCCTAACATGACAGTATACTACTCAATATTGTTACAACAGCCACCTTCACACTTACACAAAGGTGTGCACCTTAATCCAGCTTTCAAGCATTTGCAATTGCCCTTGCAGGCCTTGGCACAACTACAGTGGAGCATCAGTGCACATGCAGCACTTGCGTCTCCTAGGTGAGTCCAAAATGGGACCAGAATATTGAGACGTGGATTCCACTCCCATCCGTACTGTGATGGGTCTGGCACACATAAGTGTTTCTGCAGAGCACGATGCCAAATGAAAGATGACACAAGAATTACCCTTTTTACATGTTGATACAGAGCTGCTTTGGTGGGCGGGATGTTTTCCATAGACTTAAGGCCATGTGTGAACATATGCCGTCTCGCATCATTGACACGTGTACTGACACAACTGTTACTGTACATCTGTATGGTGAGTTTTTCGATATGCTGCATATGAGGGGAATCCTCTGAAAAGACTTGCGGATTCTCAGTCAATTCTATCATCATTTCAGTTGATGCGGGAAAATTCATCCATGCATTCCATCCTGTCTTCTTCCCAATGCCGAGCATGCTGGATGTTACATCACAACCTGTGAAGGCGTGGAAGAAAGTCAGGGCCTTACAGTAATCAGGTCCAAGTTGTGAAGCTATCTCATGAATTGGCATATCTTTATATGCCTTTCCAATTCCAAACCCAATCCACAGCTCACTGAGTCCAAGGTCACGGAATGTTGCGAAATGGTGCAAAGACAGAATGACGACATCAGAATCAACCGTGCGAAGAAAAGCTATTTTGTGACCTTGTGAGACTGCATGGTTGAGATGAAGCATCATGCGCGTGTCTGCTTCCTCGTGGTTCGATGGAGATATGTCACATAAGCTAACATCCTTATTGCATAGTACATATTCTCCTGATGTCGTTAACAACTGGTACTCGGATGTTGATGTTAATTTCAGCAGTTCAGCAGACAGGAACTTGAAAAATTCGTCTTTATTCTCACTAACTTTCAAGAATGCCTGCCAATTCTTCCCTTTAGGTAAAGGGACGTTCTCGGACACCCGTATCAACCTAACTGCTGTCTCACCGAGGCGTTTTGCTCGCGTCTGATTCTTCAAACTGCCTTCGGGGTAACAGTCATAGATCGCATCAACCCTTGTGGTGTTCGTGTTAATCAGAGATTCGATGTATGGCAATAATTGCAATCGAGCATATTCTCCAAACAGATCCGCTTTCTGTGGTTTGATTACATGGACTACAGCAGGCATATCCAAGATGACAACTGAAGCTTGTCTAGCTGCTGAATTCTTCCCTTGTGCAGGAATAGCTGGTAAACAATTGAGAATTTGAGATTTTGTCCCACTCCGTAGCTTACCTCTATCGGATAATGCTGGCGGATCACGTGCATTCTCGTGCATGAAAAACTCATCCATGTTTGAATCAGGCCGGGCTTGCAGTGAAACGAACATCTGGGTAACTATTGCGGCAGTTGCTTTACTTGACATGAGTTTGTCTCGGCCTTTGTCCAGGTTGGCTGGGGGTGGGTTAAGGAAGGTATATATATTTGCCTTGGGAATAACATCATTCAGGGGTACGGTGCATTCCACAAGCCTTTCCTTCAAGAAAGTGGAATATAAATGCTTGCCCCTTTCGGGTAATGACCGTAAACTCTTACTAACTTCGGGGTCCATATATTCACCAGTATCTAATGTCACCAGCTGACCACTAGTTTCATCATAAGGGTTGATAATGAGTCCCTGATTCACCAGATCGAGGAGAGATTTCAATTGATTCAGAAATTTTTTCTGCTCTGATACTGAACTTTCCGGGTGTTCCGTGTTATCTGATGATGTTGTGTGGAAACTTGCATATTCATACTCATCTATAACACGCAGAACTTCTGACCTTGAAAGCTCAATAACGACTTTCTCTTCAGCCTGGCCATAGAAACCTTTTGGACCACTGTCTTCTTTGAGTAGTTGGATACTATGTTCTTGGCTCTGATCTAAACCCATCATACTGAACTTCCTCTCACTACGCTGGACCACAAAATGGCCTTCCATGAATTTGTTGTGGATTGAAGGATGCCGCCTGGGTAGCTGAGACATGTCTCTCAGAAATACGGGGACCCACCGACAATAATTTGTATGTCCTAGGGCAAAAAAGTAACTGCACAACTCATCGATAGAACACAGTGTACCAGGCCAGTTACCGATTCGTTGGTTCCGAACGAATTGACAGCTTGTCAAGAGAAAGTTCCGAACGATTTCACCCCAATAGCGCGCAGTTGGAGATTGTGAAAGAATCCTCTGTTCCCACATTTCAAATGACTCGTGGGGCCCAGTCTGCTGACAGTAAATCTCATAAGCATTCTTTCTGAGGATCTCAAGCCAAGCTAGAGTGAGAAGATATGCCTGTCGCGTCCTCTTGACATGTTTCCCACCAAGTAGGGATGATGCTACACCGGGTGTGAATATCTTTGCGAGGTGAAACATTCGCTCCCAACCAGAACCACCCATAAGCTTACCACCAGCTTCTTGGGTGCACATTTCAAGATGCAGGAATCCAATCATACACACCATTCGATCCTCACCTATCTCCTCTGGGAACAGCCATTGACATTTTTTCTGCCTGGCATACAACGGACAGTCACCTTCAATGACAGGTATCTGGCCGGGGTTTACGAAAGCAGTAGCTTCCCTGACCACATACATAGCATGCTTCTGCATACTGAGTGAGTCCGCTTTCTGCTCACTGAAAACAGGGAATACCCCAATAACTGCACGAGGTTTGACATTGTCTTGATCTTCATGTTTTGAAAAGAAGCCTGAAAAGGTCACAGGGACTTCATCAAGCTGCCAGCTGCCATCAACCTTCCCTTTATTGCTGATCTGTGACACATGAGACAACCAGTCATTCTCTCCCACGTTCAAATCTGCATATTCATTGGGCCGTACATTACATTCATCTGGAGATTCAAGCCTGATGTCCCCACCAAAGTCTTCAACGAAAGGAACAAATGCATAGTCGTCTGGGAGTTCAATTTGTGTGTCTTCTGGAACATCTAAACTCAGTGGTGGGGGATCAGTACCCACATTGTCCCTGCTCAGTTGACCAATGAGTGTGATGGACGTACCATGCATATCAGATCTACCAGATACATCAATGTTATCAGTGGTTCCTATCGAGAAAACATTACGTTTGCAGTTAGCTGGGACTACAACACCTTCGTTCTTGAACCGCAGTGAAACAGCTCTCGCGAAACTCCTGCGAACATCCATTACGCGATCATAAGAGACAGAGAGTCCCATTTGATGAAAATCTCTGATAAGATTTTTCATACGATCATGGGCATGCAACTTCAAACCCACATAAAGAGGCATTGGAGTTTCTCTGTCACGTCTCTGGTGAACATTTTGTGCATGTTCGGAGCGTTTCGCTGAATTGCTGATCAACATCTGTGAAATAGTACAAGCCACTCGAGTCTTGGCATTAACAGTCTCATCATCGCCTAAGTTCTGTATACTACATGTGCCCTCAAGTAGAACTCTAAGAAGAGTCAGGAGTGAGTTGGGTACAGGCTCGCTCAAGCAATAAGATGAAAATGATCCCGTGAAAGGAGCTTGAGATATGAGTATGTGTTTACGCAGAAGAAGACCCACATCAACTATCTTTTTTGCCTCTTCCTCAGACACTATACGAGTTAAAGATTCGGACAACAAGGAGCCAACTCGAAACCTACTTGAAATAAACACATCTCTACCCTGTGTGAAGGCGTCCCAGCCATCGCCCAATTTCTGCAACAAATGTTCTTTGAATCGAGTGGAATGTATTTCTTCACTAAGCCAATCAGAACCGACTTGCTTCAACCTCCGACTGTACAGATTCTTGAGATCGACAAGCTTCATCGCGGAATCGTTGTGTTCAACAAATGTTATGAGCTCTGCCATAACGAGAGGGTCATAGGGCAGGCCTGACGCGGAATGTTCGGCGTTCTTCGACTTTTTAGATTTAGCCGCTCGTGCTTCATTGGCAAGCTTACAATAACAGGTTTTGTGATAGTAAAGATCACTAGCAGCGGAATCAAATGCTGCATTGACCCGAGAAAAAACAACCCAGTTCTCGGCTTCCTTTGCCATAATTTTGAGTTTATTGTTATCAGACATTGATCTGCAAATAGGCTCACTGCTGTCACCTTCGCGTTTGTGACAATAAACACACTGGGGCAGTTTCCTGTCACAGCCAGATTCAAAACTTGTCCGTGTTCTTTTAGGACTCAGCGTGGAGCAGGATGCCACTGCCTCATTTCGCTCTCGCTTGTGTAGCACGCGCTGTACGATGTGAGTCCGAATACTGTCACGGCATGTCTTATGATATATTGCCTTATTCGTCAACAGTGACATCGACATACACTCATCACTCTCTCTCATCAAACAATCAATGGTCAAATTATATGGAAGCTCAACGCCATTATCTAGGAAGCGCGTTATGTCTTCCTCAATAGCTTTATAGGCGTCATGAAAACGAGATTCTCTATACGGACGCATCAATTTCTTGGAACTGTCTTGCTGGCAAAAGCAACAACGTTCCCAGTCAGTACTAGTCCGTACACGAAGAGGATTCTCACTCATTCTGTGAATGATTTTTGTGAACAATCGCGTTCTCGAATTAATTTCGACAGACAAATCAGAATTGCTTGCGGAATTACGCCAAACAAGAGATTGTATGGCAAAGAGACTGCTTCATAAAGAGCGTTGTTTCTCCGGGATCAGCGTCATTCAGGTTTGCCTGAATGACGCTGATCCCGGAGAAACAACGCTCTTTTCAAGTTCCAAGAAATTGATGCGTCCGTATAGAGAATCTCGTTTTATTCTACATCATCTCCCACGTCTGTTTCCAACACGTGCGTGGATCAGAGTTCACTTTCGCGCCCTTACAATCGGATGTATAGTCGGTAGACCGTCGAAAAGGAGGTTCCCTTCAGCCGCTGGCGGCCATTTTGGATTGTGCCGCTACTGGTCGCCACCGGTCGGTGTCAACTTGTAGCCGATCGTTTTTGAGAACCTCATAGCCTACACTAACAGTGTGCCAAATTTCAAGAAGGTATCACCAAGTGCACAATTCACCTGTATGTGACGAATTCCTCCCCCGCTATTTAGTGTAGTGGGGTAATTGTATCATGAGATTGAGTTTGTAACCAGTTTCTTTGAATTAAGTGAAGTGGCAGTAAACATATCATGAGATCAGAGTTTTTAGCTGGTTTCTTCAAGTAAGTGCAGAGGGGTAACTGTGGGGCAACTGTATCAGCAGATCAGAGTTTGTAGCTAGTTTCTTCAAGTAAGTGTAGTGGGGTAATTGTATCATGAGATTAGAGTTTTTAGCTAGTTTCTTCAAGTAAGTGTAGCGGGTAACTGTATCAGCAGATCAGAGTTTGAAGCTTGTTTCTTCAAGTAAGTGTAGTGGCAGTAAATGTATCATGAGATCAGAGCTGGTTTCTTCAAGTAAGTGTAGCAGGGTAACTGTATCAGATCCGAGTTTTTAGCTGGTTTCTTCAAAAAGTAAGTGTAGCAGGGTAACTGTATCAGCAGATCAGAGTTTGAAGCTAGTTTCTTCAAGTAAGTGTAGTGGGATAATTGTATCAGGAGATCAGAGTTTTTTTGCAAGTTTCTTCAAGTAAGTGTAGTGGGGTAGATGTACAGAGTTTGTAGCAAGTTTCTTTGAAGTAATTTTAGTTTGGGTAATTGTAATCATGAGATCAGAGTTTGTATCCAGTTCTTTGAAGTAAGTTTTTTTATGTAGATGGGTAAATTTATCATGAATGAAGTGTGGGGCGGCCCGCTAAGCTCTAAAATTCATAGATATTTATGTTCATTTTATTTATTGGTGCCGAAGGTCACTTTCAGCATCAGTAGCTATATTGTGACTTCAACATGAATATGAAGTCATATTTAATAAATACATATTATCGCTACAGTGAAGTGATCTGGGTCATCATATCACGTCAAGTTGAGGAGGTCAGATCGCCAGATCTGACCTCTTCAACGAGACCTGATGCAATGACCCAGACCACTTCACTGTAGAGATACAAGGTTTATTATATGACTTATAGTTCAACATTGTATGCCAAAGCTAGTATTAACAATTCTACCCACCTTTTTTTGGTAAGTTGGATTGAAGTAACAAGAACTATTTTTGTTTACACTTATTTTTGTAACAGGTGCACACTTCTGGGGGAAACCCCCGATGTGCATGAATACGATAAAAAAAAATATCATGAATACAATAAAAAGCCTGGACTGCTGTTTGGGCACACCCATTCCAGCTTGGAGTAAATTAGTCTCTGCGACTGGAACAGCTAATTATGCAAATCTGAACGCACCCATAAATAGTCTGTCATACTATAGTGATATGGAATCAGATTCCACACCAGGACCAGAAAAAGATTGTAAAACAGTAGAGATATTTAGCGGTTAAATTACATGGTCATATAATAAATTATATATATCGTACTGTGTTTACTAAAGTGGAGAGATGACTTTTGAGGGGATCAAGAAGGGGTTGTGATTTAATTGAAATTTTTGGTCCACTTTCCTCTCTGCAGCACTGCAGAGACTTGCTATTTCTGTGTGTTTTTCTTCATTCGGTCTTGATTACTAGAGGAGTCTCTATCAACTGGTGTAAGTATATCATGACAAGATTACAATCCGATTGTGAAAGAGACCATTTTTGCAATCAAAGAAATGTGCATATACTGCATATTTACAGAATTCATACCACTCCCCCCCCCCTCCCCCCCCCCCACTCCACTTACCAGGGTTCCCATGGGAGAAAATCATAGTCTTCCATGCTCCTTGTTTCATGTAACTCCTAACAGGGGGACACTAACCCATACACTAACTTTAGTGAAAGCTTGAGGGCCACACAAGCAAAACTCAAACCGTTTCTCTCAGAAGTCTGACGTTTCAACTGAAGAGCCACTTCAGCTTTTTTATGACCCTGTATGTATATTGTTGTACAGGCCTGGGAATAAAGAGCTGACATCGTAACCCATCAGCAGGTTATGCTGTATAACATGATGGTAATTAAACTGTAGGAAAAAAGTTTTGTGATACTTTTCCAACTTCTCTGTTTTTACTACGCCAAACATACTGTTTAAGTCTTCACAGAATGTCTGTCAAAATAAATAGCACCAACTGTTGCATGATCTTGCTTTGGCGAGATCGTGCATTACTTGTTGCTATTTATTTTAGTGGACATTATGTTAAGATGAGTGCAATGTGCAAACTTTGTGTATGCAATGAGCAACTTATGTGGATGCAATGTGCAACCTTTGAGCTGAATTAGTCCTGAAAAGTTGTCAAGTCAGACTGCAAAAACATGCATGATTAACCCTTTACCCAACGTTGTGGCCAAAACCGGCCAGTCTAAAAAAAATCACCAATTAATTTTCATTATTTTTTCAGTTTTTGTCTCAAAAACATAGGTTATGACCCCTCGTTGGAACAAGCTCATCGAGCTTGTTCCAACGAGGGGTCATAGCCTATGTTTTTGAGACAAAAAATGAAAAAAATAAGTTATTCAAGAATTTTTTTTTGCAAGTGTCGTCTGCTTTTCATGTTAGGTAAAGGGTTAAGAATTTAAGTTATATTGTATTTTTATGTCATAATCTGTAGTTTGTTCACATATTTGACAATTGAGGTAACCCCTGCATAACCTAAACAATCATTAGTGCATTATTTCTAAGCCTGGTTGTACCAAGCTGTTCAAGATCTTATAATCAAATTTTCTGGCACCCTGCAAAGAAAAACTTTCTTCACAGTCAGGTTCTTTTCCATTTTGTGGCAATTCATTACTAATGGCTTATGGAGCAATTTGTACTTGCATTGATCGTTGTCCATGTTGAGAAAAGATGATTATTTGATTGAGAGCAAGTGACATCTTATCTTGCCAATCTTCCTATTTTTCAATCAATTTAGCAAGTGTTCTGCCAATGTCAATTTGCTGATGAGTTTCTTACACTTGATTGTCAAGATATGCTTGCGCTCCTGCTGCCATCTCAGAACTAAAAATTGCACATACCAGTATCTTCCAGAAATGAGAAACAATTCCCTCAATATTAAATTTACAGAAAATAATAAATTCCACAGAGTACAATAGTGTGCTTTATGGTGTAACTCTATTAATCGAATAGCCACTTTGCCTGTGAAAAGTATTCAGTTATCAGTTTCCAGTTAAGAGGAATTTGGTCATATAAGCAATTAACCATTTTGTTATAACCATGTGATTATAACAATAACATGAGTTTGGAGGGCACCATGGTTTATTAACGGCCTCAGATGACTGAATAATAGTCTTGAGAGTTTATTACTATTAATTACCATCAAGAAGCCAGAGGGCTGTTATTCAATCCTCAAGGGCAGTCAATAAACCAAGTTGCCAGACATAATCATGTAATCATACTATTAGGCTAAAGATAATTAATCTTTTGATTCTCAGGCACCGGCACATTTGATTTTTCGGCCTGCGTTCGTCATATTTATTTTGGAGGCAAAATTCAGAATGTATAACACTATCATAGGGTGCGATTTTAGCATTGTCACATCGCAATTTGCGATGCAATATGTCATATACATTGATACAGTATTGTTATTCTTTTTGCGAAATGCGACACGATCCTCATATGTATGTACAAAATAAATATTTATTTAACTGGTTGAGAGCTAGATTAGTTTTAGTGGTCTAAATTTGTTCATTAAAAATTCTTTTATTACAAATTATTGGAGAGTGCCAACAGGCGCTCTCCAATAATTTGTAATAGAACAAATTTGTATAAACAAACTTATTTATGTTTGACTGAATACGAAACATGGTAAAGAAAATGTTGACTTTTTGCACTGGTGCCCTCATTTTTTTGAAAGGTCTGATTCTGGCTTCTAGCACTCAACCAGTTAAAAAATTCATAATTTTTTATCGCCATTTTAGTTGTTCTATATTGACTTTGTGTTGTATGATCACTGTTACAAAAAAAAAAACTATCAGTGAAATCAATATGGAAGCTCTAGTATTTAATTTTAGGCTCTCAAAACTGGATATTAGGCAGAGGCGACCATTTTATCAGGAATAAAAAATAAAAATAAAAACAGCCCTCTCTCATTCATTTTAAAAAAAAATTACCTGAGAATAAATTATTTTTTTTGTTTGGCCTTATTACCATGAACGGAATGGATGGCAGGCCGTTAATGAATTTAATTTTCATTAACCAACCACTACCCACTTCTTGTTGCATTACGCCATGAACTCTGAGTTTTACTGCCCTGCTAAACTCTGTTAATACACTGGAAAATGCCTGCTAAAGTGGTAATAATATTGATTAACCACCCAATAATAGGGAGGAGAAAATATGCATATGCTAGGATGCAGGCCGCAATAATATTATCAAGACCTTAAAGAAACTTGAATCTACCCCCTCCTCAGGATTATATCACACATCATGAGATTTTGACAAAGGGTTTGTGGAAGAAGATTTTTGAATAAATTACCTCGTATCGCACAAGTATTAACTTGTTAAAAAAGATGGGAATCAAAAAATAAGAGTGAATTTGTACATGTGTGTATATTGCAATGACTATCACCCAAAACACTTTAAACCCTTTACCCAACGTAACAGCCAAAACTGGCCAGCACTATTCACAAAAATCGCCAATTAATTTTCATTATTTTTTTCATTTTTTGTCTCAAAAACAAAGGTTATGACCCCTCTTTGGAACAAGCTCATCCCAATGAGGGGTCATAACCTTTGGTTTTGAGACAAAAAATGAAAAAAATTAGTTATTCAAGAATTTTGTTTGAAAGTGTCGTCTGCTTTTCATGTTAGATAAAGAGTTAAAAAGGTTGTCAGTTTTTCAACCACCACTCTCCTGTCCTTGCACACATCCTATGTTAGACAAAAAATGAAAGTGTCAATGACACTGTAGCTTAACTTGTGTGTTGTGTTTGATGAAAAGGATAATGTTCAATGTTTATGAAAGGATTATGAAATAAGACAAGAATTGTGATAATTGGGAATATGTTCATTTCTGTTCCCTGTATGCTATGTTTATGATAAAAATAATATGAGGTGTACACTGTACTAAAGATCTGAGGGGTGGGTTAATATGACCTCACAGTTAATACATGTGGCCCTCACAGTTAACATATATCAACAAAATTACAATGAAATTATTCCAAAATGAGTCATCCTATCAAGTTACATTAAAATCCATTCATAAATATGGCCTGTAGACTGTGCTAAAGGTTTTCGGGCTTCGGGCCCCTGTAGCCGTCAGTTTCCCAATTGCGTCCAAAGGGGACGTTCTCATCTAGACATTATATGAAGTCAACCTACCAAGTTACAATGAAATCCCTCCATAAATACGACCTGTAGACTGTGATAAAGGTTTTCGGGCTTCGGGCACCTTTAGCCGTGACAGTTGCCCAATCATGTCCAAAAGCGGACGTTCTCATCTGGACATTATATGAAGTTAACCTACCAAGTTACAATGAAATCCCTTCATAAATATGAACTGTAGACTGTGCTAAAGGTTTTCGGGCTTCGGGCTCGGGCAGCCATCATGGGTGAATGATCGCACGTTCTCATCTAGACATTATATGAAGTTAACCTACCAAGTTACAATGAAATCCCTTCATAAATATGACCTGTAGACTGTGCTAAAGGTTTTCGGGCTTCAGGCTCGGGCAGCCATCATGGGTGAATGATCGCAACCATAGGGGACAATCTCATCTGAGCATCATCTGGAGTGATCCTAAGAAGTTACAATGAAATCCCTTCATAAATATGACCTGTAGACTGTGCTCAAGGTTTTCGGGCTTCAGGCACTTGTAGCCATCACAACTGACCAATCACGACCGAAAGGGGATGTCATCATCTAGGCATTATATGGAGTCAACCTAACAGGTTACAATGAAATCCTTCCATAAATATGACCTTTTGCCTATGCTAAAGATTTTTGGGCTCGGGCACCCATCAAGGCTGCATGATCGCGATCAAAATGGGACGTTCTCATCTAGACATTATTTGGAGTCATCCTGCCAAGTTACAATGAAATCGTTTCATAAATATGACCTCTAGACTGTGCTAAAGGTTTTCGGGCTTCGGGCTCCTGTAGCCGTCACAGTTGCCCAATCACTTCCAAAGGGGGACTTTCTCATCTAGACATTGTATGAAGTCACCCCACCAAGTTACAATGAAATTCCTCAATAAATATGACCTGTAGACTGTGCTAAAGGTTTCCGGGTTTTGGGCTCGGGCAGTCGTCACGGTTGGCAGATCATGCCCAAATGGGGAAATTCGCATCTAGACATCATAAGGAGTCATCCTACCAAGTTACAATGAAATCCCTCCACATTAAACATGACCTGCAGACTGTGCTAAAAGTTTTTGGGTTTCGGGCTTGGGCAGCCATCACGGTTGATAGATCATGCCCAAAAGGGGACGTTCTCATCTAGGCACTATACAGAGGCATCCTACCAAGTTACAATGAAATCCCTTCATAAATACGACCTGTAGACTGTGCTCATGGTTTTGGGCTCGGGCAGCCATACCGGTTGCCCGATCGCGACCAAAAGGGGACGTTCTCATCTAGACATGACCCCAAACCTGCATATGAAATTTTGTGACAATCAGACAAGAACTGCGGGGTGTAGCCCATGCTAAAGGAAAATGTGAACAGATGTCACAGACTCACAGACTAACAGACTCACAGACTTCCGCACGCGTGATGGCAATAGCTTATCTTGACTGTGTCAAGTTAAGCTAATTATGTTGAAAAATGCCCAAAGAGGTTCCCTCTGAAAAGACCTCATACTCTTAAGATGGTTAGAATTTTGGAGTGAAATTGGAAGAAATTCAATTTCAATTCAATTCAATCTTTATTTCACAGCATACAAATACAAATGAGAGAGAGTAAAGTTAAAAAATTATTGAATGATGTATAAATGTATACTGTGGAGAATGACATAGCCTTGTGACTGTCTTCCTGTCATCCCCTAGACAATCAAAATAATAAATAAGATAGAATGGCAAATGGCAAGTGTTAAATTCAAGTTAAATGTAGTCGATCCAGACACCAGGTAGTTGTTGCGTTTATATTAACATCCTTTACATTAGAATTGAGTATTGTTTCCACATCATGGATCAAATTCCCAAGAGTTCTGTCTCGGATTGTTTTAACCTGTCAATCAACCGTGTTTCAGAATCCTGATCAAATCAACAGTGTTTCCGAATAAAAAAAAAAGAAAAAAATTTATACACATTCCTTAGTAGGCCAGTACAATTATCGTAGGCAAGCAGGGTGATGTAAAAACCAGAAAACAGTTGGACAACCTTTTCATCTGCTTGTGGGAAGAGAAGAGATGAAGGTAATAATGACCCCGAGAGTTCCAACTAGGTGAAGCAGTCAGGGCATCTTGGGTTGGAACACCCAACATTGACTTCGTATGCAATTAAAAATTGATTGAATAAAGTTTTGTTAAATGCCTTTCTGGGTGAGGGTTTTCATAGTTGTGTCTAAATCATTCCACAGCTTGGGAAAATAAAAATATGGAAGAGCGGCTGAGAACTGAGTGCGGGGTTTGTGTGTAATTAGGTTTCCACAATGCCTAGTATTCATACCAGATGGGTTAGAGTACACTTGGAATGTATTATCAAAACTGACAGGGAAGTTGTTTATAGATCAGTCGTACATGAATAGAAGTGAATGTAACTTGGACAGATCATTAAATTTCAGGATTTTCAAACATTTGAAAAGAGGATCGGTGTGTGAGTTGAACTTTTTGTTCGCTGTGATACGCACAGCCTTTTTTTGAAGATTCAGAATTTGTTTAGTGGATGGTGTATTGCCCCAAATTTGTATCCCATAAATTAAATGGCTTTGAAATAAAGTGAAATAGAGTATACGTAGTGTCTCGAGCGGCAAAAAATTCTTGACTCTATTCAGGATATAAATTGCCCTGGATAGTTTCGTACAGACTACAGATACATAATGATTAAATCTAAGGTTCTCGTCCATGTCAATTCCTAGGAATTTTATGAATTTGTGTTGTCGATTATTACCTGCTATTATTAAGCTTGAGTTATTTTGTGAAATTTGGGTTTGTACGCTGTTGAAATTGTAATTGTAATTTTGGGGATGAAGAAGTAGGACCTTAGTTTTATTAGCATTTAATGATAACTTATTAGCTAGACACCAGTCACTGATTTTTGACCTGATGTTTGCCCTCTCCGCTAGGAGGTTGAGGTCATTACCAGATGCGTAGGATATTGTGTCATCCGCAAAGGATAAAATACTCATGTCGGTCGACTCACAAATGTCGTTGATAAAGAGCACAAACAAAAGAGGACCAAGGACAGAACCCTGGGGTACACCTGTAGTAATATTGAGTTGATTCGAGGATTCACTCGCGAATTGCACAAATTGGGATCTCTCAGAGAGATAGTTCTGAAGCCAAGAATTAGCTATACCTCTAATTCCGTAATGTTCAAGTTTCCTGACAAGAATTTCATGGTCAATAGTGTTGAATGCTTTGGAAAAATAAAAAAAAAAATAGATAATGTGCAATCTTTAGTTGCATTGTTATTCATTATGGAAGTGTAGTTGATAAGATGCATTATCGGATGAAATGTTGAGTGTCCCTTTCTGAAGCCAAACTGATAGTTATAAATAATGTTGTTGCATCTAAAAAGTTTGTTAACCTTTTGTGCATTAATTTCTCTAAGATTTTAGAAAATGAGGGAAGAATACTTAATGGACGATAATTGTCGAATGACTGTTTATCTCCGGATTTAAAAATTGGTATTACTTTTGCAATTTTCATTTTTGATGGTACAATTCCAGTTGAGAATGAGGTATTAATAACATGGGTTAAAGGAACAGCAATTTCTTGTGAAATGTTTTTTAGTAGTTTCGAAGAAATGTTGTCATTACCAGCAGAAGTTTTTGTTGGAAGACTTTTTACAGAAGATACAACTTCTTCAGGACTTGTGGATGATATGAAAAATGATCCGGGGACGTTGTTCTTGAGGTACTCTGAGAATCGATGTGTGGAGCTTGTCATGTTGTTGGTAATTTGATTTCCAATGTTAATAAAGTAGTTGTTAAATTTCTCAGCAATTTGGATAGGGTCAGTGAACTCTACATTATCATCAATAAACGATGATGGTAGGGAAGGCCAGAAGGTTTGACTTATTTATTGCTTTGCGGAGAATTTCCCAAGTTTTCTTAATGTTTCCCTTATTTTCTGAAATTAATTGACTATAATAATTTTTTTTAAGTTTACGTTTGAGTTGGTTAAAAATTTGACAGTAGGTTTTGTATCTTGTAATATTGTCGTTGGTTGGGGACCTCAGCTTTTTTTCAAGCAGTTTGTGTTTGTTTTGGGAGGACTGTAGAAGACCGTAAGTCATCCATGGTTCTTGTTTCACGTATTTTTTCGGGGTCTTCTTTATCGTCGGTGAGAAGGCTTGATTAAACGTCGTATTAGGAGCTTTTCATAAGCTTCGTTGGCACAAGCCTCTTGGCATACATTATTGAAATCAGATTGAGATAGTAGGTGTTTAAATAAGTTGATATTCCTTGTGTTGAAGATTCTCTTTGGTTGGAATGTATCGTCGTTGGATTTGGTACAAATGGGGATTTTGATGTAAAATGTTGCGAAATGATCGCTGACATCTGCAATAATTATTCCGGAGGTATTAGAGTCAAGTTTTACAAAAAATATGGTCAATTATAGTCGCTGAATGATTTGTTACTCTTGTAGGTTTGGTTATCATAGGTGTGAATCCAGTGCTGAACAGATATTCTAAATACTGATTAGTTTTCTGGTGTTGGTTAAAGTTTAGTAGAGCTATATTGAAGTCGCCCATCAGATAGGTTGTCTTCTTCTCAGAAGTGATTTTGTCGAGTAAGTTGGAATATTGAGATAAAAACAAGTCAAGATCGGCTTTTGGTGCAGTATTGGGGTGATAAATAATTCCTACAATTGATTTGTAATTTCCAGTGAGTTCAATAAATAGTGATTCAAACAAATGGGGAATGAAAATGCTTAAGTCGTTCCTAGTTTTGAATTGTATAGAATCTTTAACAAAAACACCAACCCCACCCCTACCATCAACATCGGAGGGACGAGTACGTAGAACAAGCGGATGATAGCCGTCTAAGGTGTAAGAGATGTTTTCCTTTACATTGAAAGTTTCAGTGATACCTATGATGTCAAAGATATTATCATTTGTTTGAAGATCACAAATCAGACTCTGTAGTTGTGCAAAATTGGCATTCAAGCTTCTACAATTAATGTTAAGTAAAGCAAAAGATTTCTTACATGTGCCTACTGTTGAAGAGAACTTTCCCGGAGTGTAGTGTTTGCAGTTATTCCTGTTGGCATTGAGTGGAGAAATAAGATCATCTTCCGAAACACCGTCAATTTCATTGATGAATTGTGTAACAAAGTCAATGGCTGCATCGTTCTGAACATCATCAAGCGAGACTAAGTTAGTCGTCATATAGTTTGGTACACAATGAAGAAAACAAAGAGTTTTAATAACACAAGTGTTCTACTCTGCTGTCTAGATTACTGTGACTTGAGGTACAGTTGGAGAAGTTGGGAAAAGGGCACGAGACCAGAAATGTGGACTTAGGCAATCTGTCTTATTATGAACCCGGGAGTTGGTTGGATGGGTTATGAATAATCATAGGTACTAGGTATTCTGTAAGGAGAGGTTATTTTTGCGTGTGGGTCGGGATATATATTGGTGATATAAGAAAACAAAATAATATGGGTGCACATGATAGAGGGCATTAAAATATGGGTTGAACTGCTAACACGTTCACATTGTGGTCATGCCCTCACATGGTTTATCAGTTTGTACGCAAAGTGCAGCATGGCTGCTCAGCATCAGCCATGCTGCACTTTGAGGAGAGACCAGTAAGTTGAGTAAGTATTCACATGGTGTTTAATTGGGGTGGGAGAAAATGAATTTTCACTAATGGAGAGATATTCTATCATTTGGATAGGAAAACATTTGGATATATTAGATATATTGCAGCAACCATGCCACAGTCTGAGAACAGGTGGTAATACAAGTAGGTTGTGTAATTATTCAAGTTCCGTTAAACAGGGGTATGAGAATCTAAGATTTCAGTAGTGCTATGATATTCAAGCGTGTGAGTGTAGGAATGATTGGAATAAATAGTGGAAAGTGCGAAAATATGACTGCACACAATGGAGGGCATTGAAATGTAGTTTGAACTGGGAGTCACTTTTCCATTGTGATTCAGCATTTATGGTTGTCAATCTGCACACAAACTACACCATGGCTGCTCCACAGCAGCCATGTCGCAGTCTGGGAGCAGACGGTAACACCAGTAATGGGTGTAGATAATCATTTTGCGTTTCGTAAGGGTATGAGAATTTGTTTTTTTTTTATTAAAGGATATTCTAATATTTAGTGTTCCTGAAAACCATCAGTTCCGTGAAGAAATGGAGTGAAATGGCAGTCAACAAGGTTATGATTAAGACAGTTCTTTTTGGGGGGATAAATTAGGGCTTTCTGATTGTGTGTTTACACATTCATGAACATATGGAATCATGAATAAAAACAGAACCAAGTTCAAATTTGGATTCATATATGATGCTAAGTCTTCACTTGAACAAACTTGAATGGAGGCTGAATACCAATTATGAAAAATTTCTGCCTGGTGGATCTGAAGAAGACTTTTAAAAAAACTTCCTCGTATTGCACTAAGTTAAAATTCATGTTCTCATGAGAAGCCTCACTGATCTCTATCAAAAAAGAATGAATTGGTTAAATTCAAAGTAACATCAGGGTATTTGATGACTGGATTCGCATCGCAAAATGCTATACAAAAATGTCCAAATGCTAACCATTTTTCTTTCAGATTGACCTTGTATTCACTATTTATCATCACTTTTTGAAACCAAGATGGAAATTGATAATCAAATTTTTAGAAACAAAAAATATCCTGAACATTCAAGGAAAAATTTGCAAGTTGAAATTTTGATATTTGGACCTTAGTGAGTAGTGCGTTTGTCAACATTTTGATAATGATTATTTGAGTTAAATTTTACATAATTTTTCACTGTAGCAATGAATGAAAGAATTTTAAAACAAGAGACTCTAAAGAGCCTGTAATCGCTCACATGGCAGAACCACATATCCCTCAGTTATTCTAATCAAACTCAAAGAATGCAGCTAGCTCCCATGCTCCTTCATCTAAGCAAAACAGAATGATGACTGTTTACAGAGGACTTTCCATACATTATTTACACCAAGTTTGGTTCACACTGGCCAAATAGTTTCAGATCAGAAGATGAAAATATGATTTCCCACAGGGTTTCAATGGTAACTATGAGCCACAATTGTGGTCATGTTTGCAATCCAATCAACATTAAATGAGGACAGTTGGTAGAAGGTGTCCCAGTCATCAATCAGGTGAAGTTTCAAAACATTTGGCCTTGTAGTTTCAAAGGAAAGGATTTTTCAAAATCGACCAATCAGAATCAAAGAATGCCTCTGGCAGCCATGTGGAAAAGTTGTAGAGAAACTCCCATAGACCATTCCTACCATGTTTGGTTCACATCGGCTCAGTAGTTCCAGAGAAGGTGAAAATATGATTTCCCATAGGGTTTCTGTGGTAATTATAAGCCACAATTGTGGCCATGTTTTCAACCCAATCAACATTAAATGAGGATTGTTGGTAGAGGGTGTCCCTGTCACCAAGCATGTGAAGTTTCAAAACATTTGGCTTTGTAGTTTCAGAGGATAAGATTTTTCAAAATCCACTAATCAGAATCAAAGAATACCTCTTGAGGCCATGTTTTTCATCCGACGGGAACAACATGGAGTCGTTTGTATATAGGACCTCCCATAGGACATTCCTGCCAAGCTTGGTTCACACCGGTTCAGTAGTTCTGGAGAATAAGATGAAAATGTGATTTCCCATAGGGTTTCTATGGTAATTATGGGCCGCAATTGCGGCCATGTTTGCTACCTGATCAACATTAAATGAGGATCGTTGGTAGAGGGTGTCCCAGTCATCAAGCATGTGAAGTTTCAAAACATTTGGCATAGTAGTTTCAGAGGAGAAGATTTTTGAAAATCAATCAATCAGAATAAAAACAAGAGGCCCCACGGGGCCTGAAGCACTCATCTTGTACAGAACACAATTTAAACAGAGTCCAAGAATGAGTCTACATTAAGCAAGCTATCTCCATAGGCTACACTGCCAATCCTTGAGTCCCTCAGGAGTGACAAAAATAATCTGGGCATCATGCCTTTTCTTCAGTTGATCATAAGTAAAATGTTGAGCTCCCCTATAAAGCCCCTTGATACAACCTATGTGGATTAATCTTAGTACCTCTAGAGGGTACTGAATACAAAATTTTTAATTCTTCAGCAAAATGGCCAATTCCGGCTCCCATAGAGTGCCCAAATATTAACCCAGGCTCTTGATTTGAACACAGTTAAATCTGACTTCCCTAGAGATGTTGTGTACTGAATATGAAAGCATTCTGACTGTTGGATCTGAAGAAGAGAAATTGTAAAGAAATTTCTTCGAATTGCACTAAATTCAAATTTGGGCTACCATAGCGAGCCCAAATATTAACCTATGGATCCGATTTTAACAAACTTGAATCTGACTCCCCTAGAGATGTCGTATACCAAATGTGAAAGCATTCTGACAAGTGAATCTGAAGAAGAAGATTTTTGAAGAAATTCCCTCATATTGTACTAAGTTAAATGTCATGTTCCCATATGGAGCCCAAATATTAACCTAGGCACTCGAATTGAACAACCTGGAATCTGATCCCCCTAGAGATGTATACCAAATATAAAAGCATTCCGACTGGTGGATCTGAAGAAGAAGATTTTTAAAGAAATTTCCTCATATTGCACTAAGTAAAAATTTGGGCTACCATAGTGAGCCCCAATATATAACTAGGGATCTGATTTGAACAAACTTGAATCTGAGCCCCATAGAGATGTTGCATACCAAATATCAAAGCATTCTGACTGATGGATCTGAAGAAGATTTTTTTAAATTACCCTCCATATTGAACAAAGATAAAATTTGGGCTTCCGTGGGAAGCCCAAATATTAACCTAAGGACTTGGTTTGAACAATCTAGAATCTGACCCTCATAACAATGTTGTATACCAAATATTAAAAGATTCTGACTGGTGGTTCTGAAGAGGAAGATTTTTAAAGAATATTCCCCATATTACCCTATGTTAAAACTTCGAGCTCCTGTAGAGAGCCCAAATATGAACCAATGAGCTTTATTTCAACAAACTTTTATCTGCCCCACCACCACCCCCCCCCCCCCCCCTCCCCCTTCCCCCCTATGACATTTTTTCGATGCCCATTAGAGAACACCCTAACATAACCGATGGTAATTTTTTTTTACCAATCAATTCTACTGGTCATAAGGATACTTCATACCAAATAAAAGCTCTCTGTTCCGTGGGGTTTGGGAAATATGGGCATTTGAAAATATTTCTATTTTTAACTCCCAGGGTTCCCATGGGGATGCAGGAATTTTTTTTTTTTGCATGGGTCAAATACTTATGACCCAATACTACCACAAACCAAATTTGGTTCATACCGGACCATCGGTTCAGAAAATAGAAATTTTGGGCAGGGCCAAAAATCTTACCCCTCCTATTACAAAGCCAAATATTACTTCACGAACTTCGTTTGAACAAACTTGATTCTACACCTCATATGGAAGCTCCATAGCAAATATCAAGTCATTGTACACACTGGTTCTTGAGAAGAAGATTTTAAAAATATTTTGGAGCATTTCCCCCCATTCACTCCCTATGGGGCTGGGCATGCTGAGTTGAACAAAAATGAAATGCCCCTTTGGGACCATCACTCACACAAACTTTCACTTGAATTGGCACAGTGGCTTTGGAGGAGAAGACCAAAACATGGTGTTGACGGACAACAGACGGTGGACGGAGAGCGATGAGATTAGCTCAGCTTGACTTTGTCAAGATGAGCTAAAAATGCCTGTGGTGGCCATGTTTTTCATCTGACGGGAACAAAATGAGGATCGTTTGTAGAGGACTCCCATAGACCATTCTTGCCAAGTTTGGTTTACATCGGCTCAGCAGTTCCAGAGAAGAAAATAAAAATGTGAAAAGTTTACGAACGACGGACGCCAAGTGATGGCAATAGCTCACATGGCCATTTGGGCCAGGGGAGCTAAATATGACAAGCCATTCAACAATGGGCTGATTTATGGCCACTAGGGAAACACGAATGAAGTACTGTTCCCGACCGCAGAACTATATTTTTACTGGTCTCCTTACTTATATGGCATAATTATACAATCATGCCATTGGTCAAGAGAGGTCATCACATGACTGGTCAGAAAAAAGCAGATAAGTCATTTCTAGTTCCAATTCCAAAGAAGACAGTCTGATCCATTTTGGCAACCTCCCTTCCTATCCACAAATACCTCAATGAATCATTTGTCGGTGTATACATGGATATTTATGGGTTATTTTAATAAACGTAATCGGTGTAGTCCATTTCACACTACACAAATCTTGTTCTTTATCCCCCTCTTTCCACATTAGACTTAAAATTCTTTATAAAAATATTCAATGGTTTAAGAGTTAAGAGTAGAGTTGAGTTTCCATTCAGACAAAATCTCTTGGCTGTAAAAAAAAGCACATTAACTGGTAGAGTGCTAGAAGCCACTATCAGGGCTTTAATAAGAAGAGCAGGTACCTCAGCCTACGCATGCCGTATTGTGTGGATGTGCTTTATATTACATTAGAAGTGCAATTACTTAGTCAATAAGGGTTGGCCTTGTTAAAATTTGTGGGAGAGTGCCTTTTGGCACTCTCCCATAAATTGCAACAATGCAAAGACACATGAACAAATTGTGATAATGAAAAATAACTTAGAACTCTACCAGTTAAAGGCAGCCCTTCAGGCTGAGTCTTTTGAGGTATATTTCCGAAACTTCGCATATATGTATTCTTATAGTTTCAGCAGTGATTTTAATTATTACTTAGGTTTAAGGTTTCAAATAAATCAATGAAAAAATGAGACCATATCAATAACTCATCTTTATTTCTTCCAGGAGAGCTAAAAACATTTTACTTCCTTCAAAGCAAAGGCTATGATTTTCCATTAGATTAAAATCATTGTGCTTACCCCAGAGAGTGATAATGGAGAGGAAAAAAAATGAAATCAAGATGTTGAAAAGGTCATCCGTAGTGTCACTTACCAGTTGTTATTATCATTGTCAGTATCTGAGAGTTAAGTTCAGCTGATTGTTTTCATTAATACCTGTCTTATTAGAAGGCTTACACTTACCATAACAAGTATAGTGGAACCCCCTTAATTGTGTATCATTATGTTGAATAACCCTGTTAAATGAATATAAATGATAAATACAAAATCATTTATCATACCTTCATTACAAATTTGATCTATAAATTGCATAAAGGTTACAGAGTAAACTCCTGATAATTGAACAAAAAAAATCTTGTGATCCATCAAAAGATTTAGTCTGACAGCTACTGAATTCCCTATGTTTTTAGACCCACTTGTCTTCAGTACATCAAATATAGTCATTTAATCTATTATATCTTGTTTGACTGAGCTCCTATTCAAAAAATAGAATTAATGTTCAGTTTATCACTGGAATGCAGGAAAATGACCACATCTCTGTTAATTGAATACTCCTGGTAAGAGAATAAGTTTCACTGACAAAGTGGATATTCAATTAAGAGAGTTCCACTCTACTAGTTTATCATACGAACCTTCCATGAGAGACAAGTATTGCACAGCTTAACACTTGGAGGTCAGATGGAATCTGGAGGAATTTGAACATATGCTACAGCTCAAAACATGGTTCCTAAGCAGGAGCATAAATTAAATTCAAGGAATGTTTAAGGAGTCTTGCAAAAAAAATTCCAGCAGATTCTCCTGTCGGAAATATATTGAACTTAAGTGAAAGAATTAAAATATTAATTACAACCCTTCCAATAATTACTAAAGCATATGGGTTGAAATGTACCATACTGACAGGTCTCGATGCCCATACTTGTGCATTTCCTTTGCACATTTTAGAATCATGGTGCCCTACCCACATCAAAGCCCCAAAATATATACTTTTTGGAAGGGTTTCTACAGAAACAAAATGTAGTGAAAGTGGAATTACTATTACTTGCTGGTATCTCCCGTCCCGACACATTTAGACATGACTAACAGGCTCTGACCTGCATCCTAAAGCCTACTCCCAAGTTTTTAATTTTTCCACTGCAAGCACTCCCTGGGCTTTGGCGCGGGTCAGTACGGTAATGACAGCAGTATGTTATCTGCCTGCACACTGATGTCTAAAAATGACAATTTTAAGCTGCAAAATTATTCTATACTGCAACATGGAATTTAACCAATTCTATCTTGTTTGACAGCCAGTTGAGCTCTGTCAAAGAAGTCTGAATTGATTAAAATTCCCAGTTGTATTATAGGAAAAAACATTACTACTTGAAATTTTGACATCAGAATGAAGCTGATCATTACTTGCATACTGCTGATATACAAGGAATGAAAACTGAAGTAAACTGGGTAAGTTTCCATGGGCCATTCTGAAATATGAGAGAATACTAGTGATATTCTGGGCAAGCGCATACAACACAGATTATTATAATCTGATTGTTTTTGCTGCAGTTTGTTTTTCTGGAATATCATTCCAAATCATTATGAGTAATCCACCCCAACAGGAGGTTTATTTGACATGACATTTGCAGTTCAATGTTACTAAATTTGGAGTAATATTGTGGCAAATGTGAGGAATGACACATCTGAGATGTAAATAACTGTTACTTGCACATGAAAAAAATCCAACATTTTGTAATGAATAAATGGAATAAATTTAAACAAGGTGCAACACCTAGTATCCCCTGCCAAGAAGTGGTTTATTAAAAATTGAAATTTTCCAAGTTGAAAAAAGTAAAAAAGGCCCATAACTCTAGAAAAAAATGATTCGACAAAACCTGTTACTTGTGAATATCCTTTCCCCCAATGATGGTGCATCAGCATACCAAAGATCATTCAAATCTGACATGCACAGAGTGAGATACAGAGGTCTAAAGTTGTTACGGATGGATGGACAAATGGATGGATCCCATTGCCTGATCCCCCCGCAAACTTTGTTTTGGCAGTGGATAAAAAAAAAGTGTCAATGACATTGTAGCTTAACTTGTCTGTGTGTTGTGTTTGATGAAAAGGATAATGTTCAATGTTTATGAAAGGATTATGAAATAAGACAAGAATTGTGATAATTGGGAATATGGTAACTTCTGTTCCCTGTATCTATGTTTTTAATAAAAATATGAGGTGTACACTGTACTAAAGAGTGGAGGGGTGGGTTAATATGACCTCACAGTTAATGTATGTGGCCCTCACAGTTAACGTATGTCAACGAAAGTTACCAAGTTACAGTGAAATTAGACTGTGCTAAAGGTTTTTGGGTTTTGGGCTTGGGCAGTCGTCACGGTTGACAGGTCGCGACCAAATGGGGAGATTCTCATCTAGACATGGCCAAGTAGTTTCAGATAAGAAGATGAAATGTTATTTCCCATAGGGTTTCTACGGTAACTTAATAATGAGCTGCAAGTGCAGCCATGTTTGCAACCTGATCAACATTAAATGAGGACAATTGGTAGACTTTGTCCCAGTCATCAATCATGTGAAGTTACAAAACATTTGGCCTTGTAGTTTCAGAGAAGATTTTTCAAAATCCACCAATCAGAATCAAATAATGCCTCTGGTGTTTTCATCCTTCGGGAACAAAAAGATCATTTATAGAGCACCTCCCACAGCCCATTCCTGTCAAGTTTGGTTCACATCAGCACAGTAGTTCCAGAGAAGATGAAAATGTGATTTCCCATAGGTTTCTATGGTAACTATAAGCTGCAATTGTGGCCATGTTTGCAACCCGATCAACATTAAATGAGGATTATTGGTAGAGGGTGTCCCAGGCATCAAGCATGTGAAGTTTCAAAACATTTGGCCTTGTACTTTCAGAGGAGAAAATTTCTGAAAATCCACCAAACAGAATCAAACAATACCTCTGGTGGCCAAGTTTTTCATCCAACAGGAACAAAATGCTGATTGTTTGTAGAGGACCCCCATTAGACCATTCCTGCCAAGTTTGGTTCACATCTGCTCAGCAGTTCCAAAGAAGAAGATGAAAGTGTCAATGACACTGTAGCTCAACTTGACAAACTTGAACTTGGTAAGTGAGAAGTGAAATGGCAAAATTGAAGATGATTGGGACCAATGTTGGTGAAATTTAAAAATAACAGCATTGTGTGTGCACAACATTAGAGTAATCCATTCCTTTTTAAATGTAAACTGTAAGTCACCATGGATAAAGGAAGAATGTTGATATACAAATGCAGTAAGTTCAGAGGTTATTCTAAACGGCAACATTTTTCACAGAAATGAATGCTAATCAATAGCTCTTATCTAAAGGTCTTGCCTAATGAGCACACCAAGTTCAAAAACTATCCTATGATAAATGTGGCATGTAGGCTATGTCAAAGAATGTTGATGTCCAAATGCAATAAATTCAAAGATTGTTGCTAACAGCAACAGTTTTTGATGGAAATGAAAAGAAAATCAATAGCTCTTATCTTTCTCACCCTGCATAAGCATACAAGTTTCAAAACAACCTGATAATGAATGTGCCCTCTGAGGCATGCCAAAGGAAGATGTTAATGCACAAATACAAGGTCATTGCTTGTGGCAATGGTTTGGGGGAGGGGGGGGGGGGGTATGGAAATTCATAAATATACCCTGCAGAGAGTGCAAAAGGGATAAGTTGATACAAAAATGCAGCAAGTTCAAAGGCTGGTGATAACGACAATAATTTTTTATGGAAATGAAAAAAAGCAATAGCTCACATCTAGAGGTCACCCCAAACACACATACCAAATTTCAAAGTGATCCGATCATAAATGTGCCCTGAAGGGTGTGTTAAAGGGAATTATTGAGGTCTGACTAAACTAAGTTCAAAGGTCAGAGGCAGCATTTTTTGACAGAAATGGAAGAAAATTGACAGCTCCCATACAGATGTCACCCCAAACAAGCACACCAAATTTGCAAGCAATCCAATCATAAATGTGCCCTGCAGGGAGTGTCAAAGGGAAATATTGATGCTTAACTGCACTAAGTTTTTACTAAGTTCATCGAAAGTCATTGCCAGTGGCAACATTTTTTTGATGGAAATCGACAAAAATCGATAGCTTCCTTCTGGAGGTAACCCCAAACAAGTATTCAAAGTTTCAAACTGATCTGATCATAAATGTGCCCTGTAGGGCATGCCAAAGGAATATATTGATGCCTGACCAAACTAAGTTCAAAGATTGTTGCAAGCGGCAACATTTTTTGATGGATGGAAATGGAAGAAAATTGATAGCTACCATCTAGAGGTCACCCCAAACAAGCATGCCAGGTTTCAAAGCAATCCAATCATAAATGTGCCCGGTAGGGTGTGCCAAAGGGAAATATTGAGGTCTGACTGAACTAAGTTCTAAGAACGTTGACCGTGGCAACATTTTTTGAGGGAAATTGGAGAAAATCGATAGCTCCCATCTAGAAGTCACCCCATCCAGGCATGCCAGGTTTCAAAGTAATCCGATCATAAATGTGCCCTCTAGGGTGTGCCAAAGGGAAATACTGAGGTCTTCTGACTAAACTAAGTTCTAAGAACGTTGGCCGCAGCAACATTTTTTGACGGAAATAGAAAAAAATTGATAGCTCCCATCTAGAGGTCACCCCAAACAAGCATACCAGGTTTCAAAGCAATCCAATCATAAATGTGCTCTGTAGGGTGTGCCAAAGAGAAATATTGTGGTCTGACTAAACTAAGTTTTAAGAACGTTGGCCGTGGCAACATTTTGTGACGGAAATTAAAGAAAATCGATAGCTCCCATCTAGAGGTCACCCTAAACAAGCATGCCAGGTTTCAAAGAAATCCAATCATAAATGTGCCCTGTAGGGTGTGCCAAAGGGAAATATTGTGGTCTGACTAAACTAAGTTCTAAGAACGTCGACCGCGTCATAATTTTTTGACGGAAATTGAAGAAAATAGATAGCTCCCATCTAGAGGTCTCCCCAAACAAGCATGCCAGGTTTAAAAGCGATCCGATCATAAATGTGCCCTGTAGGGTGTGCCAAAGGGAAATATTGAGGTCTTCTGACTGAACTAAGTTCTAAGAACGTTGGCTGTGGCAACATTTTTTAAAGGAAATTGAAGAAAATCGACAGCTCCCATCTAGAGGTCTCCCCAAACAAGCATACCAGGTTTCAAAGCAATCCGATCATAAATGTGCCCTGTAGGGTGTGCCAAAGGGAAATACTGTGGTCTGACTAAACTAAGTTCTAAGAACGTTGGCCGCGGCAACATTTTTTGACGGAAATTGAAGAAAATTAATAGCTCCCATCTAGAGGTCACCCCAAACAAGCATACCAAGTTTCAAAGTGATCTGATCATAAATGCGACCTGTGAGGTGTGCCAAAGGAAATTGTGGACGTACGTACTAACGTACGTATGTACATATGTACGGCAATGGACGAGAAGTAATGGCAATATCTCAGCTTGACTTTGTCAAGTTGAGCTAATAATGAAAGTGTCAATGACACTGTAGCTCAACTTGTCAAGACATGTACATGTATAGTATGTGACACAGCAATGACAAACATCTAGGTAATGACCTGATAACAAAGGTACATGTAAAGTATTGTAACGGCCTGTACATAAATACTGACCGTTGCCTGTAACAAATGTATAGGTAAAGTATTGTAAAGGTGGGTGACAGTCAGATGCTAAACTAGAAAAGAAATCTTTGAGTCCCAGAGTGGGTCTGACTGAACCCCAAAATATTTGTTCTCATAGCACAGTGATAACAAAGGCACCCCAAAACACACTCATTCCTGTCCCAAGGTGAAAACAAAGGTACCCAAGAAGTTTCGTGAAGATCAGTTCATAAATACGAGCTGTATAGAAGTTGTGACAAAAAACTGATTGGACCTAATTTTGGTACAAAATGTCCACTGGCAGCCATTTTGAATTTTGGACCGCACTCAGAAACACTCGTTCTTGTCCCAAGGTGATAACAAAGGTACCCAAGAAGTTTCGTGAAGATCGGTTGATAAATACAGCCTCTAGCCTGAGCAGTATTGACATGTGCACTTACAGTGTATAAGTAGCACTAAATAAATCAAAATTCATCTAATTTGCATAATTTCTGCATTAGAAAAAAACCTGTACTGTATGTGATTCCATTAGAAAAAACCTGTACTGTATGTGATTCCATTATACAAAAAACATTTATTCAAATCAGCTCTTTCATACAGAAGTTCTGTACAAAAGACTGATTGCACTACTTTTGGTACAAAATGGCTGCTGGTGGCCATGTTGAATTTCGGACCACACCCCAAAACAATCGTTCTCATCCCAAGGTGATAACAAAGGTACCCAAGAAGTTTCTTAAAGATTGGTTCATAAATACAGCCTCTAGCCTGAGCTGTATAGAAGTTGTGTACAAAAAACTGATTAGACCTAATTTCGGTACAAAATGGACACTGGCAGCCATCTTGAATTTCGGACCGCACTCAGAAACACTCGTTCTCGTCCCAAGGTCATAGCAGAGGTACCCAAGAAGTTTCTTGAAGATCGGTTGATAAATACAGCCTCTAGCGAGCCGTATTGACATGTGTACTTACTGTGTGTAAGTAGCACTGAAAAATTCAAAGTTCATCTAATTTGCATAATTTCTGCACGAGAAAAAAAAACGTATTATATGAAATGTATCCCATGGTACTAAACATTCACACAAAAAATTATTCAAATCAGAGCCTTCATGTGGAAGTTCTGCGCAAAAATCTGATTGCCCCTAATTTTGAACAAAATGGCTGCCAGCGGCCATCTTGAATTTCGGACCGTACCCAAAAACACTCGTTCTCGTCCCATGGTGATGCCAAAGGTACCCAAGAAGTTTCGTAAAGATCGGTTCATAAATGCGGCCTCTAGCCTGAGCCATATTGGCATTTGCACCTACAGTGCTAAAAGTAACACTAAATACATCAAAGTTAGTCTAATTTGCATAATTTACGTACGAGAAAAAACCCTGTATTATATGTGATGTATCCCATGGTACTAAACATTCATACAAAAAATTATTCAAATCAGCACTTTCATATAGAAGTTCTGTGCAAAAAACAGATTTCTGCATCGTCGGTACAAAATGGCGGCTGGCAGCCATTTTGAATTTCAGACCAGACCCAAAAACACTCGTTCTCGTTCTCGTCCCACGGTCATAACAATGGTACCCAAGAAGTTTCGTAAAGATTGGTTCATAAATACGGCCTCTAGCCCGAGCCGTATTGAATTGTTGACGGACAGACGGACAACCGGCCATGGCAAAAGCTCAAATTTGGCTTCGCCAAAGTTGAGCTAAAAATGTGAAAAGTTTACGAACGACGGATGCTGGACGATGGACTACAATGACCCCAGGTGGGCTAGGTGAACTAACAATGGACCGAGTGTTAGTGACATCACAAACTTGAATCGGACTCATTAGAGATGTTGTAAACCAAATATGAAAGGATTCTGACTGGTGAATTAGAAGAAGAAGATTTTTGAAGAAATTCACTCATATTGTGGAGGTCATTGGAACCGGCTTAATGAACTGGTTTCAATGACTCATACAGCCATATTTGTACAATTTTATTGATGAAGTGTCAGGATATTTCAGGTAATTTTAGCCTTGTATTGTGGTTAATTTGCTGACACGTTAGGTAAAAGGTTAAATTGACTTCATTCCTTTCACATGAATCCTAGCAGTGGTGCAGCAAGAATCTACATAGATATTCGCTGGTTTTATTGTGCGAATCTTTGCGTGAATCGATTCTTAGATTCTTGTCAAAATATAAGCCCTGGAGGCATGGGAACCCTGTCAAAAATGATTTCTAAAATTTATTTTATAACACCCTAAATAATAACCTTCCCATTTGATAGCAATTAACAGAATCCAACCATTACTGTCAAATGATGAGAGCAATATACAGAGATGAGAATCTAACTTCGCCAAATAAAATAGTTTTTTATGTCAGAAACAAATAATTCTAACAAGCAATGCACAAAGGCCTGAAGCGGAATTAATCCAATTAAAGTGCAATTTATCTTACTTCAACCCAGTTGATCAGAGATTATTCAAGTTTGGTTAGTTTGCAATTTTCTTTTTTCAAATAGTTGAAGGCATTCCTTAGAAAAGAGAAATTTCACTTTTAAAAAAATAATTTACAGCACAGCTGATGTCAGAATAAATTTTATAGTGTTTGATCATCAGGGTTTCATCCATAGAATTTTGGAAGAGGCCTTTTTGAGATTGAGCTTTCAGTAAGGTCACCAAACTCTATCAAGTTGAGTAAACTACATCATAATTCACGAGATTCCAAAAGACAATTTTACAGGCACCACAGATCTACTGAGATCCTTGGATATGGGGGGTTGATAAAGCAGCCCTGGAAGCTTATCATATATAAAAACCTGTGAAAACAAAACCTATGGCATTTTAATACCTGCAGGTGACTTACATATTATGTGTTAAGGAATGGCCTCGGTGCTGACTACATGGATTGGATTACCAGCAAACAGAAGGTCATGGAAAACATGACAAGTTTAATTTGAAATTTTACTCTCTATTTCACTTCTAGGATGGACAGAAAAAACAGCCCCAAAAAGGCTTAGAAGTAAACCCTGATTTGATAACGGTTTTACTGGTAAACTAAAAATATTTTACCCTTGGAACAGATGTCTGGACAAGCAGATTTTAGCAAAGTAATAAGCTCTAACATCAGCTGAAATGAGAGGAAATCTGGATACTGCTGAAAGGAATATCTTACGATTGTCTAATATTCATCATATTTCAAAGGATTTTCCAGGAATGCTCCAACATTCAAGAACATTACACGTCCACAAAAAGGGATTCTAAAGACCAAGACTTTCTAGGAATTTAAGTTTATTATTTAACCCTCTTCACACTGATGTCAAAATGACAAAGTTTTCAGCAGCAAATATTTCCCATAATGCAGTTTGCTATATAGCCAAATATACTTTGTTTGGTTAGGTCTACTTTCACCTATGGTGCACTTTCACCTACAAAATAGTTTTTGTAAAAGTGTATGCGAAAGTGCACTAATTAAGCTTGGAGGATTAATGGATTACCTGGTTTACTCATCAAAAATGGATTTATCCTCAACAATTTGAATATGTGTACTATTAACCCCTTGAACCCGTGAGACCGCTTTTCAGGCCAAGGAACGTGATACTTCATAATTTCATTACGTAAGGTGACTGAAAAGAGAAAGTACTGGATAGACAAATCAATATTTTCAACGTGCAGCCTTAGGGCTGCATGTTGAAAATATTAATTGATCTACCCACAAATAACGAGTATGGACTCTCCCAACTGGTGTCATTGAACTGGCATGGAAGATACCACCAGGGTTCAAAGGGTTAAGAACAGGAAAGTTAAATAGGACTTTAAATATGTAGAGGGTATCTAGTGTTTTTCGTGGGTGTCGACGATTTTTATTATACGCATTTCAAGTATTTATTATATGCTGAACTGTGAATTATAGAGAAATTGTCGTGAACATAAATCTCTATATCTTCCAAACGGAATAATAGATGTATAATAATATATATGTTAAATATAATTTTATTAGCCCAGTTTCACTAAATGTGCTACTGAATCGAGAAACTGTATAGGAGTTTTTTGACCGGCAGCTAACTGATCCTTTAGTCTTTGAAGTCTTTGATCAAGTTCATGATAAACTTTCTACCAATGAGAGGGGTGCATCCCATGCACATACTAAGTTTGTTTCTCTGTGCCTTTTCTAGCTTTTGGAGAACACTCACAAATCTAAATATGTTGGGGTGAGCATGATGAACAGTCTTAATAAAGTGACAATGCCACCCCTCAAGATGGTTGTTAGTTCTTGGTCCTATATTGTGATGATTCCAAATGGCTGGAGGAAAGCGTGCATCAGCATCAACCCAGTTTTGCACAACATAGACATTAAAAACAGTAGCTTGTGGAATATCCGGTGTTTCGATCATTACTTCAACCCATATATCCAGCACTTGTCCAATGGGTAACAATGGAAGCACAGCAGCACGACACACCCACTGGTGAACATCTATTGTCTTTATATTGATTCACCATTTCAAGTTTTTGCACTTTCTTCTATATAGATTGTGTGTAATGGAAGAAACACCCATACATGTCACAGTTTGGAAAGCTATCTTCCATTGCCCTGATTGCTGCCAATTCAAAGTCAGTTTGGATAATCTCAGGGTGCAATTCAGGGCCAACACTACGGACTTAAGTTTTGTACATAAACGTACATATGTGTTACGCTGCCTGTTAAGAAGAAAATAGAATGCTAACCGAGACATTTTAGTCCCAACAAATTCATGAATAACGTACACATGGTCCCACAAAGGTGGGCAAGAATAGAAAGTTCCATCCATATACAGTTCAGATAACTGTTGCATAATTTCAAGACAGCCATTCATCGTAAAGAAAAAAAGAATTGTCATCACCACCGTCGTTTATACACAACTTGGTAGTGCAGGTGTAGTTTTCTTTCGTCTCTTATACAGGCCACTCTTTAAACTATGAAACGATGGAACATCAATAGCCAAGTCTCTTTCCACACTGGAAATTTCCTCTTCAAAAATTGCTTGAATTGGAGATGTCTCGGACTCTACATGTTGCCGTAAGTTGAATAGGAACTTATTTGCATCCTCATTTTCTCTTCGATGGTTATGTGATGTTACATTTCTGACATAATCTTCTACAGCTGTGCATTTAGCGTTACACCCTGAATCAACACACTACCAGCGCACACAAGTTTTTAAACATACATTTAGTGTACATCTATAACTGTCAAGTAACACTAGCTTCCCACCTCTCTGGGAAAGTACATACTCAACACGCTGAACAGCAGCCATTTTTAGGAACACCAATTTTACAGTGTGTTGAGGGCTCTATATATGCTCTTTCCTTACTCACAGTTTACATAAACAGAGGGGTTGTTGGCTTTATTAATTTTATTGGCTTTATTAATTTTAAAGACAAGACAAATACTTTCTTGTTGTTAATTATTACTTTGATTATTTATTGTTCATTGTTTTCGTACCTTTAAATACACACATACACCTTGTATGCTGATTATCTACTCACATTGAACACTGGTTTGTGCGAGTATTTGCAAAAATAAAAGATGTGAGAGATTGTGAGATGTGTGTTTTCATATTTAACTTTCCTGTTAATAGTACACATGTTCAAATTGTTGAGGGTAAATCCATTTTCGATGGGTAAACCAGGTTATAACCGCTAATCCCCCAAGCTAAATTAGTGCACATTTACAAAAACTATTTTGTAGGTGAAAAGATACTGTAGGAGAAAGTAGACACATCCCTTTGTTTGAAAGAGCTCAGTGAGCTCTGTAAATAAGACATAATTGGTTCAATTCATAGTAAAACAAGAGAAAAAAAACAGACTATGAAAACAAGAGAAAAAAAGAGTGATTTTAGAAAATACTATTGCACTCCCAAAGTACTAGCGGTTAAGGAGTGGTGAGAACCTTTTTGGGCTGATATAATTGTTACCACAATTATTCAAGCCCAGTGATGATTTGGGAAAGCGTACATAATTTTCTTCATAGGAATAAGACACAATGAAATGATTGTGGAGTCCAGGAGACTGGAATCAAAGACCTGAGGTGGGGTTTTGGCTGTATTTCATGAACGTCACTCAGATGCATAACATCCAATTAGATGCATTCTTAAATGACATTCTTACACGTAATCCAGATTCTTTGCATGGAGTATCTAGAACATTTCCCAATGTTTGTTTTGCATTGCCTTCCATGAATACACACAGCAATCATGGTTTATTGTGCTTTATGCAACTAAAATTATTTATTTATTGGAGATTAATGCCACATGAGCAGCCAAGGCCATATCGTGTCAAGAAAACGGTATGCAAGTAAAATCTGTAAGTTGACTATTTAGATTTTGTGTCAGTATATGTTATAACATAATGAACAGGCATGCAAATAAGTAGTATGATTTATTTATTGGTGTTTAAGGTCCCTTTCAGTATCTTTGGCTATCTTATGATAGCAACTTCGATATGAAGTGAAGTTTAGCTAATCAATTATACCTATGATGCCCACTTTACAGGACATCCACCCCAGGTAATGGTTCAGTGTCCTATTTTACAAGTAGTACAGAACTTGTTTACCACAGTAAACAAAAACTGCTCCACACAAAATTCAATGCCACACCCTGGGCATGCCTACCTTGTGCCTAGGTTGAAACATGGAGTGGGGAGGGGCACACACCCTCATACTGTGAAAGCCTTTCCCATAAACAATCTTCATTCCAAATTTCATTGAGATATGATAACCCAAACCAGAGATACATGGCGAACAGACAAAAAATTGGCTATTTTACGAGGCAAATAGCAAAATTATTGTCTTTGTTTTACAGCAAAAAATTAATTTACAACCCAGTAGAAATTGTGAGATTCAGGTACACCTGTTACCAATAGTTTCTGTCAATCAGACTATTGGCATGGGAGATGTGAAATTACTGCCTTTGTTTTACAGCAAACATTAATTAACCCCCCCCCCCCCCCCCACACACACACCCTCCCAGCAATTGTACAAACCAGAAAACACTTGTTACTGAAGTCTAGTGATGATTGGACCATCCACATAAGAGATAGAGTACAAAGATACAATGCCACATGTGGAGAGATGATTTGCATGTATTTTCTTTGTTTTACTGCAAGGAGATGAAACAGTTGAAAGCCTTTCCCATCAACAATCTTCATTCCAAATTTCATTGAAATCTGATAACCCAATCCTGAAATATGAGGCGAACAGTCAAAAAAATTGGTTATTTTACAAGCCAAACAGCAAATTTCCAAAGTTAAAAAGGGGGATCAGTCTAAAAAGTTAAATGTAAGAAATATTATTAGAGACTCATTTGAAAGCCTTTCCCATAAACAATCTTCATTCCAAAATTCATTGAGATCTGATAACCCAAACCTGAGAAGAGACGTACCGACAAGAGGCTCAAGTGAGCCTAAAATGCTCACCTGGCTCAAGTTATCAAAAGAGATGAGTATACCAGTAACTGACTGGCATACGGAGCCCAAATATTAACCCAGGGACTACTTGATTTGAACAAACTTGAATCTAACACCCCTAGAGATGTTACACACCAAATATGAAAAGATTCTAACTGGTGGATGTGAAGAAGATTTTTCAAGACATTTTCTCACATTACACTGAATTAAACTATGGGCCCCAATAAAGAGCCCAAATATTAACCCAAGGGCCTGATTTGAACAAACTTGAATCTGGCATATGGAGCCCAAATATTAACTCAGGGACTACTCGATTTGAACAAACTTGAATCTGACACCCTTAGAGATTTCACACACCAAATACGAAAAGATTCTATCTGGTGGATGCGAAGAAGATTTTTCAAGAAATTTTCTCACATTACACTGAATTAAACTCTGGGCCCCAATAAAGAGACCAAATATTAACCCAAGGGCCTGATTTGAACAAACTTGAATCTGAGTGTGGTGACAGATGTACGGATGGATGGATGGACACATGGATGGACACACAGATGGATGCACAGATGGACACACATACAGGCACATTCCAGTATATATCACTTTTTGAAAAAAAAGTGATGGTATAATAAGGTGAATCATAGGAGTGCAAGCATGATAAAGCACCTCAGAAATCAAGCACTGTTGTTATCAGAATTTGGTCAATTCCTCACTCTGGTGATAAATTAAGAATTTAACCCATTATATCTTATGTGCAAAAAGTATCACTAAATACATGAGGCTGAATTGTTTTCAGGATGGACAGACAAGACATATGGACTACCTGAACTATTTTCTAAATGCAGGCCTGCCTGTAAAAAAAATTTAGGTTCCTGTTTTGCTTCAACTACTAACCCGAGGACACCGTTGGATTGTGCATAATACGCCTGCACTTCCAGAAATTATAAAACATTATTCATGTTCCAATTGAACTTTACTGTCAGTTTCTCCATTTTAGTTAATTATACTTATTCAAAAAGCATGTAAGTGTAAAGGAAGTATTTTTGGTTACAAGGAATTAGAGAATGTTAATGAGTTATGAGTCAGAATTAAAAAGTTAACCCTTTACCCAACGTAACGGCCAAAACCGGCCAGCGCTATTCTCAAAAATCGCCAATTAATTTTCAAAATATTTTCATTTTTTGTCTCAAAAACATAGGTTATGACCCCTCGTTGGAACGAGCTCGTCGAGCTCGTTCCAACGAGGGGTCATAACCTATGTTTTTGAGACAAAAAATGAAAAAAATTAGTTATGGCCTAAAAAAATTAAAAATCTGTTTCTCAGGCCCTCCCGCATGGTCCTTTTGGCTGCCGCATGCTCTCATTTTATAACCAATTTAAACTTAAAAAAAAACAAAAATTAAATGGTTTATGTCTGATATTTTACCCAAGTTGAAAAATTTGATGAATTTGCCCCTTGAGTGCAAAATGGCTTTGCAATGCTTTAGCATTGCAAAGCCTTCTTGCACTTAAGGGATGAAATACACCACCACCCGTGCTATTCTGTAGATTATGAGGCCTAAAACTTGAACCAAGAACATGAACTTTTGATGGCAAAGAAGTAATTACTGAAATAAAAAATAAAATAAAAAACCGCTCGCCCGCATGCAATTTTACAAATAATGGCCTGAGAAACAGAAGATCTACTTTGTGTGGCCTATTCAAGATTTTTTTTGCAAGTGTCGTCTGCTTTTCATGTTAGGTAAAGGGTTAAAGCAGAAGCATCAAGCATGATTTAAAAGCATGCAAGTGCTGTGCAGTACATGTGGGTGCAAGCAAGCTAGTCTATTCTAAATGTTCTACTACTTAAAGTAAGCAAAACAAGAAACGTTATACTATTTCAAAACTTAGTCAACCTGGCATGATTCTCATCTTGGCATTCAAAAAGTTATATTGTTAAAAAAATGTCCTCTCCGAAATAATGATACATTGCCTGTTAGAAGCCACAAAACTGAATGTTACCTCAAAAATAAGACTGTGAATCTGCTATCAAAACAGAATTTTTACCCACACCCTACATAACAGCTTCTAATTTACGCATGTGTATATATTTTGACTTTAGAGAAGGCATGAAATATTGTGGTATTTGGTAATTCAACCAACAAATCTTGATTAATGTTTAGTTGATAAGATAAATCAGGTCTAAGTTCAGGGGCAGTAACTGTATGAAAAATCAACCAAATGGAACAATATTCAAACTTGACCTGTAAGTAGCTAGGTGGAAGGTTCAAACCAAAAATCATTGTAATATCTTAATCCATATCGATAAAAGTTTGGAAAATGGTCAAAATTCAAGGGCAGTAACTCCACCAAAAATCAACCGATCGAAATGAAATGCGAACTTGATCTGTAAGTATCCATAACAAAGATACATACCAAAATTTTTCTCAAAATGTCCATCCATAACGAAAAAAAAGTCTGGAAAACAGAAAAAATTCTAAAAGTCTGGAAAACAGTAACTAAGTTCAAGGGCAGTAACGCCACCAAAAATCAACCAAGCAGAACAAAATTTGAACTTGATCTGCAGATATCCATAACAGAGCTGTATACCAAATTTTTTTTCAATATGTCCATCCACAACGAAAAAAAGTTCAGAAAACAATTCTGGACGGACGGACGGACGGACGGACGGAAAATGGTAGAAATTCCAAGTTCAACTCCACCAAAAATCAACCAAGCAGATTGAAATTCGAAATTGATCTGTAAGTATCCACAACAAAGTTTTACACCAAAAATGTTCTCAATATGTCCAACCATAACGAAAAAAAAGTCCTGAAAAAAAAAATCCGGAAAACTCTAAACATTCTAAGTACAAGGGCAGTAACGCCACCAAAATTCAACCGAGTGGAACGAATATATATAAAGTTTTTCTCAATATGTCAATCCATAATGAAAAAAAGACCGGAAAACGGCAACTAAGTTCAAGGGCAGTAACTCCACCAAAAATCAACGAAGCAGAATCAAATTCGAACTTGATCTGTAAGTATCCACAACAAAGCTATATACCAAATATTTTCTCAATATGTCCAACCATAACAAAAAAAAAGTCCGGAAAATGAAAAAAATCCAGAAAACTCTAAAAATTCTAAGTTCGAGGGCAGTAACTTCACTAATGAAAGTGTCAATGACACTGTAGCTCAACTTGACAAACTTGAACTTGGTAAGTTATAAATGAAATGGCAAAATTGAAGATCATTGGTACCAATGTTATTTGATGACATTTCAACATAACAGCATTGTGTGTGCACAACGTCAGAGTCATCCATGCATTTTTAAATGTAAACTACAAGACTGGATAAAGGAAGAATGTTGATACACAAATGCAGTTTGTTCAGAAGTTATTGTAAATGGCAACTTTATTCACAGAAATGAATACTAATCAACAACTCTTATCTAGAGTTCTTGACTAATGAGCACACCAAGCTCAAAAACAATCCTGTGATATATGTGGTCTGTAGGCCATGTCAAAGAATGTTGATGCACAAAGGCAATAAATTCAAAGATTGTTGCTAACAGCAACAGTTTTTGATGGAAATGAAAAGAAAATCAATTAGCTCCTATCTTTGTCACCCTGCATAAGCATACAAAGTTTCAAAACAACCTGATAATGAATGTGCCCTCTGAGGCATGCCAAAGGAAGATGTTAATGCACAAATGCACAAAGTAGAAGGTCATTGCTTTGTGGCAATGTTTTTTTGTTTTTTTTTTTTTTTTGGGGGGGGGGGGGGCGTTATGGAAATTCATAAATATACCCTACAGAGAGTGCAAAAGGGATAAGTTGATGCACACATGCAGTAAGTTCAAAGGCTGGTGATAACAACAATAACTTTTTATGCAAATGAAAAAAATAACTCACATCTAGAGGTCACCTCAAACACACATACCAAGTTTCACCCAGAACACACATACCAAGTTTCAAAGTGATCCAATCATAAATGTGCCCTGGAGGGTGTGCCAAAGGGAAATATTCAGGTCTGACTAAACTAAGTTCTAAGAACGTTGGCCGCGGCAACACTTTTTGACGGAAATGGAAGAAAATTGATAGCTACCATCTAGAGGTCACCCCAAACAAGCATACCAGGTTTTAAAGCAATCCCATCATAAAAGTGCCCTGTAGGGTATGCCAAAGGGAAATATTGAGGTCTGACTCAACTAAGTTCTAAGAACGTTGGCCGCAACAACATTTTTGGACGGAAATGGAAGAAAATCGATAGCTTCCATCTCGATAGCTCCCATCTAGAGGTCTCCCCAAGCAAGCATGCCAGGTTTAAAAGCAATCCGATCATAAATGTGCCCTGTAGGGTGTGCCAAAGGGAAATATTGAGGTCTTCTAACTAAATTAAGTTCTAAGAACGCTGGCCGCGGCAACATTTTTTGATGGAAATAAAAAAAAAATCGATAGCTCACATTTAGAGGTCACCTCAAACAAGCATACCAGGTTTCAAAGCAATCCAATCATAAATGTGCCCTGTAGGGTATGCCAAAGGGAAATATTGAGGTCTGACTCAACTAAGTCCTAAGAACGTTGGCCACAGCAACATTTTTGGACGGAAATGGAAAAAAATCGATAGCTTCCATCTCGATAGCTCCCATCTAGAGGTCTCCCCAAACAAGCATGCCAGGTTTAAAAGCAATCCGATCATAAATGTGCCCTGTAGGGTGTACCAAAGGGAAATATTGAGGTCTTCTGACTAAACTAAGTTCTAAGAACGCTGGCCGCGGCAACATTTTTTGACGGAAATGGAAAAAAATCGATAGCTCCCATTTAGAGGTCACCCCAAACAAGCATACCAGGTTTCAAAGCAATCCAATCATAAATGTGCCCTGTAGGGTGTGCCAAAGGGAAATATTGTGGTCTGACTAAACTAAGTTCTAAGAACATTAGTCGCGGCAACATTTTTTGATGGAAATTGAAGAAAATCGATAGCTCCCATCTAGAGGTCACCCTAAACAAGCATACCAAGGCGATCTGATCATAAATGCGACCTGTGAGGTGTGCCAAAGGAAATTGTGGACGTACATACTAACGTACGTACGTACGAACAACCATACATACGTACCACCGTACATATGTACATACGTACGTATGCCAACGGACGAGAAGTGATGGCAATAGCTCAGCTTGACTTTGTCAAGTTGAGCTAAAAATCAACCGAGTGGAATGAAATTCAAACTTCATCTGTAAGTATCCATAACAAAGCTATATATAAATTTTTTTCTCAATATGTCAATCCATAATGAAAACAAGAGGCCCCAAGGGGCCTTAATCACTCACCGACCAATGTTGTTCAAAGTAGTATTTGGGATCACATTCAGGTAGACATGGTTCATCAACACTACAAATGAATGAAGTCACGAGAGGCAGATTTTATGGAAAAACACTAAGGAATGGATTTGAACAAACCTGAACCTAACATGCCCCCCCTGCCTCCCCCCACCCCACCCCTGTCCATATTTATTTATTGGTGTTTAAGGTCACATATTTGTGCACAATGGCTAATCATGACCGTGACAGTTTTACGGGTGGAGGAAGCCGGAGTATCCAGAGAGAACCACCGGGCAACGACAAGCAACTGTCAGCTCCCCAACATACTAACTCCACACAAGCAGGGTTAGCATTGGTTGAAGACAAGTGGACCATCAATGTGCAGTATGCCTTAGTACATATGCCACCGTGCCCCCACATGGGCAATGGAGATGAAGTGTCTTGCCCAAGGACACAACGCGGTTGCCGCAGGTGAGATTCAAACCGAGGACTTCTCGGCTTGCAGCCTGCACCTCTACCTACTGAGCCACCACGCTTCCACCCCTGCCCATAGAGCCCAAATATTAAGCCAAGGACTCAAATTGAGATGTCATATACCAAAGAGGAAAGAATTCTGACTGGTGGATATGAAGAAGGTTTTTAAAGAAATCACCTTACATTGCACTAAGTTAAACTTTGGGCTCAAATAGGGAGCCAAAATATTAACCCAACGTCTGAGTTTTGGTCCAAAATTTCGGAGTCCGAACCTGAACAAAAATTTTCAGTCGAATTTTTTTTTTTCATCTCAAAATTGAACAAAATGCATAAAAAAAACTAAATTTTTTTTCTCCAAATTTTGGTCCAAAATTTCCAAGTCGGAACCGGACCCAAAATTTTCAGACTAAAATTTTTTTTTTTTTTCGTCTCAAAATTGAACAAAATGCATAAAAAATTGAAAAAAAATCCAAATTTTCGGAGTTGGTAGCGGATCCAAAATTTTCAGGCTAAAAATTTGGGTGGGTTTTCATCTCAAAATTGAACAAACCATACAAAAAATCCCCCCAATTTTTTTTTTTACGAATTTTGGTAAAAAATTTCTAAGTCCGAACAAGACCCAAAATTTTCAACCCAGGGACCCGATTTGAACAAACTTGAAACTGACACCTCCTAGAGATGATGTAGATCAAATGTTAAAGGATTCTGACTGGTGGATCTGAAGAAGAAGATTTTTAAAGAAATTTTCTCATATTGCACTAAGTTAAAATTTGAGCTCCCATAGGGAACCCAAATATTAACTGAGGAACTTGATTTGAACAAACTTGAATCTGCCCCCCTAGAGATGATGTATACCAAATATGAGAGGATTCTGACTGGTGGATCTGAAGAAGATTTTTAAAGAAATTTCCTCATATTGCACTAAGTGAAAATTTGGGCTCTCATAGGGAGCCCAAATATTAACTGAGAAACTTGATTTGAACAAACTTGAATCTGGCCCCCCTAGAGATGTTATATACCAAATGTGAGAGGATTCTGACTGGTGAATCTGAAGAAGAAGATTTTTAAAGATTATTCCACTTATTGCACAAAGTTAAAATTTTGGCTCCAATAGGGAGCCCAATTATTAACCAAGGGACTCGATTTGAACAAACTTGAATCTGGCCCTCCTCTAGAGATGATGTATACCAAATATGAAAAGATTCTGACCACTGGATCTGAAGAAGAAGATTTTTAAAGAAATTTCCTCATATTGCACCAAGTTAAAATTCAGGCTCCCATAGGGAGCCCAAATATTAACCAAGGATCTCGATTTGAACAAATTTAAATCTAACCCCCCTAGAGATGTTGTATACCAAATATGAAAAGATTCTGACCACTGGATCTGAAGAAGAAGATTTTTTTTGTATTTTATGGGTGCTATCAAATTATGCCCCTTGTGGTGCCCCCTGTGGGCGTGGCAACTTTATTTGAACAAACTTGAATTGACATATGATAAGGAAGATGCACACCAGATTTGGTTCAATTTGGTCCAGGAGTTTGTGAGAAGTCGATAATGTAAAGTTTACGCCGGCCGGATGCCGACGGATGGACGACGGGCAGAAAGTGATTAGTAAAGCTTAGGTGAGCTAAAAAGGTAAAGGAAACACTTATATTTTGTGCATATATCATGCAATCTCTTTGTATTAGAATATAATTTAATAATTTGCCCCGCCTCTGCGACTGATTGGTTGAAAGCATACAGCGTGAAAGTCATCAAAATCGTATAAACCAAATCACGTAATGATTTGGAATGTCACTACAAGTTCGCACACATCCGATCCAACTTTGAAGACTCTGAAAGCCCCGCCCACTCAATCCAATTGCCACCGTGAGGGCGTGACGGCAGACTGATAGATGGATAACAAGCTTGTAAACAAAGATCAATGATCGATTTTTCATCGCCTCCAGTCAGCGAGAATATAATGATAATTTCTTGAGAACAATTGAATTTAATAAAATATACCGAAGTGGGAGACGAATAAAAGATCATACATCCAAACATGATTTTGGGGGAACTAGAAAAAAATGTTTTTAATGATATTGTTACGTGACTTGCTAAATATCTGTCGTCTGTAATCGAAAATCAAAACAACAAACAATTTGACAATAACTGACGTGACCTATTTGTGGCACACTTTCCTGAGTTTAACTGTTGTCTTTTGCGAAAATTAAAAGTTTTTCGTTTATGTACACATAGTTTTTATATTTTAATATTACAGCCAGATTAAATTATAAGAAATAACTGTTGTTTTCCTTCGGTTTATGCGATATAAACTGAAAATTTTCAGCACAAGCTTAATCATAACTCGCGTAAGCTTGTGCTGAAAATTTTTGGTTTATATCGCATAAACCAAAGGAAAACAACAGTTATTTCTTAAATAAACAAGAAATATTTTGTGAACAAACTTGAATCTCTCTCACTAAAAGAAGATGAACACCACATCTCAAAGCATCATAACTGGTGGTTCACAAGAAATTATTATAACAAAATTTCAAGAAGTTTATTGGACAGGGTTAATATCTTCAAAAAAACACTTGAAAGGGCACCCTTATACACCTCTCCCTCCCCCCCCCCCCTCCAAAAAACAAGAGATCCTAACAACATCCATATCCACTGCCGACTTTTATGTTATGATGGGAATAAGCATATGAGGTGATCAAGACAGATGAAAGGATAGATGAACAAAAACTGAGATAAAGAATGGACTTCATTGGACAAGGTTAAATACCTCAGTTGGTTCACTGCAACTGAAGGAACCATATGGAAACTTCAAATGAGAAGAAATCAAAGTTCCTAAAGGGGATATAACTGTGCTGGAAATTTTCATAACATCATAATCAAACCGGACCCATTAGCAAAGTAACAAGTCAAATAGCTTTCCAGCATTTATTTCTGAAGATATAATGCAAACAAGTACAAGAAGAAATTTCGAGACAACAGGGGACCATATCTCAGGACAACTTGATTTAACATGTGAACTACACATTTTTCTCAAACTTATTGAATATAATGAAGGAGTACAGAAAGGGCAATAATTATGGTAAAAAAAAAATAAAGACTAATCTCAATTCAACCTGGGCAAGTCTTCATACAAAATAATGTCACTCAATAAATATCATTTATTTCTTTTATCGAAACTGAAGATATCCTCCAAAAACCTGAAATTTTACAGAAATTCAGAAGAATTCTAAGTACAGAAAGGGCCATAAATCTAGTAAAAAGATGCAGACCAATCTCATTATTGACCTGGACATGTATTCATACCCAATAATGTCACTCACCAAATATCATTTAATTTTTTAATCGCAACTGAAGATATCTTCCAAAAACCTGCAATTTTGGTAAATTCAAATTCGACAAGGGCTATAACTCTGAAAAAAATTATTCTAATCGAAAATTCCTACCTTTATAAATTCATTTAAATCCTCTGCACACTGAGGTCAATATATCAAAATTTCAACCTGCAATTTTTTCCCATAAGGCAACTTGGAAGTTAACCAATTTAATTCATATTTGACAGAGATCATTGAGTATTGTCAAGTAAGATTGAATACGTTAAATTTCTGGTAGAATTGTGGGGAATTTTTTTCTTCATGTATCATCAACTGTAATTTTGCTATTAAATGCCTCAAAACTGGTGCAAAAACCTTAATATCTTGAATGCCCCATAAAATCAAGTCATGGCTTCCATAATGCAGTCATGACCTAATTTGATGAAAAATTCAATTTAGTCACATATAAAGAAATAATTTTTAAGAGTATTCTTCCTATTTACTGAGGTGTGCATTTTCAAGAGCCAGGAACATTACTCCACTTGTCAACAGAGTATTTTTGTTCTTGACTGGAAAAGTTGAGTTGAAGGTTTCATGTTCTGTGGATGTACTTCATATTTCCTTTAAAAGAAATTATTTAGTCTGTGTGGTTTGTTTTGTGGAAGTTTATGGGACAATGCCCTAAAGCTATCTTCCATAAAGTGTATAGTGTTGAAACAATTTATGCCATTTGAATTTTGACTAATTGACTAATTGCCGGGTAGTAGTCGACGATTAATCGACTAGTCGATTATGCAATATCAGATGCTAAACTAAGCAATAAATTCTACAAAACTGTGGTTTTAACTGAATTCATTGGGTGGAGTGGCTTCCAAATAACGATACAATTAATGGGTCTAAATGCGTAACATTACGGAAGCCGATGTCTCCATTTGCTTACGCCCAAACAACTGGTGCCGCAAAAAATAAATTTGTCTAAAAATAAATCTTTGGTGTTCCAATATTTGGTTCTGTCAAATATTTTTAAGCGAAAATGAACTTTTCCCCCAATATTCCCTTGTATATTGTGGTCTAATAAGAAATTTCTGCACTTTTGTTATTGTGCTAAAAAAACTTTGGAAGCAGAAAACAGTCACTGAAGAAGTATACTCTGATGACGTGATTGTTTCATGACCTGCATAACTTAATCAACCTCCAATGAAAAGCTAGACAAACTATAGACAATAGCCGCATTGAATATTAAATACATCACGTGACCGAACAGTGTGATTTGTTTGGTCAGAATGTGCACTTTGTAATGCGAGTAGTAAAACTTCATTCAGTAGTAAATATCATTTTGAGACGTTTTCTTTTCTGACCAGTCTTATTACAGCAACATTTACCCAAAACAAGAACGTATTGAAAAAGCATGAACATCTGTAGAGAGCTTTTGTTTCCAATGTAGAAGCACAAGTGCAATAGCACACCTCAAATCAAAAGCACTGAATTAATTTTAATAAAATTAAATTAAATTTCTTAAAGTTACACAAAGTGGAAACTTCAAGGCTTTAGATAATACACTCAGTCGACTAATCGACAAGTGATTCAATAATATTGTCACTCACCAAATATCATTTAATTTTTTAATCGCAACTGAAGATATCTTCCAAAAACCTGCAATTTTGGTAAATTCAAAGTCGACAAGGGCTATAACTCTGAAAAAATTATCCTAATCGAAAATTCCTGCCCACATGCACATCTACACTTGATACTGATACTTCAGACCAAGTTTCGTAAAAATCCACTGAAAACTGTAGGAGGAGTTAAGCACTAATCACGTTGGCGTCGACTAGTCGAAAAATCATTTCAACACTATAAGTGTAACAAGGCAAAGATACAAGAAGAATTTTCGAAGACCAAAAATAATTTGGCACTCTACCAATTAATGTTTTTTTGCATGGAGCACATCCTGTGCTACATTGCAATCTTATCTTATTTTGATTTGCATCCACACAGCAAAAGACCAAGAATAACCCAAAAAGGCCAACTACAAGATTATGCATTTCAAGAATACTGGTCTAGCACTGGCTGGACTATTTCTGATTCCCCTATCATAGTTTTAGAACATATTTATTTATTTTTGTACTGGAGGTTAATGGCACCTTCAACAGACAGAGACATATCATGTCAGACATAGGGCTTAGATTTCGACGAGAATCTGAGAATGGATTCAGGTAAAGATTCGCACAACAAAATAAATAATAATAATAATAATAGATATTTATATAGCGCTCATTTCACAATAATAAAAAGTTCCATGGCGCTTTACAAGAAAAATCATGGTTACATGTGACAGTACTTCTGTACTGTAGATTTGCATAGTGCTACGCGGAAATCACTCCGAGTATGGTTTACCAAAAAGATAGGTTTTCAGTACCGATTTGAAAGCACTTGGCGCAGTCTGTCGCACTGAAATGGGTAGCTCATTGAAAAGCCTAGGTGCACTATGAGAGAAGGAGCGGCCACCATATGATACCAAGTTGCAGGTAGTCTCTTCAAGCAAGTCATGCATAGAAGACCTTAACGTGCGTTTAGGCTCATACGGAACCACTAGGTCGCTTATATAAGCCGGGGTCAGATCACAGCAGCGAGCCCTGTGTGCAAAAAGTAAGACCTTGAACTGAATCCGTGATGAAATAGGAAGCCAATGAAGATCGTTCAGGACTGGAGTTATGTGTTGGCGCCGCTTCGTCAGTGAGACAATACGGGCAGCTGTGTTCTGTATTTGTTGCAACCTTTGTATCTGCTTGCCTGGAAGCCCATACAACAATGAGTTGCAATAATCTAAGCGTGATGTGATAAATGCATGCACCAGGCACACTGCAGCCTTCTTCGTCAAAATTTTTCGAGAGCGACCCAGTTTACGGAGGTACCAGTTGGCAGACTGACATATTTTGGTAATATGATCAGCCATAGTTAGGTGTCTGTCGAAATAAACACCTAAATTCCAAACCTTAGTTGACGGATTAATCACTACATCACCAACCATGAGCCGTGGCAGAGTGTCTGGTGCGGGTCTGAATCTTGAGGAAAATACTATCAGCTCAGTTTTTTCGTCATTTAATTTAAGTTTGTTTTGTAGCATAAATGCTCTCACTTCCTTAATACAGTTTTCGAGACGCATAAACTGTGTGGCTGTATCTTCATAATCAATGGGGTTAAATTCTACATATAACTGGGAGTCGTCAGCGTAAAAGATGCACTCAATACCGTGTGAGCGAATAATGGCGCCCAGAGGCTGCATATAAAGGGTGAATAAAATTGGGCCGAGAACGGAACCCTGGGGTACCCCAAATTCAAGTGAGGCTATTTCAGATTTGTTGCCATCAACGGTAACACACTGGGTTCGGTTACTCAAATAAGATCGAAACCAATCTAGTGCTGATCCTTCTATTCCTAGCTGAGAAAACCGGCGAGAATCCTCGTAGACTCTCAATGTACCACTGATAGGATTCGCAGACAAAGAATTGAGTCAATTTAACCTAACATAGCAGCATCAAATTAACCAATATAAGGCTAACATGATCTGAAATATCACAACACTTTGTCAATACAATTGTAGGGCTGTCAAGACTATCAATTTTCAAAGTCGACTAATCGCCAGCATTATTCGACGGTTAGTCGATTAATAGTCGTTTTCCATGAATTTAACAATCTCTATTGTGCTTACAAAATAAATTTAAAACTGATGATGTTTGAATGTGTACTTTTCTGCATCGAAATAAAATAGAAACACCGAAATATCTCCGATTCAAGACTGATTGTTTTGAAGAATTTAAATAGAAGAACATTTCGACGGATTGATTTGAAGAATTTAAACAGAAGAACATTTGTGCAAATGTTTCTTTTCTGCAACTAATATTCAGAAATTTTGAATAGAAAACACAAGTTACAACTTACTGCAAGTGAAGTTACCGCTGTGGGTCTTGCGACAATTTTCTCACTTTTGCGGTTCCAATTATTCCAAAGGGGGTTGTTCGAGTGTACAAGACCGAAGATTCTATTTACTCTGCAGTGACTTCCCAAACAGCAATTATTAAAAGATACACTATTTGAAAGATACTCTTTAGTACTGATCAATGGGTACTGGTTAATACTACAGAGAACAGGAATTTATCAAATGGCAAGGCTGTGTTTTCAAAATTGCGTTGTTGCACAATAATGCGGAAAACAAAGGCCATGGGATATTACAAGTAACTATGGCGAGACATTTCAAAGGTTAACAATCTGTTAATTTACCTCATTACACAGCAGAATTTTAATCCAACTTGTACCACTTTAAAAATGAATGATGATCGACTAAAAAGAAAACCTGTCGACTACCGCAACAGTCGACAGTTAGTCGATTAATTGAATAATTGCAACAGCCCTGTACAATTGTACAAATATGGCTGTCATTGGAACCGGCACATGAGCCGATACCAATGACATTCACATTTGTAAGGTTTTGTTGGTAAATATTGTTTATTTTCTTAAAACTATTATTATCAAATTCAGTTTATGTTTTAAAAATTAAAAAGCTGTGTTGGGTAAAGGGTTAACATGTGTTATCAGTATACAACCGGGGTTCAACCATGGTGGCCCTATGGGACCTGGGACACCCAAAGCCAGTATGGATTCTCGCAACCATTTTTGCGAGAATACAAATGAAATCTACCAAATCTAGATGATATATGAGCCCTGCAGACAACACTGCAGAGGAAGCCAGAGTACCTGGAAAGAACCAATGAGCAATGGTTAATAACTGTCAAGCTTCTCCAACATACTAATCCCACACAATAAGGGTTAGCATGGGTTGAAGGCATGTGTACCATTGGTGTGCAGTAAGCCTTAGCACATTGTGCCACCATGCTCACACTTGGCAATTTGTCTTGGATGATGGTGCAGGTCAGGAGAGAACTTTCCACCTTTCAATCTGAAGTCCAATGCTCTATTTATTTATTTATATATTTATTGGAGTTTAATGCCACTTGTGCCAGTCAGGGTCACCTCATGTCAGACAGTTTTGCGGATGGAGAAGCTGGAGTACCCAGAAAGAACCATCGAGCAATGGCGAACAACTGTCAGACTCCCCAACATACTAACTCCACACCAGCAGGGTTAGCATTGGTTGAAAATAGGTGCACCATTGACATGCATTATGCCTTAGTACATATCGCCACAGTGCCCCACGTGCATGTGGGCAACTGGGATTAAGTACCTTGCCCAAGGATACAATGCAGTTATTCATGGCAGGGATCGAACAACCATAGACATCTCAGTTTGAAGTAATGCTCTAACTAATGAACAGTGGCCCATTATGCTCCTAGTTTCTGGAAAGATACCAGAACTGGAATGGTTACACTTATTGCATACAGAATGAGGGATTTGCACGATCTCATTAACAACAGATGGTGGTTTCTATTCTAGGTAGAACACACAAGATCATAACTTAGTAAACCCAACATTTTATGTCTCACAGACAAGATAAAATCCTGTTATATGACACACTGAATGTGAAGCTGTCAAAGTGTTGCTTCCTCAATTCCATGTGATATGGATCTCATTGCCAGTAATGATTGCAATACATTGTTATTGCACTTGAAATGCAAATCCTACTCTTTGATCAACCAGTTAACCATTTACCCAACCCAATAGCAGATGACATTGTGCAACAAATTTCTCGAACAATTAATAATTAATTTTTTCCACAAAAATGGGCTTGTTCCAATGATAGGTTATACAATATGTTTTTTAGACACAAAATAAAAAATATTGAAATTTGAATGGCAATTTCTGTGAATAGCGCTGGCTGGTTTTGGATATTGTGTTGGGTAAAGGGTTAACACACAATAACTTGCACTCAACACTTTTCCTCATGTAACAACCATATTTGACCAGTGCTATTTACGAACAAGAGCCTTCAAGGTGCTTTAATTACTCACCTTAAGGATTTAAGATCACATTCAGAATCTACATGTTAATATAGCTAATCTAAAGAAGGGTATGCTGGGGGATTTGTTTTTGTGTGTAAAATCACACATTTTGAAGCGAAGAGAAAAAAATCAGTGCCCCCCCCCCCCTCCATCCATCAACTCCCCACCCTTCAACAGGGTGAAAGGGTTTTTTGCATAAAATCACTCAAGTTCTTCCTAATCATCTTTTCAAGCAAAAAAAATAATTTTGGCCAAAGGACACCTCCCTCCCCATCCCTCCCTGGGGGCCCCTAGTGAGTAAACATTAATCTTATGTACTCACATTTACTACCAGATTCAGATCTGTCACACATGGCCACAATTCATTTAAACAAATGATTCTAGATTCTTTGGTAAATTTCAAAACCCTCAGTGCCAACCAAAATCAGTGAAGCATAACACTTTGAACAAACTTCAATCTAGGAGTTACAGTAATGCTGTATACCAATTCTGCCTTATGGGTCTGAAGAAGAAAATCTTTGAAGAATATTCCTCATACTGCACTAGATAAATTAAAATTTGGGATCCCACAGGGAGCCCAAATATGAGTCTTGAGATTTGATTTCAACAGACTTAATCTCACCACACTAAGGATATGTCACAATACTATGGAAAAATGAATGGTTGTGAAGAAGTTAAAATTTGGGATCCGACAGGGAGCCTAAATATGACCCAAGGGACTTGATTTGAACAAACTGGAATTGAACCTCCTAAGGTTGCTGCATATCAAATATCAAAAGATTCTGACTGGTAGATCTGAAGACAAGATTTTCAAAGAAATTTCCTGATATTGCACTAAGTTAAGATTTAGGTTGCCATAGAGAGCCCAAATATGAACCGAGGGACTTGATTTGAACAAGCTGGAATCTGATCCCATGAAGGATACTGCAAACCATATATCAAAATATTCTGGCTGATGGATCTGAAGAAAAGGATTTTTCAAGATACATCCCTCATATTGCACTAAGCTCAAATTTGCCCCTTGGGACCTGATTTGAACAAACTTGAATTTGAACCTCCTAAGGATGCTGCCTATCAATATCCAAACATGATGACTGGTAGATCTTAAAAAGATTTTTAAAGAATATTCCTCATGATGCACTAAGTTAAAGTTCGAGTTTCCACAAATCTGAATCCAACCCAACCTATCCCCTCCCCCCTCCCCTCCCCAGTATATTCTATACCAATCATCAAATGATTCTGACTAGTGGATCTGAAGAAGATTTCCTCATATTGGATTAAGTTAGCATTTGGGTTCCCATTGGGAGCCCAAATATGAACCCAGGCACTTGATTTGAACAAATTTGAATCTCACCCCCATAAGTATGCTACATACCAAATATCAAAAGATTCTGAGTGATGGTTCTGAAAAAGAATATTTTAAAAATGTATTCCTCATTTTCACTAAGTTAAAAGTTGGGTCCCACAATGAACCCCAATATGACTTCAGGGACTTGATATGAACAAATTTCAAGTCCCCCCCCCCCCCCACTCCCCACCCCCCCAAAAAAAAAGCAAAAATGATGAAGTATACATAATATCAAGAGATTTTGAATGGGAGATTTGAAAGCACCAAGTTAAAATTTGGGTACCCATAGGGAGCCCAAATATGAACCCTGGGACTCACCCCTCTAAAGATATTCTTTACGAAGTATCAAAAGATTCTGATATGTAGTTCTGGAGAAGATGATCTTTTTAATTTTGTAACAAATTTGTGGGTGCTAACAGAACTAGATGTAAAGTGATGGGTGCAGTATAGAGTACAGTAAAACCTTCCTTGAGAGACCACCACCTGTCTTGAGAGGTTGTGAAACGATGTACTGAATAGCTGTTTTGGGTTCCAGGGTCCCGGGGTATTTATATCATTATTACATTTTCATATAACAGAGATATTTGCAATGAAATGTCTTGTTTCCAGTCAAATTTCACCACAACAGCAGTCTGTATGATGGATGAGGATCTTTTCCACAGTTAATATGTGAAATTTCCAAGTTCAAGGGCAATCACTCTTCGATAAATGAAAGGATCGGAATAAAATTAAAACTTGATGTGGAGGTACCCATCAGGAAGCTATACTGATGAAAAAAAGAAACTCAAGCTCAGTTTTGGTAAAATAATTTTTTTTATCCATTGATCAAATGTAGTAAAATTTGAGACATAGCTACCTCAGTGCACTGTCTAAAGAGTCTTTGGTTAAAATTCAGTCAACCATGACCATGTGCGACATTGCATGCTTTCAACAAATTTTTCGACAAAGCGTGCATCCGGGGCACTCCCAGGTACTATGGGCTTGAAAACCATAACAAATCAATGTTTTGAACAGAACACATCGATTGCACAACATTTCATTTCAACTGGATTGAAAAGCATAATGCCACGAATGTCTGAAGTTGATGGGGTAGGGCTGTTGCTCTAATTATGCAGGGCCAATTGCAACATCTCGTCACCCAGCAATTTGGGGTCCATGAGTCAACAATAGCTTGTTTAGTTGAGCGTCTCAGAGCCACAGGAAGATTACCTGACTTCCCAGGAGCGGATGTCCGCACATTACATCGCCACGTCAAGATAGAGGCATGTGTCTCTCACACCTCCGTAACCGATTTCTGACAGTGACGAATACGGCGAGTCAGGTTGCAGGCACTCATGGTCATCAAGTGTGTCCAAGAACAGTTAGGAATCAGTTGCGGGAGTTCAATTTAAGGACGCAACATCCCTATGTTGGTCCGCAACTTACACCCAGGCGACGTCAACGTCGATTGCAATGGCTGTGGGGACATGTACTAAATCAGTTTCACTTGACCCAATGGAGACATGTGTTATTCACTGATGAGTCATGGTTCATGCTTTACAGGTCAGATGGATGACAATGTTCCTATCGACATCGAGGTGAGTGATATTCTGAGGTGTGCATTAAGGAAAACGACAGATTCGGGGGAGGGTCAGTTATGGTTTGGGGAGGGGGGGGAATTTTTCATGGCGTAAAAACACCTTCCGTGGTCATCCAGGGCTATCTTACAGCCATAGGATATCTGGATCAGCTCATATGTCTCACATCCTTCCACTTATTCATGCGCGTAACCTTACATTACAGCAGGGTAAGGACGCACGTTGCGAGGAATTGTCATGACTTCCTCAACCAAAACAATGTCCAACTGACAGACAGACGGATGGACAGATGGATGGATAGATGGATGGATGGATGGACAAGGCAGGCAGGCAGGCAGGCAGACTGGCAGACAGATGGATGGATGATGGACAGACAGATGGATGGATGATGGACAGATGATGGACAGATAGTGATCACAGTGAAAAGCTAGCCCTTGAGCTAAAAAAAAATCAACACTAAAATTTAATTATGTTTTTCAATTTTTCCTTCCAAAAGCTCATTCTAATGATGGTTCATAAGCCATCAGCAGATCTGATGGAAGTTCATCGAGTGGGAGCCAAAAGATAAGGCATGACCATCACAGTTTGCAACTCAATGGAGAGAAACTCAATCACACAAGTGTAGCTGTCAAAATGTCAGTGAAAATAAATTTAGTACAAGCCTGCATATACTTTTTTGTTTTGATAGGTGAACGGATAACCTTGGGTCAAGATTATGACCCACATTTGAATAATCAGCAAGCACTATGTGAAATATGCACAAAAGCTGTCCATTAAAACATTTTTACACATGTGATGACACACCCTTGAATCATTGGTAATCATTGTGTGGAGTACATGTACAAACAAGATTGGTCCATTGAATACTTTTTGCAGGGACCGGACAAAGTAGAAGGGAAGAACAAACACATAAATGGTCTGTGACAATGACCTTGGAGCTATGACCTTGAGTCAAGGTCATGACGAACCCTCGAGTCATAAGCAATCACTGTGTGAAGGAAATGTATAAACAAGAGTGGTCCACTGACTTTTGTGGACCTGGCAAAGTGGAAGGGAAGAACAAACACATAAATGATCTGTGTCCTTGACCTTCGGGCTATAACTTTTGAGTCAAGGTCATAACACCCCCCTGAGGCATAAGCAATTATTGTGTGATGTATGTTCAAGATATGTCATTGAAGAATATTTTATGAACCAAACAATGTAGAATAGCCAAACAAACACATGAATGGGCTGTCACCTTGTCCTTGGAGCTATGACCTTCGACTAATGTCATGACACACCTGGAGACATAAGCAATCATTGTGTGAACAATGAACAAGATCAGTCATTTGAATAATTTTTGTGGACTGGACAAAGATAGAATGGAGAAGCAACCAAAAGAACACTCTGTGGCCTTGGAGCTCTGACCTTGGCACTAGGTCCCTCAGACCCCCACCATTGAAACATAAGCAATCATTGTGTTTAGTATAAACAAGATTGGTCCAATGAATAATTTTTTTATGGACCAGACAAAGTAGAAGGGATGAACAAACACATGAATGGTCTGTGACCTTGACCTTGGAGCTATGACCTTGGGTGAAGATCATGACACCCCGGTGGGACATGAGCAATCATTGAGCTAAGTGTGAATACAATTGGTCTTTTGAGTAATTTTTCATAAACCTCAAAAAGTAGAATGGACGAACAAACACATGAATGGTCTGTGTCAATGACTTTGGAACTATGACAGTGCATCAAGGTCATGACACATCCTTGAGTCATAAGAAATCATTGTGTTAAGTTTGAACAAAATGGTCCACTGAATAATTTTTAAAGAATGGAGAAATAAACAAATGAACAGTCTGTGACCCTGATCTTGAAGCTTTGACCTTGGGTCATGATCATGACACACCCCGAGTCATAAGCAATTGAGTCATAAGCAATTACTGTGTGAAGTTGAATAATATTTGTGGACTGGTTTTTATGGAATGGACAAACTTCAGAATGGACAAACAGTTGGATGGAAGGGCAGATGGGTGGATGGACAGACAGATGGACAAAGCAGCTACTATATGCCTTCTGAAAAGTTTTCGGGAGCATAAAAATAAATTTTTGTGATTCAGCAAATTTGTTTGGAAGTATTGTCTTCTACTCTTGTAGGTAAAAATATTATTATTATTATTATTATTATTATTATTATTATTATTATTATTATTATTACTTAAATTCTGTAAACAACTTTTGTACTAAAATAGTCTGGCTCAGGTAGGCCAATTTTGAGTCCAACCTGGAAATTTGGGGGTGGATGTTTCTTTGACGTTTCTAGGATAACTTTTTGTGCTGAACCCGAAACCGTTTGTTGCCAATCTGTAAACCTTTAGCAACTTGATGTATTCAAGATAACATCCAAGACAGCCACCAAAAACACTATTTTCATAAAGTTGTTGCATACTGTCAAGACACTGGCAACTGTTCAACTCTCACTGCAGGAACTTGAGTTGAGCGATGGCTGAATACAGACAAGGTTATAATTGCTCTAGGTAATCTAGTGGGGAGGAAAGGGCATTAATGTTTGAAAAAAAATTTGTAAGCAGCCTGTATCAGCTAAGTGCTAGTACATATATATGTGGCTGGGTGTGTGTGTGTGGATGGATTGGGGGAAATCACGGTATTAGAAGTAAATTTACACGTATGATCACACATACATATTTCAGGCGAGCTACCCAAAGGTATGCTATTTTTATTTTGTTTGCAGCATGCAAGAGGGCTTGGACTGTGGGAGAAAAAGGGTTCAATGTCCTAACAATATCATGACTGCATATGTCCTATGTGCATGAGTTATATCACATTAAATCACTGGTATTCAACACATCAAACTTGTTGATTTTGTTTCAACCATTTGGGGTGGATATATAGACAATGTAGTACCAAACCACACAGGTCTCAAAACATATATGAAAGTGTCAATGACACTGTAGCTCAACTTGTCAAGACAAAGACATGTACATGTATAGTATGTGACACAGCAATGACAAACATCTAGGTAATGACCTGATAACAAAGGTACATATAAAGTATTGTAATGGTCTGTACATAAATACTGACCGTTGCCTGTAACAAATGTATAGGTAAAGTATTGTAAAGGTGGGTGACAGTCAGATGCTAAACTAGAAAAAAATCTTTGAGTCCCAGAGTGGGTCTGACTGAACCCCAAAATATTTGTTCTCATAGCACAGTGATAACAAAGGCACCCCAAAACACACTCATTCCTGTCCCAAGGTGAAAACAAAAGTACCCAAGAAGTTTCGTGAAGATCAGTTCACAAATATGAGCTGTGTAGAAGTTGTGACAAAAAACTGATTGGACCTAATTTCAGTACAAAATGGCCACTGGCAGCCATCTTGAATTTTGGACCGCACCCAGAAACACTCATTCTCGTCCCAAGGTGATAACAAAGGTACCCAAGAAGTTTTGTGAAGATCGGTTCATAAATACAGCCTCTAGCCCGAGCCGTAGTGACATGGGCATTTACTGTGTGTTAGTAGCACTGAAAAATTCAAAGTTCATCAAATTTGCATAATTTCTGCACGAGAAAAAAACCTGTACTGTATGTGATGTATTCCATGTTACTAAACATTCATACAAAAATTTATTCAAATCAGAACTTTCATACAGAAGTTCTGTACAAAAGACTGATTGCACTAATTTCGGTACAAAATGGCTGCTGGTGGCCATCTTGAATTTCGGACCACACCCAAAAACACTCGTTCTCATCCCACGGTGATAACAAAGGTAAACAAGAAGTTTCATAAAGATCGGTTCATAAATACGGCCTCTAGCCTGAGCTGTATAGAAGTTGTGTACAATGAAAGTGTCAATGACACTGTAGCTTAACTTGTGTGTTGTGTTTGATGAAAAGGATAATGTTCAATGTTTATGAAAGGATTATGAAATAAGACAAGAATTGTGATAATTGGGAATATGTTCATTTCTGTTCCTTGTATGCTATGTTTATGATAAAAATAATATGAGGTGTTCACTGTACTAAAGAGCTGAGGGGTGGGTTAATATGACCTCACAGTTAATGTATGTGGCCCTCACAGTTAACGTATATCAACAAAAGTTACCAAGTTACAGTGAAATTATTCCAAAACGAGTCATCCTATCAAGTTACATTAAAATCCATTCATAAATATGGCCTGTAGACTGTGCTAAAGGTTTTCGGGCTTCGGGCCCCTGTAGCCGTCAGTTTCCCAATTGCGTCCAAAGGGGACGTTCTCATCTAGACATTATATGAAGTCAACCTACCAAGTTACAATGAAATCCCTTCATAAATATGACCTGTAGACTGTGCTAAAGGTTTTTGGGCTTTGGGCTCTGGCAGCCATCATGGTTGAATGATCACAACCAAAAGGGGACATTCTCATCTGGGCATCATCCGGAGTGATCCTACAAAGTTACAATGAAATCCCTTCATAAATATGACCTGTAGACTGTGCTCAAGGTTTTTGGGCTTTGGGCACCTGAAGCCATCACAGTTGACCAATCAAGACCAAAAGGGGATGTCATCATGATTCATCTAGGCAGTATATGGAGTCAAACTTATGGGTTACAATGAAGTCCTTCCATAAATATGACCAATAGACTATGCTAAAGGTTTGGGGTTTTGGGTTCGGGCAGCCATCAAGGCTGAATGATCGTGACCAAAAGGGGACGTTCTCATCTAGACATTATTTAAAGTCATCCTACCAAGGTACAATGAAATCCCTTCATAAATATCACCTGAAGACTGTGCTAAAGATTTTCGGGCTTTGAGCCACTGTAGCCAACACAGTTGCCCAATGGTGTCCAAAAGGGGCTGTTCTCATCTAGACATTACATGAAGTCAACCTACCAAGTTACAATGAAATCCCTTCATAAATATGATCTGAAGATTGTGCTAAAGGTTTTCGGGCTTTAGGCTTGGGCAGCCATCATGGTTGAATGATCGCAACCAAAAGGGGACATTCTCATCTGGACATCATCTGGATTGATCCTATGAAGTTACAATGAAATCCCTTCATAAATATGACATGTAGACTGTGCTCAAGATTATCGGGCTTCAGGCACCTGTAGCCATCACAGTTGACCAACCATGACCAAAAGGGGATGTCATCATCTAGGCATTATTTGGAGTCAACCTAACAAGTTACAATGAAATCCTTCCATAAATACGACCTACAGACATGCTAAAGGTTTTTGGGCTCGGGCAGCCATCAAGGCTGAATGATCGTGACCAAAAGGGGACGTTCTCATCTGGACACTATTTGGAGTCATCCTACCAAGCTACAATGAAATCCCTTCATAATTATGACCTGCAGACTGTTCTAAAAGTTTTCGGGCTTTGGGCCCCTGAAGCCGTCACAGTTGCCCAATCGTGTCCAAAAGGGGACGTTCTCATCTAGACATTATATGAAGTCAACCTACCAAGTTACAATGAAATCCCTTCATAAATATGACCTGTAGACTGTGCTAAAGGTTTTCGGGCTTTGGGCTCGGGCAGCCATCATGGTTGAATGATTGCAACCAAAGGGGACAATCTCATCTGGGCATCATCTGGAGTGATCCTGCGAAGTTACAATGAAATCCCTTCATAAATATGACCTGTAGACTGTGCTCAAGGTTTTCGGGCTTTGGGCGCCTGTAACCATCACAGTTGACCAATCATGACCAAAAGGGGATGTCATCATCTAGGCATTATATGGAGTCATCCTAACAGGTTACAATGAAATCCTTCTATAAATATAACCTTTTGCCTATGCTAAAGGTTTTTGGGCTCGGGCACCCATCAAGGCTGAATGATCACATCCAAAATGGGACGTTCTCATCTAGACATTATTTGGAGTCATCCTACCAAGTTACAATGAAATCCCTTCATAAATATGACCTGTAGACTGTGCTAAAGATTTTCGGGCTTCAGGCACCTTTAGCCGTCAAAGTTGCCCAATCATGTCCAAAAAGGGGACGTTCTCATCTATATGAAGTCAACCTACCAAGTTACAATGAAATCCCTTCAAAAATATGACCTGTAAACTGTGCTTAAGGTTTTCAGGCTTTGGGCTCGGGCAGTCATCATGGATGAATGATCGCAACCAAAGGGAACAATCTCATCTGGGCATCATCTGGAGTGATCCTACGAAGTTACAATGAAATCCCTTCATAAATATGACCTGTAGACTGTGCTAAAGGTTTTCGTGCTTCGGGCACCTTTAGCCGTCACAGTTGCCCAATCATGTCCAAAAGGGGACGTTCTCATCTAGACATATGAAGTTAACCTACCAAGTTACAATGAAATCCCTTCATAAATATGACCTGCAGACTGTGCTAAAAGTTTTCGGGCTTCGGGCTCGGGCAGCCATCATGGCTGAATGATCGCAACCATAGGGGACAATCTCATCTGGGCATCATCTGGAGTGATCTAAGAAGTTACAATGAAATCCCTTCATAAATATGACCTGTAGACTGCGCTCAAGGTTTTCGGGCTTCGGGCACTTGTAGCCATCACCACTGACCAATCACGACCAAAAGGGGATGTCATCATCTAGGCATTATATGGAGTCAACCTAACAGGTTACAATAAAATCCTTCCATAAATATGACCTTTTGCCTATGCTAAAGGTTTTTGGGCTCGGGCACCCATCAAGGCTGCATGATCGCGATCAAAATGGGACGTTCTCATCTAGACATTATTTGGAGTCATCCTACCAAGTTACAATGAAATCCCTTCATAAATATGACCTCTAGACTGTGCTAAAGGTTTTCGGGCTTCGGGCCCCTGTAGCCATCACAGTTGCCCAATCACTTCCAAAAGGGGACTTTCTCATCTAGACATTGTATGAAGTCAACCCACCAAGTTACAATGAAATTCCTCAATAAATATGACCTGTAGACTGTGCTAAAGGTTTTCGGGTTTTGGGCTCGGGCAGTCATCACAGTTGGCAGATCATGCCCAAATGGGGAAATTCTCATCTAGACATCATAAGGAGTCATCCTACCAAGTTACAATGAAATCCCTCCACATTAAACATGACCTGCAGACTGTGCTAAAAGTTTTTGGGTTTCGGGCTTGGGCAGCCATCACGGTTGATAGATCATGCCCAAAAGGGGATGTTCTCATCTAGGCATTATACAGAGGCATCCTACCAAGTTACAATGAAATCCCTTCATAAATACGACCTGTAGACTGTGCTAATGGTTTTCGGGTTTTGGGCTCGGGCAGCCATACCGGTTGCCCAATCGCGACCAAAAGGGGACATTCTCATCTAGACATGACCCCAAACCTGCATATGAAATTTCGTGACGATCAGACAAGAACTGCGGGGTGTAGCCCGTGCTAAAGGAAAATGTGAACAGACGTCACAGACTAACAGACTCACAAACTAACAGACTTCCGCACGCGTGATGGCAATAGCTTATCTTGACTATGTCAAGTTAAGCTAAAAAACTGATTAGACCTAATTTCGGTACAAAATGGCCACTGGCAGCCATCTTGAATTTTGGACCACACAGAGAAACACTCGTTCTCGTCCCAAGGTGATAGCAAAGGTACCCAAGACGTTTCGTGAAGATCGGTTCATAAATACAGACTCTAGCCCGAGCCGTATTGACATGTGTACTTACTGTGTGTTAGTAGCACTGAAAAAATCAAAGTTCATCTAATTTGCATAATTTCTGCACGAGAAAAAAACCCGTATTATATGTGATGTATCCCATGGTACTAAACATTCACACAAAAAATTATTCAAATCAGCGCTTTCATATGGAAGTTCTGTGCAAAAATCTGATTGCACCAAATTTTGTACAAAATGGCTGCCATCGGCCATCTTGAATTTTTGACCGGACCCCAAAACACTTGTTCTTGTCCCACGGTGATAACAAAGGTACCCAAGGAGTTTCGTAAAGATCGGTTCATAAATACGGCCTCTAGCCCAAGCCGTATTGGCATTTGCACTTACAGTGCTGAAAGTAACACCAAAAAACATCAAATTTAGTCTAATTTGCATAATTTATGCACGAGAAAAAAACCCGTATTATATGTGATGTATCCCATGGTACTAAACATTCATACAAAAAATTATTCAAATCAGAGCTTTCATATGGAAGTTCTGTACAAAAAACAGATTTCTGCATCATCGGTACAAAATGGTGGCTGGCAGCCATCTTGAATTTCGGACCACACCCAAAAACACTCGTTCTCGTCCCACGGTCATAACAAAGGTACCCAAGAAGTTTCGTAAAGATCGGTTCATAAATACGGCCTCTAGCCCGAGCCATATCCAATTGTTGACGGACAGACGGACGATGGGCCATGGCATAAGTTCAAATTTGGCTTCGCCAAAGTTGAGCTAAAAATGTAATCAAAATTGGTTTATTTTTTCTATACCTCTATACTTTCTTCAATTATCATGTCCTATCATTGCTGACAGGCATACCTGTATTAAATAAAAGGAAACCTGAATATTTCAGAAATATACATTCCTGATGCAGTAGTCAAGTGGATATTAATGTTTTGCTTCAAAATTGTATTATTACAATTTTATTACAATGTATGGTAAAGAGTCCATTGGCATTTTGATTTAAAATTCATCCAATGTCAAGGGAATCATTAGAAATGAAATCAAGCCAGATCTTCCATTTTACTAGATCCTAGAGAGAGCCCCAAGCCATCCTTCACATGTGATTTTTCAAATTATATCTAGTTCAACCATATTCAAATAAACTCTGTCCTATAAAATGATCCAATTCTGGATTAAGACACTACACACAACAACACAATTCTTTCCTCAAGAGATGACAAAAAAAATCTCTCTAAATTTTGCAACTTCTGAGAACTGTCAGCTGTGAACTAAAACTACTGTTTTCATGCAGAGGCCAATACAAATAACCCAACACAGTTGATCTCACAAGTGGATGATACATAATAGAATAACCCTGTTAATTGTATATAATATTCAAACACCAAATCCATATAGTTAAAACAAATTTGATTAGTTATTTGCATATTGGTCATAGTGTAAATCCTTGTTAATTGAAAAAAAATTTCTATGACAAATTATTGATATTCTTCCATATTCCTCAGCTCAATAGACCTCTTTGGTTTTGGAACTTTTAATTTCAGCCTGTAATTGGTTTCATCTTCTTTGACAGGGATAGAGAACCTGGGCAGTGTGGTACTGAGATCAACAAACCAATGGCCAAAATCACTGTCCCATTTCCTCATAATTTTCATATCAGAATCAGTCACATAGCCACTGGGGAGGAGACTGCCCTCCAAACCCCTGCCCCCCCCCGCCCCCCCACACTCCATCAATATTCCCAGACTGACCCTAAAAATCCTGAATTCAATCATTTGCATCAACTAAACAATTCCAAATATAGATGCAGACACATGGCTTGAACAAACTCTAATTCATATGAATGAAAGATGAGGCTTGCAAAAAAATCAACACCAGCAGTTCATGTGAAGAAAATTGTTCAGTGTTTTTCACATTACCAACAGTTTTAAATGTGAGTATCCATAGGGAGCCCACAAAGAAAACATATTGTGCAGTTCTTGTAATATGCATATTTAATTTTTGTAAATGCAAACACTGTCTGGTGGTGGTACATATGTTGTGTAAGTTTCATTGTGATATCTCTTCCCATTAAAAAGTTAGAACCTGGAGATGAACAAGTTGATGTGAATGCTCATTCCATGTGTTGAACCTTACTGTGACCTTGACTTTGGTAGGGAGATCTTGAATTTGATATGTGACACACTGTCTGGTGTTGGTACATATGTCGTGTAAGTTTCATTGTGATATCTCTTCCCATTAAAAAGTTATGGCCCGGACACAAAAAAGCTGATGTGCATGTTCATTCCATGTGTTGACCTCCATCTGTTACCTTGATCTTGGTGGGTCAATGGTGAACTTTATATGTGACACACTGCCTAGTGGTTGAACAAATGTTGTGTAAGTTTCACTGTGATATCTCTTCCCATTAAAAAGTTATTTCCTGGATCCGAAAAAGTTGATATGCATGCTCATTCCATGTGTTGACTTCTATCAATGACATTGACCTTGTTGGGTGGATCTGAAGTTTGCACACAACACATCTTCTAGTGGTGGTACATGCGCTGTGTAAGTTGCATTGTGATATTGATATTAAATTTTTCCAGTCTTTAGCTCTGGCGATTTCCGGAGGGATGTGAAAATAAAATTTTCTGCATAAATCAAGTTCATGGCACCAAATAATACTACATACCAAATTTAGATCAAGTTGGCCTGAAAATAGAAATTTTGGGTGGGTCATAAATTTTGCCCCTCCCAACACATCGCCAAATGTTGCCCAAGAAACTTTCTTTTAACAAACTTCAATTTCCATCACTGCATTATGACTGGTGGTTTATAAGAGGTTTTTAAAACATTTTGGGCTTTGGGGCACGGCACTTATACCAAAGGGGCAAGCAACTTTTAACAAACAAACTTGGATGGGCATCTCCCAAAGATAATTTGTGTCAAGTTTGGTTGGATTTGGGACAGTGGTTGTCCAGAAGAAGTTAATGTCAAGTGATGGTAATAGCCCATAATGCTTTTCAGCAAGGTGAGCTACCAAGAGACACACTGGGAGAAAGGGGGGAGGGGGGGGGGGGGGCACTCAACTGACAAAACACCAGTGATTCTTCAGACACAGGATTTTGACTCACTGTAACTCCCATAAATAGGATTTTTGGAATTCAAATTTAAAGAAATCTGTGTATCATTCATTTTTCTAAGATTCAGATATTATCACAGAAATAATGCCTGGATATCCACCTGGGATATCAAGTGTTTTCATTAACTAAAGTTGAAACAAGGAAACAAGAACATTCTAAAGAAGATTTTCAAAGGTTTTTCCTTATATTTCCTCAACATTAAATGAGGATAGTCGGTAGAGGGTGTCCCAGAGTTCTGAGAAGATTTTTCAAAATCCACCAGTCAGAATCAAAAAATGCTTTTGAGGAGCATTTGTAGAGGACCTGCCATAGACTATCTGTGGCAGGTTTGGTTCACATCAGCTCAGTAGTTCCAGAGAGGAAGATGAAAATGTGATTTCCCATAGGGTTTCTTTTTAACTATAAGCCACAATTGCAGCCATGTTTGCATCCCAATCAACATTAAATGACGATCGTTGGTAGAGGGTGTCTCAGTCATCAACCATGCAAAGTTTCAAAACATTTGGCCCTGCGGTTTCAGAGGAGAAGATTTTTCAAAATCCACCAATCAGAATCAAAGAATGCCTCTGGGGGCAATGTTTTCAAACCCATGGGAACAAAATGAGGATCTTTTGTAGATGACCTCCCATAGACTATCCCTGCCAGGTTTGCTTCACATTGGCTCAGTAGTTCCAGAGAAGAAGATGAAAATGTGATTTCTCATAGGGTTTCTATAGTAACTGTAAGCCAAATGCGGCCATGTTTGTAACCCAAAAAACATTAAATGAGGATTGTTGATAGATAGGGTCCCAGTCATCATTTATGTGAAGTTTCAAAACATTTGGCTTGGCGGTTTCAGAGGAGAATTTTTTTGAAAAATCCACCAACAAGAAGAAAAGAATGCCTCTGGAAGCCATGTTTTTCATCCAACAGGAACAAAATGAGGATCGTTTGTAGAGAACCTCCCACAGACCATTCCTGCCAAGTTTGGTTCACACCGGCTCAGCGGCTACAGAGAAGAAGATGAAAATGTGAAAAGTTGACTGACGCCAAATGTAGGACGACGGCCACCAAGTGATGAGAAAAGCTCACATGGCCTTTTTGGCCAGGTGAGCTAATAAAAGGGACAACTCTCACTAGACAGCTTGTCATTAACCCTTTACCCATCACACAAGACATCAAAAGTTGTTATTTTAATTATTTTTGTTTTTCAAAATTAAAAAGAAATTCAACCAAACTTTATCAAGTGACCCTTAATAAGAATGAGCATGATGCATAAGCTTGTTCCAATAAAGGGTCACAGGATATGGTTTTATTTGACATTTTTTTAAAATAATTTTTTTCAACTGCTCAATTTGTAACTAACATGGGTGGATGTGATCAATTCGTAAGGTAAAGGGTTAACTAATTAAACTCTTAAAGCTGATTTGACATAAAAATTAAAAATTTTTAGTAAATTTTGTTTCTTCACATACCTACCACAATTGTTTACAATTGGCTGTAACGTAAGTGCAAGCCCTACTTCGGAACTAACTGAAGCTTTTAAGAAACTTTTCCAAACAAGCTGGAAAAGTAATAGAGTGCAAAAGCACGAAAAAGATCGAAAAAGGGTCGAGCGAGACCAGTGCTCGAAATTACAGGTACTCTCTCTGCACACCTCTTGCATTTACCGAGCGCATGCGCAACAAACGTGACGTCAATTCCGTATTTCCGCCAACGAGAAGTTTGTGATTTAGCGGGGAGGCATCGATATCAAAGATATCCCCAAGGAGGGTGGGCCTCCGGTAAACAGTTGTGGTAGGTATGTTAAGAAACAAAATTTACTAAAAAATTTTAATTTCTTTTCAACCTACTCACAATTGTTAACAATTGGCTGAATAAACAATAGGAGGAGGTGAATCACATAACCAATACCAACAAGAGCGGCAGAAAGAAAGCAAGGAGGGCAGAGAACAATAGCAAAACCTGTAATGAAGATAAGAGAGAAGGCACCTGAAAAGAACAAGGCTGAGCGAAGCACAACCTCGAGAAAAACAATTTAACAAGGGTGCACAACAGCCTGAACAGCAACGAGAGGGCCTAAAGAATGAAGGTCCTCAGATTGCTGCTGTAGGTGGCGGAGATAAAAGGAGGAGAAGGTAGAAGCATTCCTCCAGTAAGCCGCATTCATAACATCCCGGAGCGAAACAGAATTGGAGAACGCCCAGGATGTAGAAATGGCATGAACCTCATGAGCATTAAACCGGTTCGAAACAGGAACCGAAGCAGACAAGTGGGAATAGGCCTGCTTGATTGCAAGACAGATCCACCTGGAAATAGAATGGGAAGAGATAGACTGCCTCTTAGGAATGAGAGACAGAAAGAATCTCTTCCGACCCCTCCTAATGAACTGAGTGCGATTAATGTAAGTCTTGATCGCACGAACAGGACAAAGAAGAGGTCTCCGACCATCGACAGCAGGGAGGGCCCGAATGCAGATGGGAAGAGGTACCGAATCAGGAAGATAATTCTTAGCCAGAAAAGAGCAATCAGTAGTGAAGGTGACACTGTTAGCCTCATTTCTGAAGAACACAGAATCAACAGATAGCGCATGAAGCCCACTGACTCGTCGAGCAGAAGCAAACGCTAGAAGGAAAGCCGTCTTATAGGTGAGAAAACGTATATCGGTCTCAGATAAAGGCTCGAATGGTGCCCCCTCCAAACAGTGCAACACCCATGCCAAGTCCCACTTGGGTGTAAGATGCAAAACTTGAGGCCTCTTCAAAGAAAAGTGCCGAATGAGTTTGGAGAGAAAAAGATTACGACCGATGCACCGCTTTCCCACATAAGAGAAAGTATCAGACAGCATAGACCGATAGCCCTTAATCGTAATAGGCTGGAGGCCCTTGGAGTCAAAAAGATATACCAGAAAATCCGCAATTTGAGCGATTGACGGATCATGGTAATCCACATTGTGATCTGCACATCAGCGGCAGAAAACCTTCCACTTCGCAGCAAAAGTCATGCCAGTGGAATGTCGCCGCGATGCAGAAATGCACCCCACTGTTCATCTCGAAAAACCTCTACGTGGGAGACAGGATCTGATAAAAGACAGGCGTGAAGGGACAGGCTCACCAGGTTGTTGTGATACCTCCTGGGATGACCCTGAGAAAGAAGATCGCGATGTAGAGGTAGACGAATCGGCCGATCTGCCAACAGAGGCCGCAGCAGATTGATCCACACCCTCTGTGGAGACAGAGGTGCGATCAGAATGATCCTGCAACTGCAAGCACGAATCTTCGCTAATACTTGAGGTAAAATCGGTGCAGGAGGAAAGGAATAGCCGATCCAACCTGTCCAGTCCAGGGACAGAGCGTCTACCGCAAATGCCAGAGGATCTGGACAAGGGGAGACAAAGGTCTCTACCTGATAATTCCGAGTAGCGAAAAGGTCAACCTGAGGACGGCCCCACTGCTCGCAAATCGCATGAAACACCGACCGATGTAGCATCCATTCGGTTGGAAGGACACTGTCACGTCGGGACAGGGAGTCTGCTAGGACGTTGAGATGCCCGGGAATGTGTCGAATGGACACCCGAGCGTTTACATCCCGCGCCAACAGAAGAAGATCCCAAGATAGCCGATACATGGGAATCGAATGTGTGCCTCCTTGATTCCGTATGTGGGCCACTACTGTCAAATTGTCTGAAAGAAGTAGGACACTATGGTCCGACAGGTGAGGGATCCAAAGCCGAAAACTCCTTCTGGTTGATATGAAGGCCCACCTGCTTGCTGTCCCACTCGCCGTGAGTGGACAGACCGGGAGGATCCAACATCGCACCCCAGCCCCGATCGCTATCATCCGCAGTAAGGATGCGATCGGCCAAAGGAAGATCCAACGGAACACCCTGTGTCAGCCATGGAACATCGGCCCAAGGGTGGAGGTGACAAAGCAGGGACCGAGGAATAGGAAGTTCCAGGTCCAGCGGATCTACATTCGGTTGCCAATGATCCAACAGGAAGTGTTGGAGAGGTCGGACAAACAAGCGACCAAGCGGAATGAGATCTGTCACCGAACCGCAAAGGCCCAGCATCCGAAGGAAAGTCCTGGCCGAGACGGAGGAAGATTGAAGCAGGTTCCGAGTCAAGGCGGAAAGAATCATCCCCCGAGCATGGGGGACTGACACAACATTGTGAAGAGTGTCGAAATCCATCCCCAAATGACGAAATCGCTGAGAAGGAAGGAGATCCGACTTCTCGCGATTGACTCTGAAACCCAGCGACGCTAGTAGGCAAAGAAACTGTTTGACATCTAACTCCAGAACAGCAGCATCATGGTGCCGTTGGAGGATGTCGTCCAGATAGGCTGACAAAGTCACAGCCGACTGAGTATGGTGGAAAGCAAGCACATGTGACATCAGTCAGGTGAAGGCCCAAGGAGCCAGGTTCAAACCGAATGGGAGAGCTCTGAATTGATAGACTCGATCCAGAAACGAGAACCGAAGGTATTTCCGTGACACCAGATAAATGGGGTACATTGAAGTAGGCATCCTTCAGGTCGATACTGGCAGCAAAGTCGCCCTGATGAACTGAACGTCGAACCGACCGGAAAGTCTCCATACTGAAACTAGGAGCTATTATGTACTCATTCAGGATACTCAGATCGATGACAGGATGAAATTGGCCGTTTTTCTTCGGCACCAAGAAAAGTCTCGAGTAAAACCCCAGTGAAAGGGTGTTCCTGACCACCTCGATCGCCCCTTTGGAGAGGAGATTGTCGATCTCCTGCACCAGAAGGTCCCGATGTAGAGAATCGGAAGGGACCCGAGTTGGGAGGGGCACCCAAGATAAACTGGGGTGCCGATGGAAGGACAGTCGCAGACCAGACTGTATGACATCGAGGATCCAAGTGTCTGACGTTATCTCTGTCCAACGGTCATAAAACAGCGACAGCCTTCCCCGACTGGAGGCGAATCGAGGGGAGAACCTTCACTTGCGGCCTCGACGAGACCCCCGAGAGGAGAAACCACCAGGTCAGGAAGGGACAGAGTCCTGAGACTTTCCTGCCTGAGGCTGCCAGCGAGCCTGGCTGCATCGGCGCTTCTTCTGAACAGACTGAGCCGAAGACGTAGCCGACAAGGCAGATGCAGCAGGACGTTTGGCGGGCCTGGAATGACCACCACCTGCAGCAGCAGGTTGGTCCAGTTGTCACAGCAAAAGCTGGTCCTTCGAATGACGAAGAACCTCGCCACAGACAGCTTTCACGGAACCATGGAACAACTGAGGTCCAACCAAAGAGGCAGACCTCAGAACAGCATGCTGCTCAGAAGGAGGGGATGGAGAAGAATCCAACACCGCATCCTGGCGTGCGAGCTCCAAATTAGCCATGTTACAGGCATGAGCGTGTGTCAAGTTCATGAGAGCCTGTGACAAAACGTGAAAAGGCACCTGAGCATCATCAAACTCCCCTGGTGGAAAACATTCAGCCAGGGCAGCGACGACATGGTCTGCGAGAGATAACATACCCAGCATCTCTCGGGACAGGCCCACCATAGATTCAACTATCGACATCGGGAGAACTGCCGACTTAGGCTTAGTTAACCCGAGGGAAGAAGAAACCTCATCCACAGTAGTCATCCCTTGGAAGACTGGTGGACAGACGGAATCGTAAACACGAAACCGCGATGGAGGTAGAAAGGCATCAGCTCTAGAAAAGAAAGAACCCTTGAGGGCCTTAGAATGCATTTTGGCATCTAAGCCCTGGAAGGACTCAACAACCTGAGCCGATTGCAGAGGATGCAAAGCCCCAGAGCTAGAAGGCTCAACAGGGTTACGGCACTCCACAGAGGACCGCGGCCGGACGGTCACAGAGGGCTGGTCTGAAGGTTGAATGTCCGGCAATAAGCCAAAGACGAAATCCAAAGCCTGCCCCAAGACTGATGAGGGGGGACCCATCACCTTCAAGAAAATCGTCATCCTCTGTTGCAGAGGAGACAGAGCCCAACTTGGGCTGACCAGCAGAAACCTCCTGTGAATACTGTGCAGTATCCAAGGGGCCAGGCAAGACATCTCGGCGACCGACCAAAGGAGGTTGTGCCTCAGGAGGCACAGGGAGGACAACTTGAGGGTTGCCAGAAAGCAACTGGGTGAGTGCCAAAACGGCCTGACGCAGGTCACCCTGAGAATCTGTCGCAGCAGCATCGCCCGACGGAGTGTCCTCCCAATGGACCCTTCCGGTAGAAGAACCCAAATCCTCAGAAGAGACCGACGTCGAATGTCGATCGGAAGACAGAACAGGGAGACAGTGAGAAGACACCGGAGGACAGTCCCGATTGTGACGCCCAGGGGCCATCACTGACCTCTGCGGAACAGAAGGTCCTGCCTGCAAATCCTCTAAAGAGACCGACAGCGTACGTCGATCGGTAGCTGGACCTAGGACACGGTGAGAAGACACCAGAGGATTGTCCCAAGAATGACAGGAACCTGTCATTGGCCTCTGCACGGCAGAATGCCCCAACTGCCCATCCTCTGAGACCGACGGCAAGCATCGATCGACATCCAGACTCGGAACACAGTGTGGAATCACCGGAGGAAGGTTCCGAGAGTGACAGCTAACCGGGGCTGTCACTGACCTCTGCCGTACAGCAGGCCCTGGATGCCAATGTCCCAACCCAACCTGCTAGTCGGCACACTAGCAGGGGAAGGAGGAACAATAAACGATTCGCTCGAGGGGCGAGGAATTGGTGCCAAAGCGACCAAATGGCCCAATCGACTAGGAGCAAACCTAGCCAGATGAGGCAGAGCAGACAGCAAACCCACACAGCTTTGCTGCAAAGCCAGGGGAAGCTGAGAGCTCACAGACACACCAGCAGATACAGCCTCAGTGCCCCGAGACTGTATACCATCCCTAGAAGAGATGGAAGAGGCACCATCATACAGAATAGGATCTGTAGTAACAATTTTCTCAGCAACTGTCGACGGCGTAGGAGGCAAATCGGAGAGGGTCACCGAGCTGACCTCGGAGAAGCTCTCTACGGAAACAGACGCCTCAAGAGTGACATCAGAAGACAAAGAGACCACGGACTCCACGTCAGGTATCACCGAACTAGCACCATCAACAGTTGCAGAGGAACTCGCCACAGAAAAAGACAGATCAGCATCTTGTGTGACAGAGTCACCACGTGCACTAACAGAAATGTCTGATACGGCACGGCTACCCTTACCCCGAGAACGAGAGGTTCTAGCTCTGGACAGAACCACCTTGTTAACAGAAGCCCAGAATTTTGAGGACCAAACCCCACAAATACCACATGATTGGGCCTGAGTACAATTGTTGCAAGTGACACATGTGGAATGAGAGTCGTCCACATGTTTCACCTGCAAGCAAGAGGTACAAGGAATAGTCTTTGGCATAATATGAATGTGAATAATGAAATCAAGCTTCCCGCCGACGGAAAACAGAACAAAGGTTGTGTTCACACGTGGATGAAAAACAAGACTATGTGTGAAAATACAAGCAAAAATGATAAAAAATAGCATTAAATAACAATAATTTTGAAAGCTTGAAAAAGGATACAATCCACTTGCACACAATCAGATGAAGATAGCACATACAATAAGTTGTTCACGAAGAGAATAGCACGAGTCACAAAAATTTCCGACCATGTACAATGGCGGAAATAAAAGGAATTGACGTCACAGGTTGTTGCGCATGCGCTCGGTAAACGCAAGAGGTGTGCAGACAGAGTACCTGTAATTTCGAGCGCTGGTCTCACTCGACCCTTTTTCGATCTTTTTCGTGCTTTTGCACTCTATTACTTTTCCAGCTTGTTTGGAAAAGTTTCTTAAAAGCTTCAGTTAGTTCCGAAGTAGGGCTTGCACTTACGTTACAGCCAATTGTAAACAATTGTGAGTAGGTTGAAAAGAAACAACTGACACACCAATCCAGGTCAGATAAAAATGAATTTTTTGAAGTCAAAAAAGGGGCATAACTCTGGCAAAAATTGTCGGACCTCACCCTGATTGGAACTTGACCGGATTTTATGTTAATACACTTACTTACCAAATTTCATTTCATTTGGCCAACTATAACTAAAGTTATCATTGGGAAACCAATGTGGGACAGTTGCACGCACGTATGGATGCATGCACAGACACAGACTATTTTAATAGTCCCCCAAAATTTGTTGGGGGACAAAAATGATTAAAGTCAGCATTGATTAGTTATTGGATGGAAACAAAATTCAATATGGCTGCTGTGGTAGCCATACTGAATTGGTTAGCTTGACCAAAATCGACAGGAAGCATTGTCTGGTCATCTACAAGTAACCTCCGGGAATAATGATTTCATCAGATAAATGGTTCTTTAGTTATTTGACGGAAACCAAAAGTTAACAGACGATGGACGGATATGGTGAAAACATAATGCTCCTGAGAGAATCTCTCAGGGACATAAAAATGATTCAAATCAGCATTCATCAGTTATTGGAAGGAAACCAAATTCAAGATGGTCACAATAATGAATTGGCCACTGGTGGCCATCTTGGTTCAGCCGACTGGTCCAAAATCAAAAGGAAGCTTCCTCTGGACACCAACAAAGCACAATTAAAACAAGAGGCCCCACGGGGCCTGAAGCACTCATCTTGTACAGAACACAATTTAAACAGAGTCCAAGAATGAGTCTACATTAAGCAAGCCATCTCCATAGGCTACACTGTCAATCCTTGAGTCCCTAAGGAGTGACAAAAATAATCTGGGCATCATGCCTTTTCTTCAGTTGATCATAAGTAAAATGTAGAGCTCCCCTATGAAGCCCCTTGATACAACTTATGTGGATTAATCTTAGTACCTCTAGAGGGTACTGAATACAAAATTTTTAATTCTTCAGCAAAATGGCCAATTCCGGCTCCCATAGAGAACCCAAATATTAACCCAGGCTCTTGATTTGAACACAGTTAAATCTGACTTCCCTAGAGATGTTGTGTACCAAATATGAAAGCATTCTGACTGTTGGATCTGAAGAAGAGAAATTGTAAAGAAATTTCTTCGAATTGCACTAAATTCAAATTTGGGCTACCATAGCAAGCCCAAATATTGACCTATGGATCCGATTTGAACAAACTTGAATCTGACCCCCCTAGAGATGTTGTATACCAAATGTGAAAGCATTCTGACAAGTGAATCTGAAGAAGATTTTTGAAGAAATTCCCTCATATTGTACTAAGTTAAATTTCATGTTCCCATATGGAGCCCAAATATTAACCTAGGCACTCGAATTGAACAACCTGGAATCTGACCCCACCTAGAGATGTTGTATACCAAATATGAAAGCATTCCGACTGGTGGATCTGAAGAAGAAGATTTTTAAAGAAATTTTCTCATATTGCAGTAAGTAAAAATTTGGGCTACCATAGTGAGCCCAAATATATACCTAGGGATTTGATTTGAACAAACTTGAATCTGACCCTCATAGAGATGTTGCATACCAAATATCAAAGCATTCTGACTGATGGATCTGAAGAAGAAGATTTTTTTAAATTACCCTCCATATTGAACAAAGATAAAATTTGGGCTTCCATAGGAAGCCCAAATATTAACCTAGGGACTTGGTTTGAACAATCTACAATCTGACCCTCATAACAATGATGTATACCAAATATTAAAAGATTCTGACTGGTGGTTCTGAAGAAGAAGATTTTTAAAGAATATTCCCCATATTACCCTATGTTAAAACTTCGGGCTCCTGTAGAGAGCCCAAATATGAACCAATGAGCTTTATTTCAACAAACTTTTATCTGACCCTCCTATGAATGCTGTATACCAAATATCAAAAGATTCTGATGATTGGTTCTGGAGAAAAGATTTTTTTAAATTTTTGCAAATATGCTGACTCAGAATTTTTTCGATGCCCATTACAGAACACCCTAATATAACCAATGGCAATTTTTTTTACCATTCAATTCTACTGGTCATAAGGATACTTCATACCAAATAAAAGCTTTCTGTTCCGTGGGGTTTGGGAAATATGGGCGTTTGAAAATATTTCTATTTTTAGCTCCCAGGGTTCCCATGGGGATGCAGGAATTTTTTTTTTGCATGGGTCAAGTACTTATGACCCAATACTACCACAAACCAAATTTGGTTCATACCGGACTATCGGTTCAGAAAATAGAAATTTTGGGCGTGGCCAAAAATCTTACCCCTCCTATTACAAAGCCAAATATTACTTTACGAACTTCGTTTGAACAAACTTGATTCTACACCTCATATGGAAGCTCCATAGCAAATATCAAGTCATTGTACACACTGGTTCTTGAGAAGAAGATTTTTAAAATATTTTGGAGCATTTTCCCCCACTCCCTCCCTATGGGGCTGGACATACTGAGTTGAACAAAAATGAAATGCCCCTTTGGGACCATCACTCACACAAACTTTCACTTGAATTGGCCCAGTGGCTTTGGAGGAGAAGACCAAAACATGGTGTTGACGGACGACGGTCGGGAAGCGATTAGATTAGCTCAGCTTGACTTTGTCAAGATGAGCTAAAAATACAATGATTCAAGTCAGCCTTCATTAGTTATTGGACGGAAACCAAATTCAATATGGCTGCCATGGCGGCCATATTGGATTGGCTAGCTGGACCAAAATCAAAAGGAAGCATTGTCTAGTCATCCACAATTAACCCCTAAAATTATGATTTGATGAAATAAGCGGATCTTTAGTTATTGGATGGAAACCACAAGTTAATGGATGGACACCTGATGGATGGACAGACATGGTGAAAACATAATGCCCCGAGAGGTTCTTGGGGTCATAATAAAAAGTAATGTATGATGTCACTGACACAAGAGTGCATGTAAGTTGTTACTATTTATTTTGACAAAAAATCTGCTATGATGTGGTTGGCATTGTACAATAGAGAGGCATCACAACACTTTTTTTCAATATGTTACCACCATGCTACATATTTATTATTTATTTATTTATTGGTGCTTACGGTCACATACTTATGTAAAATGGCTAATCATGACCATGACAGTTTTATGGGTGGAGGAAGCTGGAGTACCCGGAGAGAACCACAGAGAGAAAGCTCCTCAACATTCTAACTCTGTTCAAGCTCCGCTGAAGCAGGGTTACAACGGTTGAAGACATGTGCATCATCAACGTGCATTATGCCTTAGTACACAGCATCATCGTGCCCCCATGTAGGCAATTGGGATAATGTGCCTTGCCCAAGGACACAACGCGGGTCGTCCCGGACAGGGATCGAACTCGGGACCTCTAGAATAGAAGTCCAACAGTCTACCACTGAGCCACCGCGCTCCCACCATGCTACATAGTGTAGCCCGTCAGTGGCTTAGGATGTAAGCTCTTTATTTCCAGGCCTGATAAAGGGTTCTGGTCTCCTGGTAGTATAAGATATAATTTACAAACTATGACTGCAACTGTAATTTTTCAATCAAAATAAATCTGCTACCAAGATCAGTGTGTGATGTTGCCAACTAATTCACATAATTACATGTTTGTGTTATGCACAGCAAAAACTTAGAAGAATATCAAAGGCATTCATTGCAGTTGTAATTATCGATAAAAACCAATGTACTGTGAACTAATTGGTGATAACACCTATGCACCCTGTAAATTACCACCCAATGAACTGCAAATTAATCACTTTTCAAAATCCATAAACTACAATAGGTATATGTTTGTATTAGGAATTTCAAGTGCAACAGCCAGTTTATTTCAGTATACAAAAATACATTTATTATTTTATTGTTAGTCAACTTCAAAGACAACCACCTTCCAATTATCTCAATGATTTTCACCTTCAAATGCTACTTTCAATAAATGTTATTTATACATATACAATGCATAACCCTTCTTCCTAACACAATAATACGTGGTTGTCTCCTAAACATAAGCTTATGGCCCATCATTGGAATAGGCTTATCCCAATAATTGATCATACATAGTGATGAACCGATAATCGGAATCGGCTATCAGAAAAGGCCGGTTATGGAGCATCGGCCGATTATGACAACCGGCAGTTAAAAACCGGCAGTTTCCGGTTACTCTATATTTAACACGGACTATTAAAAATCACTTTGCTATCTGGCCATTTCAATAGAGTTTCCCCCATTAAAAACGTGTGTAGTACATAGTAGAAAATTTAGGGATTTTGCAGAGCAGAGATATTACAGAATTTACCCACTGCAAACAGTACGAGATTGCCACCATTTCCCGAAGATTATAGAGTTCATGTAAACATTAGAGAAACACATCAAGGGAGGTAACAAGTTGAAAAAAGAACATTGAATAATACATTCTGAGAAACGTGTAAACCAAGCGTCATACGACTTCACAACACACATTAACATCATTCATTTAAGACATAAAGTATGTGTGCTCAGTATATTCCTGATTAATACAGCCAAGTGTATTGTATCCTTACACAAAAAAGTATTAACACTATTTACCAGAATAAAACACAATCTTCACAACAACAATATCGTGTGATTGTATCGTTAATAACAATCTTTTCCCCACACCCCAACCAAAATGCAAATATTATTTTGGCTAATATTGCCCAGCACTAAATATCGGAATTGGCATAATCGGCAGAAAAATAACCGGTAAGTGGTTGATAGCAAGTTTTGATAATCGGTTCATCACTAGATAATCTAATATCTTGGAGGCAAAAAATGAAAATTTTGATGGCAGAGTGGAACGTGAAGTCAGGCTGAAAAGAAAAATTTACCAAGTGTTGATCAGGCTTAAGCTCAGTGAAGTTTAAAGGTGACAAGATTCTATATGTTTTCTCTGCACTTCTATGGGTGCCAACAACCATTTTAATATGATCAATGAAAGAACTAGAAAGCCAAATGCATACAATTAACTTGTCACTTGACAAGAAGTTTGCAAATCATTCCAGTCTGGGAGAAAGGAATGAATTTATTCAACATCACGTACTGCTGAAAACTCAAGGGTGGCCCAGTGCAGGTGTTTCAAGTTCAATGTTGTCTGCCTGTTCAGAAACAACTGTCTGAGAAACAAACATCCATATTTTATGACTGTCCCTCTCACTGTTTTCCAGACTGCCAGTGCTTGAGCACTTGCTGTATCACATCTAAGTGTTAACCTAAACTTCTTGAGACTGCCACAATCTACCACTCTTATGTTGCTTTGAAAAAGTTGCCCTAACTGTATTCTTCCTTCAGAACTCCAATTGTAGGTTTTAAAGAAAGAACTATAAAAAATTCTTTGGATTTGCTAAAGAAATACTGCAATAACAACAACGAAATTCACCCTATTTACAGACTTAATTGGCCTCAGTATATCCGAAATAAGTATTTAATCTACTATATATTGTTTGGAAAAGCACCATGTCCTGTGTCAAACAAGATATACAACAAAATCACTAGAATACAAGAAAATGATAAAATTCCTGTTAACTGAATACTCCTGTTACTTGAATATATTTCCCTTGAAATGAGTGTTGAAAGGATTAATCTATTCATCTTTATTGGAATGGCTACAGGCTCTTTCTAGTTATGATATTTGCTAGCGGTTAACTGCTTACTTATGACAGAAGTGTGGAAATATTTTGTATTAGTGATTTCAGATGATGGAAAATACACAGAATGTAAATAATCTTGCATAAAATTCTTGGGCCTGATGATCAGGCCCGAGTATTTTATATGAGATTTGCAGAAGTTACATTCTGTCACACCCGAGTATTTCACACCGATAATATAAACTATTTCCATCTATGTCCTGTCTAGATATCACGGTTCAGCATTTATCTTGGCAGGCTGCATTTGTCTTGGCAGTGCTTTTACTTCACAGTTGGCTGCCTTTACAGGAAGCTGATAATGATGTGGAAATGCTGTTAGATCATCTGCAGCTATGTACAAGTATAGTTACGGTACTTATGCGGTATACAGTATGGGGTAGTTATTATCTTAAGCTTAATCTGAGGACTTAAGGGTTAATCAAAGTATTTCGTAGTATAAGGAATGACCTGATGTGTAAACTCTCCTAGAAGGTCTGGGAAAATCCTGCAAATTCAGTTTAGTTCCTGGCATCCTGGAAGGGAATCAATTTGGACCAAAAAAAATTAAGCTAGAGCATTTTATGCAACATTTGCATAAGTTACATTCTGTCAGGCCTCAGTATTTTATACCGCTAATACAAACTTATTTCCATCTAAACTAAATGATTAATACAATTCCCTGTTTCAGTACTAAATCGGGCACTTTAAACTGTTAATATAAGTGGACATAATGTTTTGAAATCATATTCCACTTGCCATCATTTTTATTGAAGGATAGATTCTAGGAACATGGTAATGTATGTAAAATAATGAGTCTTCTTATGTGAGAAGCAATTTATTTATCTCTGTTCCAGGTCACTTTCAGCATCTATGGCTCTATCAAGACAACAACTCAAATATAAAGTCAAGTTTAACCAAACGTTTACACCAAAGCTGCCCAGATAACAGGACTTCCACCATAGGCACTGGGTACCGGATGCTATTTTATCTGTAAAGCAAAACTTGCTTACCAAATTAAACATGTACTGTTCAACTTCCTGAGATTCCCTCAGGGAACACAAATAAATAGACTGTGTTTCTTTTCATAAATTAGCCCATTGATTCTTGGTAAGCCCACATCAATGTTGCACAGTCTTAGCCCATTGATTCTTGGTAAGCCCACATCAATGTTGCACAGTCTTAGCGTAGATTTTGTATAATAGGTATCCCTATCTAATTATAATCAAGTGATTGAATGTAATTCTTCATATCTCATTACACCCATAATTACAAGATTATTGAATTCCAATTTGGAACAAAAGTACCACATATTGACTGCTTGTATTTAGAATAAATGACAGATATTTACATTACTAGAGTTACCCATTGAATAGTATTTGGTATCATCAGAGATGTAGATATTCTCTGAAAAATAATGCGAAATGAACCTTGAAAAAAAATCTTCAGTAACTACAATTTTTCATTTATTTCCTTAAATACATAGCTTGGGAGTTCACATTGGACCTAGTTCAACAAGAAAGCTGATTGAGAGAAAAGAAAATATTTTCTCATTTAGTTTTTTGGGCAACTGTCATCTGCTAAATTCATGTTAAGTGAAGAGCAGTGCAACAAAATTTGCAAGAACTGAAAAGTTACATAAACATCATAGTGCAGCTTTTGCATGCTGTGAATGAGCATTCACACAATTTTCTTTATTATTTCAATGCATAATCTTTCAAGTCTACAAATATCTTCATGTATTTTTGCTTTTGCTGAGTGCATGCTGTTGTGTGACACTCTGTTCTAAAGTAATTCTCAGCTCTTTCTGGATATAGTGTATCACACAATGGCATGCAATCAGCGCTATAAACAAAATTGGGAATATGTTTCTGTAGTCTGACCTGTCAGATCAGCATTGGCACCAAAATAGTGATAACGTAATTTCATTCTGTGAGCAAAAATCAAGTCCAGTGTGTATATCTTTCATGAACAAAGGGCCATAACTAGGAAGAAATCCTCTGTCAATGTAATTTTGCATTATGAGTATTTGGTCTATGATGGGGGAAGATACATATTAAATTCCATTATGATCTACGGTATCATCTATTGAAGTTGTGCAAAAATTAAGTTCAACATGTACATTTTTCAACAAACGAAGCATAACTCTTGGATGAAATATTCCAGCATTGTAATTTTACAAGTAACAAACTAACCCTGTGTATTTTTACAACCCTCGTCAGTATATATTTTCATGTAGTGTGTGATGTGGCAGCCAATCAACTAATCCTGTGCAATAGCTATGGTCAGGCAGAGTATGTTAGCTTACCAACTAACTCTGTGCAATGTACAGGTTAATCAATCTTTTCTATCTAGTTATAAATACGATCATCTCTATTATGCAACTAATTCTGTAGTCTGTGATATGGCAGTAACCAATTTTTTATTCTCCATCCTTACTATGTCAGTCCCGAAAACTTGTGAGTTGTTAGTGCAGGTGCACAGTCATAGGCCAACAGGTTTAGTCTCGTTATGCCAATGTGCTTAAATAAACATACCGAGATCGAGATTAGTGAGAGGTGCTAATTACTTTTACTGGTCACTTTTACCCAGAATTTTAGTCGTTTTTTCTTAGTGAATACGGGATGTGAATACATGTCAGGGTGAACAGGGGTCATGGAGGCGGCTTAAAGAAGAACATCTCCATATTGTTGAATACGGGGACGTTAATACCCGTCAGGGTGAACAGGGATCATGGAAAAGGTTTAAAAAGGAACATCTCCATAGTCCCTCTCATACATAGTTCTCGCAGTCATGGCAAGTCAACAAGTTTCAGTTATGTTCATTCCTAATAACAGAGGAGGTAGAAATCTAGTTTACAATGACTTTAAGTTCCGAATAAAGTCAAAGAAGCCACCAAATATCCACTGGGTGTGTAGTGAATGCGGTTGCGGAGCCACAATAAACACAAGAGATGACATTATTAGTTCGCCTATGGGCACACATAATCATCTTCCGGACTTACCAAAAATCTGTGCAGATGCCGTGTTAGCAGATCTGAAGAAAACAGTTCGTCGTGATTCTAATCTACCAGTACTTAGTTGGATCTTTAAGAGGAGATGAAACTGACCCAGTGATCATTGCTAAAATTCCAATTTTCTACAGTGTACGATCAGCTCTTTACCGATCCCGAGCAAAAACAAGGCCAGCTCTTCCAAAATCTCAGAAGTCAGCGATGCTTGGTTTGAAGTACTGAGTGCATGGGAAGAAGAATTAAATACTAGGAATGTTGACCAGCGAGTGGTAAAGTTCACAGACTATGTAACTTCATTCTGGGTTGAAGGAGTTAATCAAAATATATGGAATCATTCTGAGACAAATGGCCCAAGAACAACAAACCACGTGGAGGGATGGCATTCTAAATTGAAGAAAATAATCAACGGAAGTAATCCAAATTTGTACTCTGTTGTGAGTTTTATTCAACAGGAACAGGCTTACACAGAAGCAACAATACTTCAACTCCGTGCCGGTGGTAAAGTTTGCCCCCGACGAAAAAAGTACCGAAAAATTGAACATTTCATCCGGCATTACCAAAGAGAATACAGAGAAAGTAGAATGAACATTTTACAATTTTTAGATGCCGTGGCCAAGGCCAGTCCTTTTTGAGAGTATTTAATTAATGCCCATGTTTCATGCAATGTTTAATGTTCGTTATTTGTAATTTTTTTGTAATTTTTTCTCATCTAAAATCCTGGGTAAAAGTGACCAGTAAAAGTAATTTTTTTGTAATTTTTTCTCATCTAAAAAAACGACTAAAATTCTGGGTAAAAGTGACCAGTAAAAGTAATTAGCACCTTTCACTAATCCCGATCTCGGTATGTTTATTTAAGCACATCTGCATAACGAGACGACACCGGCCAACATTCCATACACTTAATAGTTGGGTATATTCAATCACCGGTCACCCCTGCATCTACAATAATGTACAGGCAGCACTGGTGGGATTTCCCTCATTCATAGCCCTCCAAAGTATGGGGTGTATATCTTAGTCTGTTTTGTCTCATGAGGTGGAAAGGGATGAAACAACAAAATTCCCTAGTGAACAAGTCCTGGCTGGAATCATGCCGACTTGAGTCCCCATTTCTCCATGATCGTTCACAATGTCCTTGTTTTCTCTGGTATTGACCATGTTTATTTTGGATTGTTTTTGTTTTCATTTTGTTTAGTTGCTGTCCTCTCGACTTGATGTCTTTGTGGGTTCGTGGCATGAAGTGTGTGTGTGTGTGTGTGTGATGTGACTTGGCATAGTTTCCTGACCTATAACTTGAGTAATCATTCAAAAGCATTAGGAGACTTGGCCATAATATACATTATTCCAATCAAATGCATATACAGATTTATTATCAGAGTTGAGCGTTTTTTTCTAAGTAAATATAACAGTGAGTCAAAGAAACAAAAGCAAGTCTCTGATATTAAATTTGTACATGCATGTGATAATAAAAATTTAACTTATGTATTAGAAAACTTTCTCTGGAACAGGAGGGTAACTATCCTTGTCAGAAGATGTGAACTCAATAAGTAAGAAGGTCTTGTATCGGTTAGTTGCTACTGATTGGGAGGTGTCATATATCAAAATATGGGTGTGTTCCATTATTACCAAACTCTAATTTACTGGGGCTGTGAATGGGAAGAAGTATCCAAGTCAAGACACTGAGTCTCAACACTGAGAGTAAAATTTTAAAGTTGCATTTCAAGTCATTTAATCACAGCTCAGAACAAATCATTTGAATGATTAAAAAAACTTGTTGTCCAACGATCACAACTCTATTGTAGAGAACACTGATATGGATCAAATGATAATGTTTATGATACATGATATCTTACAGTGACTGTTCAGAATATGAGAAAATTCTAGTCAGCTCCACGAGCTCTGTCCAACAAGATATCATAGAATACAAGCTTAGTTTTTCATTTGAATACATGAAAATGATCAAACTAGTGTTAACTGAATACTCCTGTTAATTGAATAGTTTTGACTACAAAAGTGACTATTCAACCAGTGCCGCCGAGAGAAAATATGGGCTCCAGGGGGATCAATTAGATGGTACCACCTGGGCCCCTTGTTTCAAACCCAACTTACCAAGGACCCATGAAAATATCAGTTTTCAGAACTGACTAGGAATATCGAAGCGGGACGTCTATATAACCGAATTACAGAACAGCATATTGTGAGCGGATCGACCCACGATATATCTAATAACTCAGACAGTTCTTAAAAGAAATATATGCTTACTAGTGAATTCGGGGGTCCGCAGCCCGCCTGTCGATTCACACACACTGGGCATTGAAAAAAGCTTGCAAACTAGCTGTCTTGGGTGGCGCGGCCTCATCCTCACAGGCCCCCTGGACTGCCGGGTCCCGGGGTTACTACACTGGCTCTCCCCCCCCCCCCCCCCTTGACAGCCCTGTATTCAACTGAGTGGTCTTCTATTGTAGTACAGCAGAAGATTATAGCAATGTTGTTATTCTGAAATTTGTCACACACGGCAGAAAATGGAACAGAAAAATATGCTTTTTTTTCTTTTTGTTTCTTTTTACAGCTTTACTGTACTGTGATCACCAAAGCAGAGAGAATTTTGACAGAATTGCAACCCAGTCAAAACTGTATGCCCACTATTCTCACTACAACACTGTAGGATATCACCTGTTGAAAAAGAAATGCGAGAACATTGAATACAAGATGCCATTTTTATTCATTTTCCTTGATGTGGTCTGCATCTCACAGTATTTTATTTACAAAATCTCAACAAACTGATTCCAATGTGTAACGATGCAATCGCCATCTGATCACAAAAATGAAAGTGTCAATGACACTGTAGCTCAACTTGTCAAGACAAAGACATGTACATGTATAGTATGTGACACAGCAATGACAAACATCTAGGTAATGACCTGATAACAAAGGTACATATAAAGTATTGTAACGGTCTGTACATAAATACTGACCGTTGCCTGTAACAAATGTATAGGTAAAGTATTGTAAAGGTGGGTGACAGTCAGATGCTGAACTAGAAAAAATCTTTGAGTCCCAGAGTGGGTCTGACTGAACTCCAAAATATTTGTTCTCATAGCACAGTGATAACAAAGGCACCCCAAAACACACTCGTTCCTGTCCCAAGGTGAAAACAAAAGTACTCAAGAAGTTTTGTGAAGATCAGTTCATAAATACGAGCTGTATAGAACTTGTGACAAAAAACAGATTGGACCTAATTTCGGTACAAAATGGCCACTGGCAGCCATCTTGAATTTTGGACCGTACCCAGAAACACTCATTCTCATCCCAAGGAGATAACAAAGGTACCCAAGAAGTTTTGTGAAGATCGGTTCATAAATACAGCCTCTACCCTGAGCCGTATTGACATGTGTGCTTACATTGTGTAAGTTGCACTGAATAAATCAAAGTTCATCTAATTTGCATAATTTCTGCACGAAAAAAAACCCCTTACAATATGTGATGTATTCCATGTTACTAAACATTCATACAAAAATTTATTAAAATCAGAACTTTCATACAGAAGTTCTATACAAAAGACTGATTGCACTAATTTTGGTACAAAATGGCTGCTGGTGGCCATCTTGAATTTCGGACCACACCCAAAAACACTCGCTCTCATCCCACGGTGATAACAAAGGTACCCAAGAAGTTTCGTAAAGATTGGTTCATAAATATGACCTCTAGTCTGAGCTGTATAGAAGTTGTGTACAAAAAACTGATTAGACCTAATTTGGGTACAAAATGGCCACTGGCAGCCATCTTGAATTTTAGACCGCACCCAGAAACACTCGTTCTCGTCCCAAGGTGATAACAAAGGTACCCAAGACATTTCGTGAAGATCAGTTCATAAATACAGACTCTAGTCTGAGCCGTATTGACATGTGTACTTACTGTGTGTAAGTCGCACTGAAAAAATCATCAAAGTTCATCTAATTTGCATAATTTCTGCACGAGAAAAAAACCCGTATTATATGTGATGCATCCCATGGTACTAAACATTCACACAAAAAAATTATTCAAATCAGGGCTTTCATATGGAAGTTCTGTGCAAAAATCTGATTGCACCAAATTTTGTACAAAATGGCTGCCATCGGCCATCTTGAATTTCGGACCGGACCCAAAAACACTCGTTCTCGTCCCACGGTGATACCAAAGGTACCCAAGAAGTTTCGTAAAGATCGGTTCATAAATACGGCCTCTAGTCCGAGCCGTATTGGCATTTGCACTTACAGTGCTGAAAGTAACCCCAAAAAACATCAAAATTAGTCTAATTTGCACAATTTACGTACGAGAAAAAAACCCGTATTATATGTGATGTATCCCATGGTACTAAACATTCATACAAAAAATTATTCAAATCAGAGCTTTCATATGGAAGTTCTGTACAAAAAACAGATTTCTGCATCGTCGGTACAAAATGGCAGCTGGCAGCCATCTTGAATTTCGTACCGCACCCAAAAACACTCGTTCTCATCCCACGGTCATAACAAAGGTACCCAAGAAGTTTCGTAAAGATCGGTTCATAAATACGGCCTCTAGCCCGAGCCATAGCAGCTTGGCACTTACAGCTCTGAAAGTAACACTAAATAAATCAAAGTCAGTCTAATTTGCATAATTTACGCACGAGAAAAAAACCTGTATTATATGTGATGTATCCCATGGTACTAAACATTTATACAAAACTTTATTCAAATCAGAACTTTCATATAGAAGTTCTGTACAAAAAACTGATTTTTGCATCATCGGTACAAAATGGCCACTGGCAGCCATCTTAAATTTCAGACCACACCTAAAAACACTCGTTCCCGTCCCAGGGTCATAACAAAGGTACACAAGAAGTTTCGTAAAGATCGGTTCATAAATACGACCTCTAGCCCGAGCCATAGCCAATTGTTGACGTACGGACAGACGGACAGACGGACGACGGACGACGGGCCATGACAATAGCTCAAATTTGACTTCGTCAAAGTTGAGCTAAAAAACCTGTAATATATGTAATGTATCCCATGGTACTAAACATTCATACAAAAAATTATTCAAATCAGAGCTTTCATATGGAAGTTCTGTACAAAAAACAGATTTCGGCATCGTCGGTACAAAATGGCTGCTGGCAGCCATCTGGAATTTGGGACTGCACCCAAAAACAGTCGTTCTCATCCCACGGTCATAACAAAGGTACCCAAGAAGTTTCGTAAAGATTGGTTCATAAATACGGCCTCTAGCCCGAGCCATAGCAGCTTGGCACTTACAGCTCTGAAAGTAACACTAAATAAATCAAAGTTAGTCTAATTTGCATAATTTACGCACGAGAAAAAAACCCGTATTATATGTGATGTATCCCATTGTACTATATATTTATACAAAACTTTATTCAAATCAGAACTTTCATACAGAAGTTCTGTACAAAAAACTGATTTTTGCATCATCGGTACAAAATGGCCACTGGCAGCCATCTTGAATTTCGGACCACACCCAAAAACACTCGTTCCCGTCCCAGGGTCATAACAAAGGTACCCAAGAAGTTTCGTAAAGATTGGTTCATAAATACGGCCTCTAGCCCGAGCCATAGCAGCTTGGCACTTACAGCTCTGAAAATAACACAAAATAAATCAAAGTCAGTCTAATTTGCATAATTTACGCACGAGAAAAAAACCCGTATTATATGTGATGTATCCCATGGTACTAAACATTTATACAAAACTTTATTCAAATCAGAACTTTCATACAGAAGTTCTGTACAAAAAACTGATTTTTGCATCATCGGTACAAAATGGCCACTGGCAGCCATCTTGAATTTCGGACCACACCTAAAAACACTCGTTCCCGTCCCAGGGTCATAACAAAGGTACACAAGAAGTTTCGTAAAGATTGGTTCATAAATACGACCTCTAGCCCGAGCCATAGCCAGTTGTTGACGTACGGACAGACGGACAGACGGCCAGACTGACAGACGGACAGACGGACGGACGGACAGACGGACGACGGGCCATGACAATAGCTCAAATTTGACTTCGTCAAAGTTGAGCTAAAAATGCTGGGTTTCAAATCCAGGATCACAATATGTCATCAGGGGTTAGTGATTGAATATGAGATTTTAAAAACTTTTCTGCTTTGTTTCTGCTCAACCTTGATTGTAAAATCGACAGAAGGTATTTGAAGCTGTACTTGAAGGTTACTGGTACAAGAACACCTATTATGTGTATTTAAACCACCAATGCAAGAAAATGGAAAGACATAAATTATCAGAAAAAATTAGATGGCAATTATTGATATGCATAGTGGGAGGATTTCATGTACAGCTTTAGTTCTAACATGAGGTAATCAGAAGATTGATCAGAAAGTTTGCTTCTAACCTCAAATCCAATTAATTTTATACTGTTCCAAGTTAAAATCAAGTCTGCAAACAGTGATGTACATAGGAAGCATTTTGAATCTGGGAGGGGGGGGGGGACATTTTCAGCTATTGCTGGTGATCCAAATTGTAATTGCATTGCAAGATTTGTTAAAAATTCCAGTGAAATTTTGCTTCTATGTAAAAATAGTCTGTGAACAATTTCCGTTCCACACATATGTGCGGAACAGATTTTCATTTTCCACATGGTTTAGTGTTGCTGTAGATGGGGATTACATAGAACAGGCATGTCATAAAATACACAAAGATATGTTTGCGACTAATACTCTAATGCCAAACATGGTTTCAACCTGATGGGGAAATTTGTTAAATATGGAATCAAGAATTATCGACTTTAAAAGCAGTAGTATTGACAAATCAAACAGGTGAATATTTGGTCACATTTGAAGAGTAGAGAGTCTGTGTAACCCCTTCCTGCTAATTCTCAATAAGGTTGTAATGATTAATGACAGGTTGGTATAGTCAATGTCATCCTTAGATCTCTCTCAAATTTCTCTCTCAACTACATGTATTTTTTGAAAAGGTTGGGAGGGAGTGTGCCCCCCTCCCCTTTCATTGCCTACAAATGATAATTTTTTTTGTGCCTGCCACTGTGCCTGTTACCCCAATCTTGATATCTGTCACAGGAAGTATGACCTTATAGTTTGGTGTATCACTGATGATTGCTATGAAAAACATCATCTATTTTTTAATTGCATGAAGTAGCATTACACCATTGGGCTGTAGTCCCTATCAAAGATTGAGTTTCAGGGACATAGATCGGTTAAATGAAGTTGGGCAAACTAAATTGATTCATAAGAATAATAATTTTATAGCCTGAAATCTACATGATACTCTAAGGCTGCACAAAATTGCTATTTGCCTTATGGAAGGAAAAACAAGTGCAATGCCAAGGGTGGCTACACCTCCCCCCACCACCCCCCAATGCCAAGCATGAGTTTCTAGTCATTTGTCTTTGTTGATATTGAATTCATAAATATCTTATCTTATCTCCATTAAAACATAGCGCCAATACAGCAGGTCACTAAAAATTATCGCACCACAATCAAAATCAAACTGGTCTGGTATATTGTCTACAGTAAGCTATATCTCAAGTTTGATTGAAATCAGACACCTATAACTCAAGTTACCATAAACCAATATTAACAGGTCTTCAAAGTCGGAAATGGACCAAAACTCTGCCAAACAATAACGGACCTGGACCACTATCAATCTCAACTTGTATTATGTGGTTATAAACCTATGTATGAAATTTTGTTTCATTTCGTACAGTCAATCTAAAGTTTTTGCCCAGAAACCAATAGCATCAACATTTCTTCTAAGTTGGAAAAGGGACATAACTCTCCCCAAAAATATCGGACCATGCCCACTATCAATCCAAACGTGTATTATGTAGTTATAAACCTATGTATAAAATTTTGTTTCATTTTGATCAGTCAAACTAAAGTTATCATCCAGAAGCCATATTCGGGACACAAGCACATATGTACAAATATATGGACGGACGGACCTACAAGGGTAACACTTAAAGCCTCTGTCAAAATTGGCAGGTGGCATAAAAAGAGCAGAGTTTGTTGCTGTGATTATAAATTTCTTGTGAGTCGGTTGGGGCAGGTTCAAGCCACGAGCAGCAAGCATCTGCTTGGGGGAGGGGTGAGGATGATGAACAGAGTGTATGCAGTACATTGCTATAGCCTATCCATATTCACTCTGGTGTGACTGCATGTGTGTAGCAGTTTGGGAGTCAATGTTGTCAGGGTAAGTGCAGGTGGATTGTGATTTTGCAGTGTAATTCTCATGAGTTGGTTGGGACAGGGTCAAGCCACGAGCAGCACCCATCAGCCATTCTGGCATTGGTTCTGAGGGTGGGGGTGGGGGTGGTGGACGGAGTTTATGCAGCTCGTCACTATTGCCTATCCATATCCACTCTGAAGTGGCTGTAAGTGTGTGTTTGGTTTGTTTTACAGTTTGATTCTCATAGTAATAATATTTTTTAGCATTAAATCCAAATAGTAATAATAATATTTTGATAGCATAAAATCCACACATGGTGCTCTATGGCTATACAAAGTTGCAAAATGCCTTATGGAAAAGGTAGGTATGTTTTATTATACCTGACTTGAATGATTCTAGGGAATTCATTTCCTTTAGATGGGTTGGAACATTGCTCTGGCCCGGCAATGGCAAATGCCTTATTGCTGGTAGAATGTAATTTAGAGGAGGGCTGAAGATTAAATTTATATGATAAGCAAATTAGACTAGTAGGGTGGTGCAGATCCTTTGATACATTTAAAGATATGAAAGAATTTTAATTGAATTGTCTGCTGATTCTGATGCCAGTGAAGATCTAAAAGGATCATGAGAAAGTATGAGGCAGTACTTTCTGGACCAGGTGATGACACATGCTGAACAATTTTGAATGTGTTGTAGCTTTTCAAGAGTGGAGTTTTTAGAACCTATCAAAAGATAGTTACAACTGTTAAGGCCACTAGTAGGAAAGGTGTGAACAAGCTGCTCTAATGTTTTTGTGTCAATGAAAGGTTGGATTTTACTGATATTTTGTGGATAAAAAAATGAACTTTGACAAATGTTCATCAGATGTCAGATTTTCATCCATGAAATAATAATGAACACAGCTGCTGGAGGCAATGGTTGTATCAGGTATTAGTTAACAAGTCCTTGGCAAAGCAGAACTTGTCTACCACAGTAAACAAGCTCTGCTCCACTTTCTGGGCTATTTAGGCTTTCCCAAACCCAGTTTGGGAAAGACTATTGTTATTCTTCTTTTTCAAAATTTTTCTTCTCTACTTTTTTTTTTTTTTTATTTTTTTTTTCCTCCCTAAATTTTGTCTGTTGAACTGATCGAAAACAGGCTGTACTATTTTGACCAAATTTGGCACACTTATGTAATTTCATAAAATCTAGTGAAATGCGGTATCGTCATATCTGTGAAAATGCGTGTTTTCAAAATATTCTGCCAAAACCTTCACAATTTCACCATTTTTCGAATGTCTCAAAATTGTTTACAGTTATTTAGCTCAAATTTCCACACATTTAGAGCATAATATGATACACCACAATCACCACTCAGATCTTTCAACTTTAACCCCCACTGGCCAAAAATGACATGAATATAGAATTTTTCTTCAAAATTGACCAACTTCAAGGGCAAATTTCTCTAATAACAAGGTTGTTCTAACAATTATTTTGGTTTGGATAGATGCAACAATGATTGCGGAAGAAAGTTACTGTTTACTTTTTAATCTCAGATTTAACCATCAAGCGCAATGAGGGTGAGAATAAGAGTACCATTTATTTGCTGTTGTAAGTTTAGTTGTAAAGTTTAACCCTATCCCATTCTGGTTGCATAAAAGTAGGTACCGTCCAAAAAAACTCCCAATTTTTTCAGAATTTGATAAGTTTAGGTGATGATTTACTCCATTTTTAATTGCTTGAGCTCTGAATGTTTTCTATAGCTGCTTGCAGCAGTCAAAGTATGACAAATTTTGTTCTATATGTTATTATTAAAAGTTTAACCTTTAGCAGATTTGAGACTTCCCATAAGGGTACTGTCGGAATATTTGTTATTTTCGCCAACTTCAAGGGCAATTTTTTTTTAATTACAAGGTAGTTGTAATAATTATTTTGGTATGGCTAGATGCAACAATGATTGTGGAAGAAAGTTACAGTTTACTTCTTAATCTCAGATTTAACCCTCTAGCACAATGAGGCCGAGAATAAGAGTACCATTTGAAAATGCCAAAATTAGCCATTTTTGGTTGCCTTTTCTATCATTTTGGAAAGGATTAATTTCGAACACTTTTCATGTACGTATTCACAATTGACTATCGAGCATATTTGCTGTTGTTAGTTTGGTTGTAAAGTTTAACCCTATCCCATTCTGGTTGCATAAAAGTAGGTACCGTCCAAAAAAATTCCAATTTTATCAGAATTGGGTAAATTTAGGTGGCGATTTATTCCATTTTTAATTACTTGAGCTCTGAATGTTTTCTATAGCTGCTTGCAGCAGTCAAAGTAAGACAAATTTTGTTCTGTATGTTATTATTAAAAGTTTAGCCCTTGGCAGATTTGAGACTTCCCATAAGGGTACTGTCAGAATAATTGTTATTTTCGCCAACGTTTACATGCACTTTCTCAGCACTGGAGCCATATTGTCTCAAAACCTTTTCCATGAGAGGATTGAGCCTTCATCCAAGAACAATTTTGCTGTTATATATTTTATTCAAAGTTTTAACTTTCACCCAGTTTTCGGGCCTTGAATTTGAGAGCCCTAAAATTCTTCATAAAATTGGCTAATTTGGAGCTAACTTTTCTTCCATTTTCGAAAGGGATATCGAAAAATGATTTACATGTTCGTATTTACAATTGCCTACCGAGCATATTTGCTGTTGTAAGTTTGGTTGTAAAGTTTAACCCTATGCTCGTTGTTTGCATAAAGATAGGTGCAGTAAAAAAAACCTCTCGTTTTCAGAATTTGGTAAGTTTAAGTGATGATTTACTCCATTCCTAATTGATTGAGCGCTGAACGTTTTCTATGGCTGCATGCAGCAGTCATAGTATGGCAACTTTTGTTTTATATGTCATTATTAAAAGTTTAACCGTTGGCAGATTCGAGACTGCCCATATGGGTATGGTCGGAATAATTTTAATTTTCATAAAATCACTCAATATTGATAAGCGTGCAGTGGTAGTTTGGAATAGAATATCCGAAAATGCTTTCGAAATTCGGATTCACAGTTCAATTCCAAGAATATTTTCTGTTATAAGGTTGCTGTAAAGTTTAACGCAATCCCCGTCTCAGATGCATAATGGTAGATGCCATCGAAAAAACTCATTTTTTTCAGAATTTCGTAGGTTTAAGTGACAATTTACTCCATTCCTAATTCATTGAGCGCTGAATGTTTCCTATGTCTGCATGCAGTAAGCATAGCATGACAACTTCTGTTTTATACGTCATTATCAAAAGTTTAACCCTTGGCATATTTAGGAGTTCCCATGTGTGTATAGTCGGAATAATTGTTATTTTCGTAAAATCAATCCCTGAATATATTGGTAACCGTGCAGTGGCCTTTCAGTGGTGCTACATGAAGCCGCAAATAGTTAAGGTTGAAAAGTTCATCAAATAGAGAAATATAATACCTAACTCAGCCCGTGACAGGTAAATAATGAATGGAAAAGTCGTTGCGTTGAGAATAAAGTAGGGACAAATCATGCCCTCGGTTTCCACCTGATCCACGGTATTTCCACGTGGTCTCAGCACTTGACAAAGATACTAAACTGTCGGGCAGGGACAGTAGGAAACATTCTGAGAATTTCAAGTTGCTGCCTTGCATGATCGGGACATAATTGGAATATATTCGACATTGTATCTGTCGGATATATTCCAATTATGTCCCGATCACTTCACCCCGACTGTCCGCATTGGAGCACCATGACGCCGTGTACTAAGGCATACTGCACGTCGATGGTGCACATGTCTTCAACCAATCTAACCCTGCCTGTGCTACAGTGCGGAGGCACTATGTTGGGGAGCTTGCAGCTGCTCGTCATTGCTCGGTGGTTCTCTCTGGGTACTCCAGCTTCCTCCACCCATACAACTGTCACCGACATAATATGACCGTGGCTGTTAATGTGTCGTTAAAACCTAATAAATAAATCCAGTACCAGTTTTGCTCGTACAAATATTAGTACAGTCAGACAAAATTCATTTTCTGATTAATTTCGTACTTTTCTGTACTCACCTTCCCTGAGTAAGATTGGTATACCTTTTCAATCTCAGATTTAACCCTCAAGCACTATGAGAGTGAGAATAAGTGCACCATTTGGAAATACCCAAATTATCCAACTTTGGTTACTCTCTACTATCATTTTGGAATGGGTTAATTTGAGACACTTTGCTTTGCTATATGTAGAGGTGTTTAATCAATAAATCCGGCTTTATTTATGTTCTGGGACTTAATGAAACATGTGCTTTGGTCACTTAAAAATAGCACTGTCTGCAAAAAATGACTTTGAGTGAATACTCACTTGTCCCGAAACAAAAAGGAAAGAGCTCTTTGAGCTTTCTATAACTGCTTTCAAAAATCAATGGGGAACAAATTTTGTGTTATATTTTTGGTGTTTCATGTTATCCAACACCAGTTTGGCCATACAAATATGAATACTGCCAGGAAAGAAAGCACATTTTCTCAGTGGTAGACTGTTTGACTTCTATGATAGAGGTCCCGAGTTTGATCCCTATCTGGGACGACCCACGTAATGTCCTTGGGCAAGGCACTTTATCCCGGTTGCCAACATGGGGGCACTATGATGCCATGTACTAAGGCATACTGCATGTCAATGGTGCACATGTCTTCAACCGCTGGTACCCTGCTTCAGCGGAGCTTGAACATAATTAGAATGTTGAGCTGACAGTTGCTCATTGATGCTCAGTGGTTCTCTCTGGGTCCTCCGACTTCCCCACCCGTAAAACTGTCACGGTCACGATTAGCCATTGTGGATAAGTATGTGACCGCAAACACCAATAAATAAATACCGTTAGGGAAACCCTCTGTGAAATCCTTTTGTTAATAAATAGCAAAGTAGTAATGTAATGCAAGAAATATTAACAAGCTGTTCAACATCCTTTTAAGAAACTCATTTTGACCTGAACTGTACCCATCACTGTGTATACTAGCTCTCTAGATGGTTTAAACCATATCAGATAAACAACTAATTTGTGCATGTCAGTAACTCATATTACATGTATTTCATTGTATCTGAAACAGATATGTTGGAAAAATTGTGAAATCATGGAGCAGGAAGCTTACCCTCATTTGTTGACAAATCCCACACATTCACAAACAGACAGAATGATAGAGAATAAATTAATTATTGATATTTAAGGTCACTTTCAGCATCTACAGCTATATCATGACCATAATATAGGTATTTATTCAAGTCCAGGTATTCGTTGCATAGGCATACAGGGCTATTTTTCAGGGAGGGGGGGGGGGGGGGGGGACGAACCCTTTTAGCCCGAAAAAGTTGAATCTCAGGAGGAAATGCCAAATGTGGGTATGGGAGGGAGGGTGGGGGTCTCCCTCCCATTGAGTACCTGGAGAGAACCACCAAGCAATGGCAAGCGACTCAGACTCCCCAACATACTAACTCCACAAAAGCAGGGTTAGCATTGGTTGAAGACAAGTACACCCTCAAAGTACCCTTAGTACACATCGCCATCATGCCCCCCCCCCCCCCCCACCCCACCTGGGAAATTAAATTGGGATGAAGTGTTTTGCTGAAGGACAGACACAATGTGGTTGCCACAGGCGGGATTCGAACGAGGACTTCTTGGATTGCAACAATCATCTCTACCTTCTGAGCCACCGTGCTCCCGTAATATGCAGTAATAGAAGTCTTTATATGTACTTGTGTGATTATAAATGAATAATATTAATGTGGATACGGTTCCACTGAATCAACTTGTACAGTATAATGGTCAGTTTATTTGCTACTTTTAAGTGATGAGATAGGAAAACAACATTTTGTGTGGAAAACCAAAATGTTTTGTGGTCATTTCTGGCAACTAAATTGTCCGACATTTTCTGGCATATTGGCTGAAAAATCGGCTCCTTCCTGACTCAGGGGTGGGTTGGGGCACAGTCCTTCATGAAATCCCGGCCCATACGCCCATAATTCATATGTACTAACTTTTTCCAAAGCAGAAAGGACATCGCTTGTTTTGCTTTCTATGAAAATATTCTGTAATTATTGAAGAGCAAATTTTGTGTTAAATGTTTTGGTGTCCTGCTGTATCTCAAATATCTGTTTTGGCTGCATAAAAACTAGTAGCATCACAAAAACTTTGATTTCCACTAAATTTTCTGTTTTCAAAACTGATCGATAGTTTTGTGTACAATACAGTTTGCCTTTTCACATTAAAAAGTTGGGAAAGCCCGTAATTTGTCCAACAAATTACAATTCTCTAGTTATTAATTGGTGTTTAAGTTCAAATATTTCTGCATCTGAAGTCTAATCGTGACTGCAACATGGATAAAAAGTAAAGTTTAGCCAATTGTTTATACCCATGTTGCCCATATTAGAGGACTTCCACCCCCAGCCATTGGTAACTGGGTCCTATTTTACCAGTAAAACAGAATTTGTTTACCACATTAAACAAGCACTGCCTCACTTTCCAGGATTCCCATGGGAACTTCCTGGGGCTTCAACCAGACTAGCTCTGTCAACCAAACATAAATGTCAATTTTTCAACCTAAATAGGCAATACAGTGTCTTTGAAGTTATTTATTTATATATTTATTGGTAATTAAGGTCACATTTTCTATGCAATGGTTAATCGTGACCACAAAATGGATATAAAGTAAAGTCCAGCCAGTCATTTATGCCCATGTTGCCCATTTTACAGGACTTCCACCTTAGGCAATGGGTACCAGGTCCTATTTTACTAGTAAAACAAAACTTGTTCACCACAATATCTTTCCAGTTAACCTTTTACCCAACAGAAGGGCTGCACACGTAATTTACATATTTAGCAGTTGAAAAAAAAATAATTAAAAAAAAAATCTAAAAAAAACCCATATCATGTTACCTCCTCATTGGAACAAGCTCAATGGGCCTGTTGTGAGGGTTAAGGGTTTAATACAACCCCATTCCAATAATTTTTCTAGTCGGACAATTATTTTCTGGATTGGAGTACAGTGGCGCCCACTGAAGTAGATATCTCTTAACTAAAATATAGAACCTTAGTGAGCACACTCACATACCCCACGCACCCCGATATTTCAAGCTCTAATCATTTTTTAAAAATAAACATAGATTCTAAGAATACTGCAGAAAACAGTGTTCTGTAGTTTCAACGGTACTGAAAGAATTCAAGCAGAGAAAAAGCCTGGAAAACTGTAATTTTGATGAACTTTTCAAAGTCTATGGGGCCGTAATTTTGGTAAAAATCAGTGGAGCGGAACAAAACCCAAACTTGTTCTGTAGGCCACCATGTTAGACTAACATATCAAAAATCAGCTCAATATCTGGAAGCGTGTAGGAAAAAAGTCAGGAAAACTGTAATTTTGATGAACTTTTCAAAGTTCAAGGGCCGTAATTTCGGTAAAAATCAGTGGAGCGGAACAAAATGCAAACTTGATCTGTAGGCCACCATGTCAGACTAACATACCAAACATCAGCTCAATATCTGGAAGCGTGTAGAAAAAAAGTCCGGAAAACTGTAATTTTAATGCATTTTTCAGAGTCCAAGGGTCGTAATTTTGGTAAAAATCAGTGGTGCGGAACAAAACGCAAACTTGTTCTGTAGGCCACCATGTTAGACTAACATACCAAAAATCATCTCAATATCTGGAAGCGTGTAGGAAAAAAGTCTGCAAAACTGTAATTTTTATGAACTTTTCAAAGTTCAAGGGCCGTAATTTCGGTAAAAATCAGTGGAGCAGAACAAAATGCAAACTTGATCTGTAGGCCACCATGTTAGACTAACATACCCAAAAACAGCTCAATATCTGGAAGCGTGTAGAAAAAAAGTCTGGAAAACTGTAATTTTGATGAACTTTTCAAAGTTCAAGGGCCGTAATTTCGGTAAAAATCAGTGGAACGGAACAAAATGCAAACTTGATCTGTAGGCCACCTGTTAGACTAACATACCAAAAATCAGCTCAATATCTGGAAGCGTGTAGAAAAAAGTCTGGAAAACTGTAATTTTGATGAATTTTTCAGAGTCCAAGGGCCGTAATTTCGGTAAAAATCAGAGGAGCAGAAAAAAGTGCAAACTTGATCTGTAGGCCACCATGTTAGACTCACATACCAAAACTCAGCTCAATATCTGGAAGAGTGTAGAAAAAAAGTCCGGAAAACTGTAATTTTGATGAATTTTTCAGAGTCCAAGGGCCGTAATTTCGGTAAAAATCAGTGGAGCGGAAACAAATGCAAACTTGATCTGTAGGCCACCATGTTAGACTCACATAACAAAAATCAGCTCAATATCTGGAAGCGTGTAGAACAAAAGTCCGGAAAACAAGTAGGACTGACGGACGGACCAGTCAAAAACATTATACCCCAGCAACTTCATTGTGTGGGGTATAATAACCCTGTTAATTGAATATAACTTCCCAACACAACACCATTTACCATACCTCCAGTACAAATTTGACCTGTTAACTGAATATAGGTTATAGAGTAAACTCCAGTTAATTGAATAATGTCCTCAGTACATCCAATGCAGGCATTTAATCGATTATTTACTACTCAAAGTTTGCTAAGCACCAAGTATATCCAACTACCTGTCTTACATTTTAGTTGAAATATTGTAATGAAAAGTGTATATATTTTTTATTTAATTATATCTTTAATGATTTAAGTACAGAAATTAAGATTTTATTTGTGTTTGACATTATTTTTTAGCTTTTGAATATGATAACCATGGAAAATGGATATTATTGGTAAAAGAGGAAATTTTTCAATTTGCCAAAAAGTTGACGGAGTGAACTGGCATGGGTTCAATATCGAGTATGAGATCCATTACTGTTAATTACAGCTTGACAATGCCTTCTCATGCTCCCAATCAGGTTTCTGGTGGTCCTTTGTGGGATCTTGTTCCATTCTTGGACCAGCATGGCACAAAGCTCCTGGACACTTCTTGGCTGGACTGGACGGATGAAATTCCAAGCTGCAACTCATTCCAGACATGTTCGATTGGAATGAGGTTCGGGGATCTTGCTGGCCAGTCCATTCGCTCAATCCCCTCCGTCTGTCAGTACTCCCTGACAGAATGGGCAACATGAGGACGGGCATTATCGTCCATCAGAATGAATTTATCAGCAACTGCACCTGCATACAATCTGACGTGGACATCCAGAATCTCATCAATATACCGCTGTGTAGTCAATGTACCACGTTCAAGGACACAGAGCTCTGTACGTCCATCCCTGCTGATGCCGCCCTAGGCCATGTTTGACCCTCCACCATAGCGGTCATGCTCAGCAATGTTGGCTGCATGGAATCGCTCTCCTGGTCTTCTTCATACCCTAGAATGCCTATCTGTGTGGCCTAGGCAGTACCTTGACTCATCTGTAAAAAGGACAGGTCGCCAATCTTCTCTGGTCCATCCAACATGGTCCATGGCCCATTCATATCGTGCCTGGTGGTGGATCTGGGACAGCGGAATGCAAATACATGATCTTCTTGATTGGAGACCACCTTCGTGTAACCTTGCCTGGATAGTCTGCGTCGAAACATTTACCCCGGATGCATTCTGAAGGTCACTGAGAAGCTGGGTTGCTGTGGCAAAGTGGTTCCTACGGGCCTGAATGATCAAAAACCGGTCTTCAGCTGCAGATGTTGCCCTGTCTCTGCCACCACCATGCCGTCTTACTGGTGTGCCATACTGCTGAAATCTTGCACAGGCTCTGGTGATCACCTTATGGTGCACACCAAGGGCTTCACCAACCTGACGATGGGTAGCCACTTGCTCCACCATCCCTACAGCCCGTCACATTTCTGCTTCACACAAATGTCTTCTTACATTTGCATTTGCCATATTCAATCATTAAATCACAAGAGTTTGTGTTGAAATGAAGACTGAATACCCTACACATGTCATGTACATGTAGACAGTACATGAAAACATCATGAAAATCAAGGGGTACATGATTTTCATGACTGTCACGAAAAATCTGCCTGTCAAGAGAGCTAATGTAAACACTGGGGACCATCTCAATACATTCCTCAATCATATCCTCCAAAAATATCACAAATATGTCACAAGCAAATTTCACAATGATGTGTCAAATATTTGGTGCTTAGCAAACTTTGAGTAGTATATCTTGTTTGACAGAGCTCAAAGAGATCTGTCAAACAAGATGTAATAGAATAAATGCCAAGTTTATCTCTAGAATACAGGAAAGTGACACAATCTCTTTTAATTGAATGCTTTTGTTAATTGAATAATCTTCACGGACAAAGTGGCTATTCAATTAACAGGATTCCACTAGGACAAATTATTTAAAAAAACAATCTATTGATATTCATTCTTGTAATAATCATGTGTACCTTCTTACGAGACTAGATTTGAGACTTAGATTTATGTCACACTCAAAGTCAGTGATACAAATGAAGGTGTCTAGCATGCAAACTGTAAGAGGAGCTAGGCAGATAAACCTTGTACCCTATATGTGGATGAACAAAGAGATGGACGAATGGATGGATGGACAAATGGACAGACAGATGGACAGAAGAATGGATGGATGGACAGGGGCAAAACAATATGTCCCCCGACTTTTAGTTGGGGAGCATAAAAAATACTTGGACACAACGGTTTGCAATCCACTTCATGATATTATCACCAAAACCTATATACCAAATTAGGGAAATGTAGTGATACAACTATCACCTTTTGTGCTCATAGACAGTCCAGTCGAGTTATGTGTTCAAAGTTATAAATCTTAGATGTAATTACTTTTGTTCTCAACTGTACGCTTCCTGGGAACAGATTTGCCAACTAAAAGCAGCACTCGGGATTGTCCGGGTTCATCCGGAGACGTTAGGTTTCAAGTTCTTAGTTTATGAACAAAGAAAATGGTATGTTTAGCAACACTAATTTACCCGAGTTCGGTTTGACTGTTTGCGTGTGATCTCGGAGAGGCTGCTATATATATTCAGCAACACTAAATTACCCGATTTCGGTTCGACTGTTTGCGTGTGATCCCGGAGAGGCTCGGTGGCTGCAAGTGATGTAATATCATCCATCCAATCAGAAGTCGGAAAGATAAGGAATTCCATCTTCGCGTGTGATCAGAGGTAAACAGCCCTCTTTTCCATCTGCTCTTCAAGAGAGAAGGAAGCAACGAAGTTCGTTGAAAAGAAAAGTTTATCACAGTTTGTCAAAGTTTTGCAAGTGCACATTTATTCTTGGAATTGGCTGCATTTAGGAATTGAGGTAACTTAGCTTGAAATTTGGCTGGGCACGATGGCTGAGAGACTTCGAGTTTTGATTTTAGGGCATTCCTTTATTCGTCGTATGGGCACTTAATTGGAGCCTGGGATTGTGTTTCCATCAATGCTGGACTTTGCCGAACACTTCCAGTTACATATCACGGTCCACAAAGTGAATATTCGTATGCATGACGTTGATGGAAACACAATCAAAGGTTTTTTACGTGACGACCAGCAAATAGTTCGCCCTTACCGTCCGCATGTCGTGATTATGCAAATTGGTGGCAATGATCTTGCCCAGGGTCGTTTCGGCCCTGAAACGGTGGGAAGTCGAATTGTCGATGTTTGCCAAGGGTTGCTGTCGGATGGGGTGCGATCTGTTTATGTTTGCCAATTATTTCCGCACACAAGATTGCACAGGTGCACTGCTCTTAGTGTCTCAGCCGATGAGGTCCCACCCAGCCGACGTAAAAAAATATAATGACAATGTTGTAATTGTCAATCGTTACCTGGATGCTGTTTTGTCAGAACCCGACTTGAATGGGCGAGTCCAATTTTGGAAGCATAGTCAGTGGGTGTGCAGGGATGTCGCGTCCCATTTATTTGACGTAGTACTCCTCGATGACAGCAGACTGAAACAGTTTTTCAAAAGCATTCGTGGTGCTGTGTTACACAGTATACAACACGTTCAAATATGATTATATACATTGTATATATTATTCACATGCCCCCATTCCAGTCGGGACCTGACTCTCCCCCATTTATTTTCCTTGTTACTGGCATCCATCTGTTATGCCAGTGATCAGTCTAACATAGTCCTAATGCACTTCAGTGCTGATATTGCTTTTCAGGGCCAACAATATAATAATCAATAAATAATAACAATAAATAAATAAACAATAAACATAATAATAATACAGTTCCTTTCAAAATTCACAAATCGCTTTAGACTAATTATGGAAATGCAGAATTGGCATTGCGGAATAAGGCACCATCTTAATTCTGTCCAATTGAGGCCTGTCACGTGGCCAACATTTTTTTTCTTTATGTATTTTCCTTGGACAATTTGCACTTTTTCTGTATAGCACCCATTATTGGAAGCTAGGAGCCACCCGATAACAGCCAATACATGCTCTCTGCCCCTTACTTTCACTGGCAGGTAACTCAGGGGCCTACTCTGTGATCACAAGATGCTCTTTGGGGATGCAAGTCCTTAGTATCGAGGGGTGGGGGTTGCCTGTTGCAGAGACTGCTGTTGGATATCATTGTTCAGTTATTGTTCTGCCAGCAAGGAACAGTTTTGTATATATTTTTATGTGTTGGTGGTACGTGCTGCTTCCAAATATATTGATGCCCCGTGGTGCTGTTCTCCGACAGTTGGCAGTCTTTGTCCTTCATTGGCACCGATGGCTTCCTAGCCCTGCAGGGGCTGAGTGGCTGCTTGTGCCAGTGGAGCACACAAAACAAAAACACAAAACAAAAAATGTTGCATGTTGCTTGGTGCATGCACCACCCACACTTGATTCTGTGATCGGCCACCACCTGGTGGAGAAGCATGGGGAGGAGTCAGTCTTGAATAAATCAGGGGTCCTGTTACCCTTGGTGTTTTTCCTCGGCTTCGGGCGTATGCAGTTTCAATGCCCTGTTTCCAGGGACTCGGTAAAGGTGTTTTTTGAGGTAGGTCACATTGGTGACCCGGGGAAATACAATAACACACCACAGGTGCTCTCGTCTCGTTATATCTTTCAGGTTTGGAAAGATGCCTAAAAGGAAACGAGCAGGTACTGGTCAAACAGGGAAAAGAAAGTCAGCTAGTGCTGTCCTGCGGGATGATTTAAGTCACCTATATGAAGTTCAGAACCCAGGTCGCAATCCAGGAGTGAATCCAGATCCACCTGTTACAGATGTACCTGTATCGGATGTGTTGTGTCTTAATGTGAATATTCCCAGTGCTTTAACGCCAGCCCAGCATGAGAAATTGCTGTCAACTATTCAGGAATCTGTGAATTCCTTTTCTGAAGATAGTGTGCCTGATTCACATCGTAAAACTTGGGCATGTAGTGCTAAGGGATGTCCATCGGTGCTAGTGAAGGAAGCCCCAGTCGGGCAGTCGGAACCACCCGCCATGAAACAATCTGTAGATTTAGCTAACAATTTAAATTTGACTTCGAACCCGAGGCTAGTGTAACCACACGTACTAGTACTTCAGGACAAGGGGTAATATCTTCAAGCCTGTTGACAGGGGGCAATACACAAGTGTCCCCAGCAGGAACTGTGACTCAAATGCACTCTCAACCACCGGTGATGGGTTTGAATTTACAAACAACGCCTGGAGCTGCGGCTACATATATTAATTCTGGGTCAAATTTAGGTAATGCTCTCGGAGTACCCCCGATGCAAGAGCCCAGCATTCCTATTGTTACTTATGCTATGGGTGTGGCACAACCTTCTGGAGGGGATGATACCTCTCTGGCTGCTAATGATGTGGGTCTCGCATCCGCAATTCAGCAGGCGGGTGGCTCATTCATCCCGGGAGCTTTTGCTAACCCCATTCAAAATTCTATGCAGTTGCAGGGGGGCAGTGGTTTCATTTCACAAACTTCCCCATTAGATGCTCATATGCCGCTTAAGACCAAAGCTAAGATTTGGGCAGGGGAGTATGTGGACATGGCTTTGTTACTGTCTTCCAACCAGGGTGATGCAACTCCGTACACATTGTCTTTATCAGGCTTGGATGTGGAATGTCCTTCATGGACGTGCACCCCTAAGCCTGGTAAGGGTATCCAGTATATTTCCCAGTGGCTCACAGCTTTTGAAATCTTCATGACTATTTATCTTTGTAAACTCCCTCAGGAGTATGGCAGTCTACTTCAATATCAATCCCGCATTCATTCCATTGCTGCAGCTAAAGGGAATTGGCAATTTTACGACCAGGAGTTTCGTATGTTGAAACAGGACAATTGAGGTGGAGTGACCTTCAACTGGAGCTCTGGTTTAAAGCTTTGCATGACCCTGTCACGAAGCAGTCAATAGACAAGCCACATAATAGAGGTGAGCACTCTATGGACAGGTCTGTGAGACCCCCTCAGGTACACAGGCCTGCTCGCAATTTCCCAAAGGGGTATTGCGATCGTTTTCACAGTGGTCAGGGTTGTAAGACACCCTGCAGATTTTCACACTCCTGCTTCCAATGTTCAAAGGACCATTCTTTCAACCATTGCCCGGGTAAGCAGGACTGGTTTTGTTCCTTTCAAGGCGGAAGGAACCAACCCTTTCCTGGAACGAAAAAGTAAATCTGATGACAACCTGGTTAACAGTACCCACAACAAACTACCAACTCCCATTCAAGCTGTTAGGCTAGTGGCATGGTTAGAAGGTTATAACCCTGTACTCAAGCAAGGTTTAGTTTCTGGGTTTTCCGGGGGTTTCAATTTGGGTTTCCAGGGCTTGCATGTAAGCACAGAAGCTAAGAACCTTTCATCAGCCATTGATCATGCCTCGGTTTTAAGGGAAAAAATCACCAAAGAAATCGATCTGGGGAGGTTGGCAGGTCCTTTCTCTCAGCCTCCTTTTGACCCTTTCCGTATTTCTCCGATTGGGATGGTTCCTAAGAAAACTCCTGGGGAATTTATAATAATACAGCACCTGTCTTTCCCTGAGGACACGTCTTTGAACGATGGGATTCCGGAAGAGTTGTCCTCGGTGCAGTATGCTACTATTCAGGAGGCCATAAATATAGTCAAAAGGCTTGGCCCAGGTTGCTTTCTGGCTAAATCTGATATCAAATCAGCATTCAGACTATTGCCTGTGCATCCAGACCAGTATTCGCTCCTCGGGTTTTGCTTCAAAGGGGACTACTATTATGAAAGGTGTCTCCCTATGGGGTGTTCAGCTTCATGTGCCCTTTTTGAGCAGTTTAGCTCTTCCATTGAATAGATTCTACAGCATAAACTTTATGTTGAACATGTGATACATGTTCTGGATGATTTTGTGTTTGTGGGTCCTAACAAGGTCACCTGTGCCAGTAGTTTGAATAATTTCTTAGCTCTGTGCAAGCATTTGGGTGTGCCTATTGCTGGGGAGAAAACGCTTATGCCAGCTACATGCATGGAATTTTTGGGCATCGAGATTGATACTATTGCAATGGAAACTTGTTTACCATCTGACAAGTTGCAAAAATGTCAAACCATTATTGTATCATTCTTAAATCGTAAGAAGGTATGTTTGTGTGAGCTCCAGTCAGTGATAGGCACACTCAGTTTCGCATGCTCTGTTATTGTCCCTGGGAGGGTATTTCTCTGCAGACTTATCAATTTGACAATAGGCATCAGTCACCCTAAACACTGTATCCATTTAAATAAAGCTGTGAAAGCCGACCTGCAAATGTGGCTTTCATTTTTACAGACATTCAATGGACGCACCATGTTCTTGGATGAAATGTTTCTGCATTAATTTCAATATTGCCGTTCTCGAACTTTATCCAATCGTTGTCGCAATGGCAATTTGGGGCCCCCAGCTAGAGAATAAGAGTATCATTCTTTTTTCGGACCACGAAGCCGTGGTTGCCGTTATTAACAAGCAAACAGCTCAGGATACCAATTTACTCACCCTATTACGACAGTTAGAGCTCACATCATTAAAGTTCAATATTTTATTGAGGGCTAAACATATACCATGTAAAGACAATAAACTAGCAGACTGTCTTTCTCAATTGCAGGTACAAGAATTTCGGAACCTCGCACCATGGTGCAATGATGTCCTGACCATTGTTCCGGTGCATCTGGCCTTCACCAACTTAATTCAACCGTCAACCTCCTCATTGATCATTCGCTAGCGCTGAATACCCGCATCTCATATGAAAGAGCAAGTCCACTTTTGCTAAGTTCAGGGACAGTTTTGGAATTCCTGTGGCTGTTCCAACTCCAGTATCTTCAATCTGTTTATTTGTTGCTCATCTCTTCTCAGAAACTTACTCTGCAGGTTTGGTATTGTCAAGCTTATCAGCAATCGCTTATTATCACAAAATCAGTGGGTTCTTTGATCCCACTGCTTCATTCATAGTACGCAAAATGATTGTGGGAGTACAACGTTTAAGACCTCAGGTAGACATTCGACTGCCCATCACAGAGGTCTTTCTTTGTCGTTTAGTGCAAGCGCTCCCTCAGTGCCTTCCTAGTTATTTTCAACAAGTGCTTTACAGAGCACTTTACAGCGTGGCCTTTTAGGCCTTTGCCAGGATTGGGTAACTGTGTGTTACCCAGTCTGCCAATAAAAATCGAGCCATACAGCTTTGTGATGTTCAGTTTTCAGCTGATGAGTTAGAGGTGACATTTCTCAATTTTAAGCATAATACAGATGGTCGACCACACAGGGTAGTTTTGCGGAAAAACACAAATCCACAAATCTGTCCTGTTGCTCTACTTTCAACATTTTTGTTACAGCAAGGTATGGGTATGGGTCCTCTCTTTACCTATCCCGATGGTTCAGGTATCAACAGGAGGGCCTTCAGTCAAATTTTAGATTGCACACTGAAATTCTGTGGCTTCAACTCCAGCTGCTACAAAGGGCACAGTTTTCGGATTGGCGCGGCTACTCTGGCTGCCAGCAGAGGGTTTTCTGATGCCCAGATTCATTTGATGGGCAGGGTGGAAATCAGATGCATTTAAAAAATACTTACGCCCAAATGCATTGTAATGTTGGGGAGTCCATGGGGCTAAGCAGATTTAATTCTTAGGAGTTTGCTACACTTCGTTGTGCTGAGTCGAGAGAATAGCCAGCGAGGGTCAGGTTGTCTCTTGCCCCATGTGCTGGTACAATGTAATGGCGTTAATATTATATTAGGCCGTACTATATTTGTGGGGCGATCCTGCGGAGTGGTTTCTGGTGGTCAGATGTATTCACCGCTGAGGCTTGCATAATGGACCTGGCGAGGGTTAAGTTCCTGACCGCATCGCTCAAAGGTGTTGAGTCAGGTTTAGTGGGTTGCATATCGCATAACGATAATGATATTTCAGACATACATGGTTATGATTCAAGTTGCTGTGCGTAATGACCGGCGAGGGTTGGCCTTTACAATCTTCTTTTCAGCTGGGGTGTGACAGTTTGCAACGTATATAGTTACCATGCACATGTACCGTTGTACTTAGTATTTTTAGGATGAGGGCATGAATGGACACCGGTGAGTGTTAGGTGTTTTATTCATGTGGCCTTATAGCAAGAGGGAGGTTTCAATTGCCTCTTCAATTTGGAGTGGTGAATGGTACATGATCATCACTTTATCTCATTGTTTGTTGCATATTCCAAGCTCAAATCTCCCTGCTTCACGAACATATGGGCTGTGGATGCGTGCCGGTGAGGGTTGGGCACTCATACATAGCCCTGGTCATTTGTTTCAGAGCACTTCCAACCGTACAGCAGTTTTGTGGCAGGGAGATGCATGCTACCAATGTCGCTTCAGGCCTGTACATATGGACTCTGCCACAATATGGAGCTGTACAGAGTACACTACATTACGATTGTACATACCATCACAATTTTTCCAAATTTCTCTTGGATCTGTTATCAGTTTTGTTTATTGGTCATTTGGTGGGTCCTACATCTTCTTTGTTCCTGAACCACAGAGGCTTTGAGTGGCGGGATGTTTGTCTGCTGGTCGCTTGTTACTTAGGGGCCCGAAGTCAACATACTAACCAGTGACTGGCACCCAAACATCTTTGGCGTTTTATTCCCCCACCTTTGCACTGTATATTGGCTATATAATTATATACTTGGGTTTAAATTTACACGATTTTGGTTTTCAGATGTTTAATGTTCATTCTTTCATAATTTGTTTAAATAGTGCAAGCTGAAAACAATAAAAATAACATTATATAGCTCATTCAGCATAAATAAAGTGTTATTGTCTATTTATTCAATGCAAACAGAGCGTCGCCTCTGCTTGATTTCCCATACAACACAATATTATTGGGCTGTCTGGGGGCATAAAATGAACGTGTCAATGACACTGTAGCTCAACTTGACAAACTTGAACTTGGTAAGTTATAAATGAAATGGCAAAATTGAACATCATTAGTACCAATGTTATTTGATGAAATTTCAACATAACAGCATTGTGTCACAACGTCAAAGTAATCCATGAATTTTTAAATGTAAACAGTAAAACTGGCTAAAGGAAGAATGATGATACACAAATGCAGTATGTTCAGAGGTTATTGTAAATGGTAACCTTTTCACAGAAATGAATGCTAAGCAATACCTCTTATCTAAAGGTCTTGCTTGCCTAATGAGCACACCAAGTTCAAAAACAATCCTATGATAAATGTGGCCTGTAGGCCATGTCAAAGAATGTTGATTCACAAATGCAATAAATTCAAAGATTGTTGCTAACAGCAACAGTTTTTGATGGAAATGAAAAGAAAATCAATAGCTCCTATCTTTGTCACCCTGCTTAAGCATACAAAGTTTCAAAACAACCTGATAATGAATGTGCCCTCTGAGGCATGCCAAAAGAAGATGTTAATGCACAAATGCACTAAGTAGAAGGTCATTGCTTGTGGCAATGGTTTGTTTTTGTTTTTTTTATGGAAATTGATAAATATACCCTGCAGAGAGTGCAAAATGGATAAGTTGATGCACAAATGCAGTAAGTTCAAAGGCTGGTGATAACGACAATAATTTTTTATGGAAATGAAAAAAAGCAATAGCTCACCCCGAACACACATACCAAGTTTCAAAGTGATTCGATCATATATGTGCCCTGAAGGGTGTGTTAAAGGGAAATATTGAGGATTGACTAAACTAAGTTCAAAGGACAGAAATGGAAGAAAATTTGACAGCTTCCATATAGATGTCACCCCACACAAGCACAACAAGTTTGCAAGCGAACCAATCATAAATGTGCCCTGCAGGGTGTGTCAAAGGGAAATATTGATGCTTAACTGCACTAAGTTTTTACTAAGTTCATCGAAGGTCATTGCCAGTGGCAACATTTTTTGACGGAAATCGAAGAAAATCGATAGCTCCCATCTAGAGGTAACCTCAAACAAGCAAACAAAGTTTCAAACCGATCTGATCATAAATGTGCCCTGTACGGCATGCCAAAGGAATATATTTATGTCTGACTAAACTGAGTTCAAAGATCGTTGCCAGCGGCAACATTTTTTGACGAACAGAAATGGAAGAAAATTGATAGCTCCCATCTAGAGGTAACCCCAAACAAGCATGCCAGGTTTCAAAGCAATTTGATCATAAATGTGCCCTGTAAGGTGTGCCAAAGGGAAATATTGAGGTCTGACTAAACTAAGTTCTAAGAACGTTTGCCGCGGCAACATTTTTTGACGCAAATGGCCTAAAATCGATAGCTCCCATCTAGAGGTCACCCCCAATAAGCATGCCAGGTTTCAAAGCAATCCAATCCTAAATGTGCCCTGTAGGGTGTGCCAAAGGGAAATATTGAGGTCTGACAAAACGAAGTTCTAAGAACGTTGGCCGCGGCAACATGTTTTGACGGAAATTGAAGAAAATCGATAGCTCCCCTCTAGAGGTCACCCCAAACAAGCATACCAAGTTTCAAAGCGATCTGATCATAAATGCGACCTGTGAGGTGTGCCAAAGGAAATTGTGGATGTACGTATGTACGTACGTACTAACATACGTACATATTAACATACATACGTACACCGACGGACGAGAAGTGATGGCCATAGCTCAGCTTGACTTTGTCAGGTTGAGCTAAAAAATCATGGACAGTTTACTTTAAAAGTGATGACAAGAAATAGTAGTGCGATGACAAGAAATTCTAATACCAGGAACAGACATGTTAACCTCCAGAATAATTTTTCAGGGAACCTGAGGGTGATCTTCAGGGAAATGGGATGGATTTCAGGGAAAAGTTCGCATGGGGACAAAACAAAAGAAAAAACTTGCAAATTTTCAGTTCATGGACCACCATTAACATCAGGTTATATCCAGATCTAGTTGTTAATTATGCTGATGCATTTATGCTGTGTTAAAACAAGAGGCCCCACGGGCCTGAAGTGCTCATCTTGTACAGAACACAATTTAAACAGAGTCCAAGAATGAGTCTACATTAAGCAAGCCATCTCCATAGGTTACATTGTCAAACCTTGAGTCCCTCAGGAGTGACAAAAATAATCTGGGCATCATGCCTTTTCTTCAGTTGATCATAAAGTAAAATGTAGAGCTCCCCTATGAAGCCCCTTGATACAACCTATGTGGATTAATCTTAGTACCTCTAGAGGGTACTGAATACAAAATTTTTAATTCTTCAGCAAAGTGGCCAATTCCGGCTCCCATAGATAGCCCAAATATTAACCCAGGCTCTTGATTTGAACACAGTTAAATTTGTCTTCCCTTGAGATGTTGTGTACCGAATATGAAAACATTCTGACTGTTGGATCTGAAGAAGTTAAAGAAATTTCTTCGAATTGCACTAAGTTCAAATTTGGGCTACCATAGCGAGCCCAAATATTAACCTATGGATCCGATTTGAACAAACTTGAATCTGACCCCCCTAGAGATGTTGTATACCAAATGTGAAAGCATTCTGACAAGTGAATCTGAAGAAGAAGGTTTTTGAAGAAATTCCCTCATATTGTACTAAGTTAAATTTCATGTTCCCATGTGGAGCCCAAATATTAACCTAGGCACTCGAATTGAACAACCTGGAATCTGACCCCCCTAGAGATGTTGTATACCAAATATAAAAGCATTCTGACAGGTGGATCTGAAGAAGAAGATTTTTAAAGAAATTTCCTCATATTGCACTAAGTAAAAATTTGGGCTACCATAGTGAGTCCAAATATATACCTAGGGATCTGATTTGAACAAACTTGAATCTGAGTCATCTTGTACAGAACACAATTTAAACAGAGTCCAAGAATGAGTCTACATTAAGCAAGCCATCTCCATAGGCTACACTGCCAATCTTTGAGTCCCTCAGGAGTGACAAAAATAATCTGGGCATCATGCCTTTTCTTCAGTTGATCATAAAGTAAAATGTTGAGCTCCCCTATGAAGCCCCTTGATACAACCTATGTTGATTAATCTTAGTACCTCTAGAGGGTACTGAATACAAAATTTTTAATTCCTCAGAAAAATGGCCAATCCCGGCTTCCATAGAGAGCCCAAATATTAACCCAGGCTCTTGATTTGAACACAGTTAAATTTGTCTTCCCTAGAGATGTTGTATACCATATATCAAAGCATTCTGACTGGTGGATCTGAAGAAGAAGATTTTTTTTAAATTACCCTCCATATTGAACAAAGATGAAATTTGGGCTTCCATAGGAAGCCCAAATATAAGCGTAGGGACTTGGTTTGAACAATCTAGAATTTGACACTCATAACAATGATGTATACCAAATATTAAAAGATTCTGACTGGTGGTTCTGAAGAAGAAGATTTTTAAAGAATATTCCCCATATTACCCTATGTTAAAACTTCGAGCTCCTGTAGAGAGCCCAAATATGAACCAATGAGCTTTATTTCAACAAAATTTTATCTGACCCCCCTATGAATGCTGTATACCAAATATCAAAAGATTCTGATGATTGGTTCTGGAGAAAAGATTTTTTTAAATTTTTGCAAATATGCTGACTTAACATTTTTTCGCTGCCCATTACAGAACACCCTAACATAACTGATGGCAATTGTTTTTCACCATTCAGTTCTACTGGTCATAAAGATACTTCATACCAAATGAAAGCTCTCTGTTCCGTGGGGTTTGGGAAATATGGGTGTTTGAAAATATTTCTATTTTTAGCTCCCAGGGTTCCCATGGGGATGCGGGAATTTTTTTTTTTTTGCATGGGTCAAGTACTTCTGACCCAATATTACCACAAACCAAATTTGGTTCATACCGGACCATCGGTTCAGAAAAAAGAAATTTTGGGCGGGGCCAAAAATCTTACCCCTCCTATTACAAAGCCAAATATTACTTCACGAACTTCGTTTGAACAAACTTGCTTCTACACCTCATATGGAAGCTCCATAGCAAATATCAAGTCATTGTACACACTGGTTCTTGAGACAAAGATTTTAAAAATATTTTGGAGCATTTTCCCCCACTTCCTCCCTATGGGGCTGGGCATGTTGAGTTGAACAAAAATGAAATGCCCCATTGGAACCATCACTCGCACAAACTTTCACTTGAATTGGCCCAGTGGCTTTGGAGGAGAAGACCAAAACATGGTGTTGACGGACGACGGACGGAGAGCGATGAGATTAGCTCAGCTTGACTTTGTCAAGATGAGCTAAAAATCATAAAATAATTGTTGATTTGACCCCCCAACCCATCCTCTTCTTCATGCCCCCCACACCCCACAGAGCACCACCACCTGTGGTTTGCTTTTAACAAAGTCTACAAAGCTAATAATTTCCCAAGTCTGGAAATGTTAACAGGAAAAGATGTCCTAATGTTCAGTTACTTCAAGATGATTAGTACTTGGAAAGAATCTTTATCAAAATCCTTCATGCATGTGTGCTCTGCACAAAACATTTATTTTGATCATTGAAGCAATCTTTTTTTTTAATTCCATTCGTAATTTTCTGGGTAGAGACGGCCAACAGTTAACAGTTCTGTAGTCAGCACAACAAACTAATTGTAGGGTTAGAAAATAAAGTCCATTGTGTATAAATATGCAGTCATAATTTTTCAGCATCCTTGGCGACTTTAACCTATTTTTAAACTGTGTTAAATAGTTGAGGTCAAAGTGTTGTTTACGTTTTGATTTAGAAAATGGATGAGAATTGAAGGTATTCTATGAACAAATAAATATATATTATTTAATTCCTTTTCATATATTTTATTTACCAAAAAACTGCATTTAAATGAAGGTGGTGTTTTCAATTTTTTTGAAAGTAAGTCACTTATTTTCACTTCGACACTCGCACATTGATCACGTATCTCCGATTACGAAGAAGAAAAACAGAAAAAAACTTGAACACAGTTGAAATATATATCATAAAATACCCTTTTCTTAAATAAATTTAACTTAAATCCATATTATACTGCTTCGTGAGTTTTTACAAGAGTTTGAAATGCATGTGATTTGACTCCGAACGTTTTACATAAGTTACAATGGGCAAGAAATATCTGTTGTTTTCCGGGATTTTGGGTTCAAAACTGATTCCCGTCCGGGAGGCCGGGAGCTACACTGAAATTTCAGGATTTTCCCGGGCATTCCGGGAGAGTTAACGTGTCTGCCCATGAAGGGCAATAATGCTTGAAGAAATACTTGCACACCTCTCGTTTGCAATCCCATTCAATGATATTATCACCAAAAAGCTCTACATTAAATTTGTATAAAAAAAACCTTTTTTTAAGTTTACTTTGAAATGACAAGAAATGGTAATATGGTGACAAGAAACAGGGTTTATCAGGGCTGATCAGCCCAGGCCCCGAGATCAGCCCTGAGAGTGCTTCCGTCCTAGCTGATTTTCCAGCACCGACAAAAATTTCAAATGAAACTAAACTATTAAGGCATGTTTAACTAGAGTGATGTCACAAATGCAGCACGACTGTCCCAGCAATGGCAATGCGTAGACACAAAATAGCCTGAGCCATTTTTTGTTAACCATTTACCTAACGAATCTGTCATATCTGCAGTTGCAATATACAAAAATTGCTATTCAAATTTTATTTTTTCATTTCTCTGGTGGTGTGTTATAGTAGTCAATATTTTGTTTATTTGCATTTAATAACTCCCAATACTTCAAAATGCGCATTTGGAAAAATGCCTAAATTACAGTGGGTGGGTGGGGGAAGGGGGACCCATATTCAAACTTGGCCTGTAGTACTAGCTGGAAAATACACATATATCTATCAACTTTGGTTGAAATCAAATAATCCAAACTGGAGTTATTGGTCAGAAACCAATTGTTTACGGACGGACGGACGGACGGACCATTTACATAATATGACCGTTTTTACAAATGGTCGTATAAAAAAGTAATATCAAATTTGAAGAGAATCAAATTATTGATTTATCTTCTGGATAACATGGGAAGGAGGGAGGGGTGGATTGATTCCACCCATCTCCCCGAAGTTTTGGAGACAGCATCCAAGTCCCTCACTCCCATTTCCTTCCAATCTGTATTACTCTTGTAAAACAACAGAAATATGCTGCAGAAGACATTTCTTTATATTTTTCAAACTGTGAAGCTCAGGTAATAAGAAAAAAAGCTGCATACAAGTAAAAGAAATCAGGTCTATAAACGCAATTATTATCCCCGCATTTTCAAAAATGCGGGGATACTGTCGTGATCTCCGTCCATACGTCCATCCGTCCGTCCATCCGTACGTCACACCCTGAAAGGCTCCTAGGGTATTCAATTCGAAATGTTTAAACTATGCTAATGTGTTCAGGTAATATCTCTAGATGTGCATGAAGGTTTTGGAAATCTGATTTTGCCCCCGGTGGTTCCAGTGGAACCACTTTTATTGTTAGAAAATCAGTTTTCATCAAAAGGCTCCTAGGGTATTTAATTCAAAATGCTTTAACTATGCTAATGTGTTCAGGTAGCAACTCTAGATGTGCATGAAGGTTTCGGAATTTTGATTCGGCCCCCCGGTGGTTCCGAATCAAAATTCCGTTTTCATCAGTTTTCATCGAAAGGCTCCTAGGGTATTTAATTCGAAACATTTAAACTATGCTAATGTGTTCAGGTAACATCTCTAGATGTGCATGAAGGTTTCGGTATTTTGATTTTGCCCCCGGTGGTTCTAGTGGAACCACTTTTATCGTTAGAAAGTCAGTTTTCATCGAAAGGTTCCTAGGGTATTCAATTTGAAATGTTTAAACTATGCTAATGTGTTCAGGTAACATCTCTAGATGTGCATGAAGGTTTTGGAATTTTGATTTTGCCCCCGGTGGTTCCAGTGGAACCACTTTTATCGTTAGAAAATCAGTTTTCATCGAAAGGTTCCTAGGATATTTAATTCGAAATGCTTAAACTATGCTAATGTGTTCAGGTAGCAACTCAAGATGTGCATGAAGGTTTCGGAATTTTGATTCGGCCCACGGTGGTTCCAGTGGAACCACTTTTATCGTTAGAAAATCAGTTTTCTTCGAAAGGCTCCTAGGGTATTTAATTCAAAACGTTTAAACTATGCTAATGTGTTCAGGTAACATCTGTAGATGTGCATGAAGGTTTCGGAATTTTGATTTTGCCCCCGGTGGTTCCAGTGGAACCACTTTTATCGTTAGAAAATCAGTTTTCATTGAAAGGTTCCTAAGGTATTCAATTCGAAACGTTTAAACTATGCTAATGTGTTCAGGAAACATCTCTAGATGTGTATGAAGGTTTCGGATTTTTGATTTTGCCCCCAGTGGTTCCAGTGGAACCACTTTTATCGTTAGAAAATCAGTTTTCATCGAAAGGCTCCTAGGGCATTTAATTCGAAACGTTTAAACTATGCTAATGTGTTCAGGAACCATCTCTGGATGTGCATGAAGGTTTCGGTATTTTGACTTTTATCGTTAGAAAGTCAGTTTTCATCGATGTTCAAGTAGCAACTCAAGATGTGCATGAAGGTTTCGGAATTTTGATTTTGCCCCCAGTGGTTCCAGTGGAACCACTTTTATCGTTAGAAAATCAGTTTTCATTGAAAGGCTCCTAGGGTATTTAATTCAAAATGCTTAAACTATGCTAATGTGTTCAGGGAGCAACTCAAGATGTGCATGAAGGTTTTGGAATTTTGATTTTGCCCCCTGTGGTTCCAGTGGAACCACTTTTATCATTAGAAAATCAGTTTTCATCGAAAGGCTCCTAGGGTATTTAATTCGAAACGTTTAAACTATGCTAATGTGTTCAGGTAACATCTCTAGATGTGCATGAAGGTTTCGGTATTTTGATTTTGCCCCCGGTGGTCCCAGTGGAACCATTTTTATCGTTAGAAAATCAGTTTTCATCAAAAGGCTCCTAGGGTATTTAATTCGAAACGCTTAAACTATGCTAATGTGTTCAGGTAACATCTCTAGATGTGTATGAAGGTTTTGGAATTTTGATTTTGCCCCCGGTGGTTCCAGTGGAACCTCTTTTATCGTTAGAAAATCAGTTTTCATCGAAAGGCTCCTAGGGTATTCAATTCGAAACGTTTAAACTATGCTAATGTGTTCAGGTAACATCTCTAGATGTGCATGAAGGTTTCGGTATTTTGATTTTATTGTTAGAAAATCAGTTTTCATCGAAAGGCTCCTAGGGTATTTAATTCAAAAAGGTTTTGGAATTTTGATTTTGCCCCTGGTGGTTCCAGTGGAACCACTTTTATTGTTAGAAAATTAGTTTTCATTGAAAGGCTCCTAGGGTATTTAATTCAAAATGCTTAAACTATGCTAATATGTTCAGGTAACATCTCTAAATGTGCATGAAGGTTTCGGTATTTTGATTTTGCCCCCGGTGGTTCCAGTGGAACCACTTTTATCGTTAGAAAATCAGTTTTCATCCAAAGGCTCCTAGGGTATTCAATTCGAAACGTTTAAATTATGCTAATGTGTTCAGGTAACATCTCTAGATGTGCATGAAGGTTTCGGTATTTTGATTTTGCCCCCGGTGGTTCCAGTGGAACCACTTTTATCGTTAGAAAATCAGTTTTCATCCAAAGGCTCCTGGGGTATTCAATTTGAAACATTTAAACTATGCTCATGTGTTCAGGTAACATCTCTAGATGTGAATGAAGGTTTCAGAATTTTGATTCCCCCCCACCCCCCCCAGTGGTTCCAGCGGAACCACTTTTATCTTTAGAAAATCAGTTTTCATCGAAAGGCTCCTAGGATATTCAATTTGAAACGTTTAAACTATGCTAATGTGTTCAGGTAGCAACTTGAGATGTGCATGAAGGTTTTGGAATTTTGATTTTCCCCTCGGTGGTTCCAGTGGAACCACTTTTATTGTTAGAAAATCAGTTTTCATTGAAAGGCTCCTAGGGTATTTAATTCAAAATGCTTAAACTATGCTAATATGTTCAGGAAACATCTCTAAATGTGCATGAAGGTTTTGGAATTTTGATTTTCCCCCCCCGGTGGTTCCAGTGGAACCACTTTTATTGTTAGAAAATCAGTTTTCATCGAAAGGCTCCTAGGGTATTCAATTCAAAATGCTTAAACTATGCTAATGTGTTCAGGTAACATCTCTAAATGTGCATGAAGGTTTCGGAATTTTGATTTTGCCCCCGGTGCTTCCAGTGGAACAACTTTTATCGTTAGAAAATCAGTTTTCTTCGAAAGGCTCCAAGGGTATTCAGTTCGAAACGTTTAAACTATGCTAATGTGTTCAGGTAACATCTCTAGATGTGCATGATGGTTTCGTAATTTTGATTTTGCCCCCGGTGGTTCCAGTGGAACCACTTTTATTGTTAGAAAATTAGTTTTCATCGAAAGGCTCCTAGGGTATTTAAATCGAAACGTATAAACTATGATAATGTGTTCAGGTAACATCTGTAAATGTGCATAAAGGTTTCGGAATTTTGATTTTGCCCCTCGGTGGTTCCAATGGAACCACTTTTATCGTTAGAAAATCAGTTTTCATTGAAAGGCTCCTAGGGTATTCAATTCGAAACATTTAAACTATGCTAATGTGTTCAGGTAACATCTCTAGATGTGCATGAAGGTTTCGGAATTTTGATTTTGCCCCTGGTGGTTCCAGTGGAACCACTTTTATCGTTATAAAATCAGTTTTTATCGAAAGGCTCCTAGGATATTTAATTCGAAACGCTTAAACTATGCTAATGTGTTCAGGTAACATCTCTAGATGTGCCTGAAGGTTTTGGAATTTTGATTTTGCCCCTGGTGGTTCCAGTGGAACCACTTTTATCGTTATAAAATCAGTTTTTATCGAAAGGCTCCTAGGATATTTAATTCAAAATGCTTAAACTATGCTAATGTGTTCAGGGAGCAACTCAAGATGTGTATGAAGGTTTCGGAATTTTGATTCGGCCCCCGGTGGTTCCAGTGGAACCACTTTTATCGTTAGAAAATCAGTTTTCATCGAAAGGCTCCTAGGGTATTCAATTTGAAACGTTTAAACTATGCTAATGTGTTCAGGTAACATCTCTATATGTGCATGAAGGTTTCGGAATTTTGATTTTGCCTCCTGTGGTTCCAGTGGAACCACTTTTATCATTAGAAAATCAGTTTTCATCGAAAGGCTCTTAGGGTATTTAATTCGAAACGTTTAAACTATGCTAATGTGTGCAGGTAACATCTCTAGATGTGCATGAAGGTTTCGGTATTATCGTTAGAAAATCAGTTTTCATCCAAAGGCTCCTGGGGTATTCAATTTGAAACGTTTAAACTATGCTCATGAGTTCAGGTAACATCTCTAGATGTGAATGAAGGTTTCGGAATTTTGATTCGCCCCCCCCCCCCCCCTCCCCCAGTGGTTCCAGTGGAACCACTTTTATCGTTAGAAAATCAGTTTTCATCAAAAGGCTCCTAGGATATTCAATTCGAAACGTTTAAACTATGCTAATGTATTCAGGTAACATCTCTAGATGTGAATGAATTTTGATTCGGTCCCCGGTGGTTCCAGTGGAACCACTTTTATCGTTAGAAAATCAGTTTTCATCGAAAGGCTCCTAGGGTATTTAATTCGAAACGTTAAAACTATGCTAATGTGTTCAGGTAACATCTCTAGATGTGAATGAAGGTTTCGGAATTTTGATTTTGCCCCCGGTGGTTCCAGTGGAACCACTTTTATTATTGGAAAATCAGTTTTCATCGAAAGTCTTCTAGGATATTTAATTTGAATTGTATAAACTATGCTAATGTGTTCATGTAGCATCACTAGATATGTATGAAGGTTTCGGAATTTTGATTTTGCCCCAGGTGGTTCCAGTGGAACCACTTTTATTGTTAGGAAAATCAGTTTTCATCGAAAGGCTCCTAGGATATTCAATTCGAAACGTTTAAACTATGCTAATGTATTCAGGTAACATCTCTAGATGTGAATGAATTTTGATTCGGTCCCCGGTGGTTCCAGTGGAACCACTTTTATCGTTAGAAAATCAGTTTTCATCAAAAGGCTCCTAGGGTATTTAATTCGAAACGTTTAAACTATGTTAATGTGTTCAGGTAACATCTCTAGATGTGCATGAAGGTTTCGGTATTTTGATTTTGTCCCAGGTGGTTCCAGTGGAACCACTTTTATCGTTAGAAAATCAGTTTTCATCGAAAGGCTCCTTGGGTATTAATTCGAAACGTTAAGACTATGCTAAGGTGTTGCTAAGGAAATGTGGGGATACACCATTGTGTGCTTTGCACTCAAATACCTCGATCTAGTTAAAAGTTGCATTGATCATGCAAGAACAAAATGTGACAAAGTATGTATTAGAAGCCCAATTTCAAATTTAAAGAAACTAAATTCGAAAACTGTTTTGAACAGGGTTAAATTAATGCAAATATTAATTGAAACCACTGTATACAGCCTCAGTAGACCTTGCCCCAAATGAAAAACAATCACAGTGTTTGAAGAATAAAAAGTACAACCTTGAAAAGCAAAACTTTAATCTGAAACTTTAAGCTGGGAATAACAAGTAAAACTGACTGCAAAAAAAGGGTTCAATATTTCCCAAAAACGATAAAAGAAATCACTGATGTAAAGGCAATCATTAAGTTGTACTGACCATGCAAGAATTAAAGTAAGAAAGTATGTAGCAAACCCAAATTTCAAATACAAAGAAACTAAATCTGAAAACATGTTTAAAACGGGTTCAAAGCCTGCCAATATTAATGAAAATCACTGTAGAAAGGTTCAGTAGATAGTAGACATTGTCCCAAATGAGAAACAGTGACATTGCAGTAAAGTGTTTGAAGAAATAAAGGTGAAACTTTGTAAACAAAAAAAAAAACTTTAACCAAAAACTTTAACCTGGAAGTTCTAAGTTATATTGCCATACAAAAAAGGGTTAAATATTTCCCAAAATAAGATGAAAAATATAATGAGAATGATACAATCAATAGTAATTAATATTAATTCAAAAGAAAAAAAACTTTAACTAACCTTGACTAACAAACTTTAACCACAAACTTTAACCAAAACTCTAATTGTTAACAGATGGACAGACGGACGGATGGACAGACGGAGGGACAGATGGACGAAAGTCACGACTATAGCCCCAAACTGTAATCAGTCGGGCTAAAAATCAGCCTCGCGTAGGCCCCAACCCTCAAATCTTGGGGACTTATTTCAAGCCCCAACCATTTTTCAAAATGCAAACCCTGCAAGAAAGTCCAACAAAGGTTATCTATTGAAGAAATACTTGGATAAAGCTTGTTCGCAATCACATTCATGATACTATCACAAAAAAGCTAACTTTGGGCATAATATTTGGAATGGTGTTCTTTAAAAAGAAAATTGGGCAAGAAATTGAGCAGGAGGGAAGGATGGATGGATGGAAGGAGAGACAGATGAAAGGACAGGTGGATAGAAGGATGTATGAAACCCATTCCAATATCCACCCTCCCACTACGTGGAGGGAGATAAAAATAAATATGCTTGACATTGCAGCCAGTTGAACAGAATTTTCTGTGAGAATGGCAAAATCAAATCAACAGATTTAAGTGAAAAGAATCTCCTTTTTTTTACACTTAAATCTGAAAACCATGTAACTAACTTAATTACCATACTACCTGTTTTTCAATTCAATAACACTCAACTTTCATGTTCCGCTGCATCTCTTTTCTCCAGCGCTTAGTGGCTACATTAAATTGAAATAGCTGAGAAGGAGTTTCTGTTAATATCAGTGTGACCGATATATGCTTACAGTAAAAAATGACCTTTCCACTACATGGACTACCCATTCATTAACCCTTTACCCAATGCAGACGATATCAGAATTTATTATTTTAAGTAGCATTTTTCCAAATTTATTATTTTAAGTATCATTTTTCAAAAAATTCAACAAAACCATATCATATGATGACCCTCCCCCACCCCCCTTCCCAAAGAGGGGTCGCATGATATGTTTTGTTGAAACTTTTTGAAAAATAATATTTTTTCATCTGGTGAATTTGCATTTTATGCAGATCGATGTCTCTGAATCGTTAGGTAAAGCGTTAAATTTAATTTTTATAATAATTATGTTAATTTTGTTTCAGCTTCAGTTAAAATAATATAATAACCACAGTATAGACTAAGCTTATGATATTTTTGGAAATATGCACATGTTCACTCATTGGTGGTAATGTTTCAGAAGTTCCATTGGTATAGGTTCATCATTGATGAAGGAGTTGCACACACAAGAATCCCATTTGGAAATCCATAATGAATCTAAGTTCACAGGAAATAACCTGGGTAAAACTGTGGCAGATCAAAAATTTTGGAATATGCACATGTCCACTTGTTGGTACTACTAATGTTTGTGAAGTTTCAGCAAAAGTGATTCATAAATGTTAGATTTCTGCATTGTAGGAGGAGTTGCGCAAGAATCTGATATAGAAATCTATATTAAATTTTCTAAAGTGAAGGGGAGATAACCTGTTAAAACTGTCACAGATCGAAAATTTTGGAATATGCACATGTTTACTAATTTTCCAAGTTGAAGGGGAGATAACTGAGTTAAAATCATTGGACAAACTGAGTTAAAATCATTGGACACAGTAAATTTGGAAATTTGCGCAGGTTTCCACATTAGTAGTGGTAATGCTTGAGAAATTTAAAATAGATTCATTCATGTAGGAGGAATTGCGCACACATCTCATTTGGAAATCCATAATAAATCTATGTTCAAGGGAGATACTGGTTAAAATTGGCGCAGATCAAAAATTTTGGAACATGCACATGTCCACTCGTTAGTCATAATGTTGAGAAGTTTGATCAAAATCGGTAGAAAAATGTAGGAGGAGTTGCGCACATAAGAATATATAGGATGACATAGCCCCTACTTCTTTGAAATGTGGATATAAAAAAAAAATTTTGCTTGAAAAACATTGATGAGCTTGTTCCAGTGAGGAGTGAGGGATCATACGTTCTTTCTGGGAAGCAAAATTTGTCTCTCCAGTTTATGCACATGTTTTGTTTAACTATCATTCACTATTCATACTCTTTTCTTTTTTCAACATTTTTTTCATTTCGACCTTTGCTGGGTGGGGTTCCTGCATTTGAATGAGTTAATTAAGGAGTTTCCAGGACCTTCCAGGCAACGGCTCAGGAAGCTAAGGCATACTGCACATCGATGGTGCGCATGTCTTCAACCAATCTAACCCTGCCTGTGCGGCAGTGCTGAGTTACGATGTTGGGGAGTTGGCAGCTGCTCATCGTTGATCGGTGGTTCTCTCCGGGTACTCAGGCTTCATCCACCCGTAAAACTGTTATTGACACGATATAACCAGGGCAGTTAAAGTGTTGTTAAACCTTAATAAATAAATTGTTCTTGTATCATTCTACCACATTGCCACAAGTGCCAACAATAATTTTGTGACTAGTTCCAAAACACACCTTAACCTTTAAAGGTCTATTATAGGCTTTTGTGATCTTGGAGCATGTTCCCTTAATATGCCATCATTAGGATGTCCTCCTCACAATAGACAAATCACTTGCCTGTTAAGACTTCCCGAGAAATCACTGCAACTGGATGTGTACAGGCTGTAGTCTAGTAGGAACTCAGGACAAGTGCCCAGGCCATTAACTGGTAGAGTGCTGGAAGCCCATATTTGGGCTTTATTCTGAAGTGGAGGAACCACAGCTTGAAGGCCCATATTCAGTTCATGTGCTTTGTATTATCACTGAAGTGATATTATTTAGTTTGTAAGAGATTAACTTGTTACAATTTATGGGAGAGTGCCCATAGGCACTCTCCCATAAATTGTAACAAGGCAAAAGACATATGCACAAGATTTGATGGCCAAAAATAATTTAGCACTCTACCAGTTAAGGGTTAAAAAAATAAAATGAAAAGAAAATCAGTCACTTCTTTCATGAAAATGAACATTTCAAATGCTATCAAGTATCAACAAGGCCTTAAAAATAGCAAATTTAGGAAAAATTGAAAATGCAGATAGTTTTGATATTCAATGATTGGTTCAGTTCATTTTATTGGTTTTCCCATGATATTGGTACCTGTCCAGTTTTGGGGCATACTGCTCATCTCTACTGTTCAAGATATTGTAGCCAAACAGCTATATGTGACATCTGAAAATAATTTGCTGGATAGTTCTCATTATAAAGTGATAACAGGTTAGACATTTTGAAAGAAACATACAGGCAATTCCTTTGGAACAAATGATTTGGTGAAACTGGCTTGCAAGTAATTTGTGATATTGTCAACAAAAAGCCTTATAATTTGATGACAAAACCATGACAGGGATATTATTTATTTATTTATTCATGTTTAAGGTCACATACTTATGCACAATGGCTAATCGTGACCGTGACAGTTTTACGGGTGGAGGGAGCCGGAGTACCCGGAGAGAACCACCGAGCGTCGACGAGCAACAGTCAGCTCCCCAACATTCTAACTTTGTTCAAGCTCCGCTCAAGCAGGGTTACAGCAGTTGAAGACATGTGCACCATAACGTGCAGTACGCCTTAGTACACAGCGTCATTGTACCCCCATGTAGACAACCGAGATAAAGTGCCTTGCCCAAGGAGACAATGCGGGTCGTCCCGGAGGGGATCGAACTCGGGACCTCTAGCATAGAAGTCCAACAGACTACCACTGAGCCACCGCGCTCCCCATGAAAGGGATGGATATACATGATTATGTGTATATTCGGACAGAAAGACATATAGAAACCATTCTTATAGCCTCAATCCACTATGCTGTGGGGATAATAAACTCAACACAAACCTTCAATTAGAACCAAACAGTAAAGGGAAAAAAAAGCTTTATTCCAAATGGCTCTGCTTTCTGCAAATGTACACAGTGGCGTGAAGTATGCTCCTGCAAAGGCAATGTTTTGACTCAATCGAATTTCGAATCGAATGTATGCCAAAAATTTCAAATTGAACAGAATCAAATTTGAATCAAATTTTCAACAATTTCAAGTCCATAGCACAGGCGTTCTAACAAAATTCTTGGAGCGTAAATCAACTCCTTTTTCTGTTTCTAGTTTTGCCAGTATTAACACCTGTTGCAATCTCCCGGTTTTAGAAGACATCGCGATGCAAAGGTAGACTTTAATTTCTATAAATCAGAATTTCAAATGATGTAAAATTATGATCATAATGGAGCTTATGTTCTTTAACTTCTCGGCTATTTGGAGAAGGGATCGAAATTTGAATGTTTATATAAAACAAAATTTTAGCGTGCAACTAAATGGCTTCTGCTATTATATCAATCTGAAATTGAGAAGACAATGCCATCTGTTAATTATTATTATTATTTATTAAGGTTTTAATGACACTTTCATATCATGTCGGTGACAGTTTTACAGGAGGAGGAAGACGGTGTACCTGGAGAGAACCACCAAGCAACGACGAGCAGCTGCCAGCTCCCCAACATCGTAACTCTGCACTGCAGCACAGGCAGGGTTAGATTGGTTGAAGACATGCATACCATTGACGTGCAGTAACCTTAGTACACGGCGTCAACGTGCCCCCATGTGGACAATCAGGGTTAAGTGCCTTGTCCAGGACACAATGCGGGAGGCTGAATCGATCGCTCAGACGGTCACTCATCCAAGGACTAACCAGGCTCACCATTGCTTAACTTTGGCGATATGACGAGATTGGTACCGCAACGCCACCATCTGTTAATAAACACAACTTAGACACAGTTTCTTCAACAATATTCATCTATTTTGTGTTAACAATAAAGTCAATAATCAAGAACCATGAGTAAATTTAGCAGGAGATACAAACCAAAAACAAAAGAAAACTTGTAGTATTTGAGTTATTAACTCTTTACCCAATGTAACGGCCGAAACCAGTCAGCGCTATTTACAAAAAGCCTCACCATTCAATTTTCATTATTTTTTATTTTTGCCTCGCAAACATAGCTTATGATCCCTCATTGGAACGAGCTCGATGAGCTCGTTCCAATGAGGGGTCATAAGCTATGTCTTTGACGCAAAAAATGGGAAAAATAGTTATTCAATAATTTTGTTTGCAAGTGTTGTCTGCTTTTCATGTTAGGTAAAGGGTTAAACATTATTAATGTTTTAATCCTTGAATCACATTTTTATTGGTAGAATATGTCCACTGAACTGAACAAAATGGGTAATTTCACTGCGAAATCTCATTGTTAACAAACTCAAAACCCGATAACTATTAAAAACTATCATCAGAGGCTCAAACTCGAAACAAATTTGAATCGAATATCGAAGGTTGAATCGAAAGATAAATGAATATTCAAAATTTGAGGGGCCTACCATGAGGGTATTGGGAATGCCCCTCCCCCTCCCCACACACACTTTTCCTAAAACAAGAGGCCCCACGGGGCCTGAAGCGCTCATCTTGTACAGAGCACAATTTAAACAGAGTCCAAGAATGAGTCTACATTAAGCAAGCCATCTCCATAGGCTACACTGTCAATCCTTGAGTCCCTCAGGAGTGACAAAAATAATCTGGGCATCATGCCTTTTCTTCAGTTGATCATAAGTAAAATGTAGAGCTCCCCTATGAAGCCCCTTGATACAACCTATGTGGATTAATCTTAGTACCTCTAGAGGGTACTGAATACAAAATTTTTAATTCTTCAGCAAAATGGCCAATTCCGGCTCCCATAGAGAGCCCAAATATTAACCCAGGCTCTTGATTTGAACACAGTTAAATCTGACTGCCCTAGAGAAGTTGTGTACCGAATATGAAAGCATTCTGACTGTTGGGTCTGAAGAAGATAAATTGTAAAGAAATTTCTTCGAATTGCACTAAGTTCAAATTTGGGCTACCATAGCGAGCCCAAATATTGACCTATGGATCCGATTTGAACAAACTAGAATCTGACCCCCCTAGAGATGTTGTATACCTAATGTGAAAGCATTCTGTCAAGTGAATCTGAAGAAGAAGATTTTTGAAGAAATTCCCTCATATTGTTCTAAGTTAAATTTCATGTTCCCATATGGAGCCCAAATATTAACCTAGGCACTCGAATTGAACAACCTGGAATCTCACCCCCCTAGAGATGTTGTATACCAAATATAAAAGCATTCCGACTGGTGGATCTGAAGAAGAAGATTTTTAAAGAAATTTTCTCATATTGCACTAAGTAAAAATTTGGGCTACCATAGTGAGCCCAAATATATACCTAGGGATCTGATTTGAACAAATTTGAATCTGACCCCCATAGAGATGTTGCATACCAAATATCAAAGCATTCTGACTGATGGATCTGAAGAAGAAGATTTTTTTTAAATTACCCTCCATATTGAACAAAGATAAAATGTGGGCTTCCGTAGGAAGCCCAAATATTAACCTAGGGACTTGGTTTGAACAATCTAGAATCTGACCCTCATAACAATGATGTATACCAAATATTAAAAGATTCTGACTGGTGGTTCTGAAGAAGAAGATTTTTAAAGAATATTCCCCATATTACCCTATGTTAAAACTTCGGGCTCCTAACGAGAGCCCAAATATGAACCAATGAGCTTTATTTCAACAAACTTTTATCTGACCCCCCTATGAATGCTGTATATCAAATATCAAAAGATTCTGATGATTGGTTCTGGAGAAAAGATTTTTAAAAATTTTTGCAAATATGCCGACTCAGCATTTTTTCGATGCCCATTACAGAACACTCTAACATAACCGATGGCAATTTTTTTTTACCATTCAATTCTACTGGTCATAAGGATACTTCATACCAAATAAAAGCTCTCTGTTCCGTGGGGTTTGGAAAATATGGGCGTTTGAAAATATTTCTATTTTTAGCTCCCAGGGTTCCCATGGGGATGCGGGAATTTTTTTTTTTGCATGGGTCAAGTACTTATGACCCAATACTACCACAAACCAAATTTGGTTCATACCGGACCATCGGTTCAGAAAATAGAAATTTTGGGCGGAGCCAAAAATCTTACCCCTCCTATTACAAAGCCAAATATTACTTCACGAACTTCGTTTGAACAAACTTGATTGAACACCTCATATGGAAGCTCCATAGCAAATATCAAGTCATTGTACACACTGGTTCTTGAGAAGAAGATTTTTAAAATATTTTGGAGCATTTTCCCCCACTCCCTCCCTATGGGGCTGGGCATGCTGAGTTGAACAAAAATGAAATGCCCCTTTGGGACCATCACTCACACAAACTTTCACTTGAATTGGCCCAGTGGCTTTGGAGGAGAAGACCAAAACATGGTGTTGACGGACGACGGACGGGAAGCGATGAGATTAGCTCAGCTTGACTTTGTCAAGATGAGCTAAAAATGTCAACCTTATATCCATACATGCCTCAAATCACCCAAACTGGTTCATGTACTCTCACTTCTTGGGTCATTTTGCTATTATTATTCCTTCACTTTCTGGGAAATGAAGCCTTCAGGAAGTACTCAGGATGCTTTCACATCAAATGTTAATTGTTGTTTACTGACAAGACCCTGGATCTTCGTCACTTTTAACACAGCACAAGATGAAATGAAGTGGGGATATTTTGTCCCCCAACCTCCTCACTTCATTTAGCCTGGATACGCCCCTGAATGTACAGTGGACCTGAAAATGTATAATGTCAGAAAAGAAGAGAATGTTATTGCTGCTTGTCCCAGAAAGAAAAGAGGACAGCATAAAAAATGCCCAATATGACCCACACAGAGCAAATGTGAAAGTATTCTAATTGCATAATTCAATGAGCAAAAAATTTCTGTAATGTATGCCTGAAGATGCATGGGATATACATTTTATTTGTACTCTGACCGCCACTGGCCTCTACCAGTATCCAAATAAGGCACATGGAATTCCAAGCATGCACAAGAAGCAGATTATATGCCATATTAGGTGGAACATGCTACATCCAATACAGGAGAATAAATTTCTACAATTAGTCCCTCTGAGTGGGATACTGCTTAGCCCATAAAGAGCAGACAACACTGACAAAACAAAATTTCTTGAATAACTGAAAAAACAAATTTTTTGTCTCAAAAACATAGCTTATGGGTAAAGGTGTGCACATGAATCATACAATGACACAAACAAACTGGCTACAAGGGTCCTGCGAATCTTGGTACAAATCGAATCAGGCTTAGGATTTTGAATTGATTTTACTCTCATCTGTGTGGGCAAGTCAATCTGTGGGGGTAAGTCAATCAAAAAGGCGGAACATTCCAGAAATGAAGTGTTTTGGAAGCAGATCCTCCTTGAACTCTTCTTCTATCATCAGATCTCCTGTACAGGCGACTTGATTATTGAAAAAGAGTTCAAGAGGAGGATCGAGACACTTGGTAGAATTTTGAGAACATCTCCATTAAATTGAAAAATTCTGAATCAAGGCGACACAAATCAAATTGAATTATCTGTAAGATTTTGAAGCTTTGCAAGGCCCTACTGACTATAAATAGAAAAGAATTTATTCGTGTACAACACTGCATCAGCATCAAATGGCTATATCATGGCGATGAAATGGAATTGCTTGTTTTTTTATTCGAGTTTAGGGTTGTCTTTCAGCATCTGTGTCTCTATTGTGATTCAGCATTAATATAAAGACTCACCAATCATTGCTGCTCAGTTTGTTTTATTGGGGTTTAATGACACTTTCAACACTTTCAGTCAGGGTCACATCACGTCAGACTGGTTTATAGGTGAAAGAAGCTGGAGTACCCAGAGAGAATCACCGAGCAAGCAACTGACAGACTCTCCAACTGACGAACTATAGTCAAGCAGAGTTAGCTGTGGTTGAAGACAAATGCACCATCGACATGCAGTATACCTTAGTACACAGTGCCATTGTGCCCTCATGTGGGAAATCGTGATTACGTGTCTTGCCCAAGGGCACAACACAGTTACTGCTAGTAATCGAACCATTAACCTTTTGGTTTGGAGTTCAATAACTTAACCATGGTCCTCCAGCACTACCTTGCTGCCCAGGAGATCCCCCCAGGCATTGTTGTTGTTTATTTATTTATTAATTGGTGGAGGAAGCCGGAGCACCCAGTGAGAACCACCGAGCAATGGCGAGCAACTTCAGACTCACCAACGAACTACCTCCACACAAGCAGTGTTAGAACTGGTAGAAAACAAGTGCACCATCGACATGCAGTATGCCTTAGTATACAGTGCTACTGTGCCCCATGTATGCAATCAGGATTAAGTGCTTTGCCTGAGGACACAACACAGTTACCCCTGGTGGGGATTGAACCGTGGACCTTTGGGTTTGAAATCCAATGATGCTCCCAATGCATTGGTTACAGAGGTATATTATACAAGTAAGACAGATCTTGCCCACCACTGGAATGAAGCAATGATCCACTGCACACAGGGGGTTGGGGAATGGATTTAAAATTAAAAAGTTATCAACAGCTGTTAAAATCAGATAAAATTTTCAAGGTAGAAAAATAAGTAGTGATAAAAGTGATGAGTACAGAAGCCAAGATTTTACTGATTACAGTGTTACATTAACAATTGACTGGTATAGAATGGAAGATAAAATCTTATTTACAGAATAAAAACAATATGGAATTTATAAACCCTTTACCTAACATGAAAAGCAGATAACACATGCAAACAAAATTCTTGAATAACTAATTTTGTTCATTTTTTGTCTCAAAAACATAGGTTATGATGCCTCATTGGAACGAGCTCAACAAACTCGTTCCAAAGAGGGGTCACAACCTATGTTTTTGAGACAAAACATAAAAAAATGAAAGTGTCAATGACACTGTAGCTCAACTTGTCAAGACAAAGACATGTACATGTATAGTATGTGACACAGCAATGACAAACATCTAGGTAATGACCTGATAACAAAGGTACATATAAAGTATTGTAACGGTCTGTACATAAATACTGACCGTTGCCTGTAACAAATGTATAGGTAAAGTATTGTAAAGGTGGGTGACAGTCAGATGCTGAACTAGAAAAAATCTTTGAGTCTCAGAGTGGGTCTGACTGAACCCCAAAATATTTGTTCTCATAACACAGTGATAACAAAGGCACCCCCAAACACACTCGTTCCTGTCCCAAGGTGAAAACAAAAGTACTCAAGAAGTTTTGTGAAGATCAGTTCATAAATACGAGCTGTATAGAACTTGTGACAAAAAACTGATTGGACCTAATTTCGGTAAAAAATGGCCACTGGCAGCCATCTTGAATTTTGGACCGTACCCAGAAACACTCATTCTCATCCCAAGGAGATAACAAAGGTACCCAAGAAGTTTTGTGAAGATCGGTTCATAAATACAGCCTCTACCCTGAGCCGTATTGACATGTGTGCTTACATTGTGTAAGTAGCACTGAATAAATCAAAGTTCATCTAATTTGCATAATTTCTGCACGAAAAAAAAACCCTTACAGTATGTGATGTATTCCATGTTACTAAACATTCATACAAAAATTTATTAAAATCAGAACTTTCATACAGAAGTTCTATACAAAAGACTGATTGCACTAATTTTGGTACAAAATGGCTGCTGGTGGCCATCTTGAATTTCGGACCACACCCAAAAACACTCGCTCTCATCCCATGGTGATAACAAAGGTACCCAAGAAGTTTCGTAAAGATTGGTTCATAAATATGGCCTCTAGTCTGAGCTGTATAGAAGTTGTGTACAAAAAACTGATTAGACCTAATTTCGGTACAAAATGGCCACTAGCAGCCATCTTGAATTTTAGACCGCACCCAGAAACACTCGTTCTCGTCCCAAGGTGATAACAAAGGTACCCAAGACATTTCGTGAAGATCAGTTCATAAATACAGACTCTAGTTTGAGCCGTATTGACATGTGTACTTACTGTGTGTAAGTCGCACTGAAAAAATCAAAGTTCATCTAATTTGCATAATTTCTGCACGAGAAAAAAACCCGTATTATATGTGATGCATCCCATGGTACTAAACATTCACACAAAAAAATTATTCAAATCAGGGCTTTCATATGGAAGTTCTGTGCAAAAATCTGATTGCACCTAATTTTGTACAAAATGGCTGCCATCGGCCATCTTGAATTTCGGACCAAACCCCAAAACACTCGTTCTCATCCCACGGTCATACCAAAGGTACCCAAGAAGTTTCGTAAAGATCGGTTCATAAATACGGCCTCTAGCCCGAGCCGTATTGGCATTTGTACTTACAGTGCTGAAAGTAACCCCAAAAAACATCAAAATTAGTCTAATTTGCACAATTTACGTACGAGAAAAAAACCTGTATTATATGTGATGTATCCCATGGTACTAAACATTCATACAAAAAATTATTCAAATCAGAGCTTTCATATGGAAGTTCTGTACAAAAAACAGATTTCTGCATCGTCGGTACAAAATAGCAGCTGGCAGCCATCTTGAATTTCAGACCGCACCCAAAAACAATCGTTCTCGTCCCACGGTCATAACAAAGGTACCCAAGAAGTTTCGTAAAGATCGGTTCATAAATACGGCCTCTAGCCCGAGCCATAGCAGCTTGGTACTTACAGCTCTGAAAGTAACACTAAATAAATCAAAGTCAGTCTAATTTGCATAATTTACGCACGAGAAAAAAACCCGTATTATATGTGATGTATCCCATGGTACTAAACATTTATACAAAACTTTATTCAAATCAGAACTTTCATACAGAAGTTCTGTACAAAAACCTAATTTTTGCATCATCGGTACAAAATGGCCACTGGCAGTCATCTTGAATTTCGGACCACACCTAAAAACACTCGTTCCCGTCCCAGGGTCATAACAAAGGTACACAAGAAGTTTCGTAAAGATCGGTTCATAAATACGACCTCTAGCCCGAGCCATAGCCAATTGTTGACGTACGGACAGACGGACAGATGGACAGACGGACAGACGGACGACGGACGACGGGCCATGACAATAGCTCAAATTTGACTTCGTCAAAGTTGAGCTAATAATGAAAATTAATTGGCAATTTTTGTGAATAGCGCTGGCCGGTTTTGACCGTTATGTTGGGTAATGGGTTAACTAACATAATGGCTCAAAATGGTCAGTTCTTCACAAAAATCAGCACTGAAGTATTATTTTTTAGGTTTTGGGGTTTTTTGTTGATGTTTAAGGTCACAGTCAGCACCTATGGCTATAGCATGACCACAACATATGTAAGAAACAAGTTTATCCAATCATCTTTACCTATGCTGCCCACTTTAGAGGACTTGATTACCAGGTCCTATATTGTCAATAAAGACGAACTTCCTTCTAATTTCCTGGAGAAAAATTTAAGTTGTGTTGTCTGCTATCCGAATTGGGTTAAGGGCTGAAAAGCTATTTCCTTGAGAGATGACAGATTCTCATGTGAATTTATTTTATAAAACAGATCTTTGAATGACATAAGATTATAAAAAGTATTGTCGGACATCAGCAAAATCAGCAGAATTTAAAAGAAGGTGCTCAACAGTCAAATGGCACTTACAAGGAACACATATCACCTTCCAATAGCAAAGAATATGTGAGTTGTGTACACTGACCAATATGACATCATGTCAGGAGCATGGTTGCTCAATAGTTAGAGCATTGAACTTTAAACTGAAAGGTCGACCATTTGATCTTGATTTGTGCCATCTGTGCTGTGTCTTTGGGCAAGACACTTAACCCTTTGAAACTTTAATTATCCTGATGTTCAAACGTCACTGGGAATTCAGTTTCTTCAACGTTTTTCAAAATGTGACGTTCAAACGTCGGAAAGTACAAATAACAAGATATTTTTCACATTAGTGATTATCTGGTTGAGGGCTAGATTATTTCTGGTGGTCTGAAATTTTTATTCAAAACTAGTTTTATTACAAATTATTGGAGAGTGCCTAGAGGCACTCTCCAATAATTAATAATAAAACAAATTTATATAAACAAAAATATTATTTGTGTTTGACTGAATATGAAATATAAGCCCTGATAGTGGTAGTGTTGTGCGGTTTTATTTTTCTTGTTTCGGTTCGGTTTCGGTTCGGTTTTTAAATAAAAACTCGGTTTATAGGTCGGTTTTCGGTTTTTTATAGTAAGACATCTGCAGTTTCCAACAGAAACTATGTCGTGTCGATATAATGCCCATACTATCATATTTTCAATGATGATTTAATTGGCAGTGACTAGCATTTGTGCTGTGTATAAATGGCAGGCATTATCAAAACAAAATAATATAAAAGAAAATAAAATGTAACAGTGTTCGTAGAATATCACCACTCACTAATTCTAGGCACATGCCCCCCCCCCCCCCCCTCTCCCCCACACCTCTGGTATTTAAGTTCAGACATAAGAGAGTCTATGATGAATTGATATTAACACATGGGTGCGAAAAGAGCCAATTCACAATTTCCCAGGGCTCTGTTCAGTGCTCACTCCTGGGTGGGACCCTGGGCAGCCTAACAAAGTGACCCTACCAGGCATTGCAAATAATAACAAGCGTTGCCAAGTGGGTCACCTAGACACCCATCCTAACATACATGACAATGAACTGATGTATGGACCCCCCCCCCCACACCACTCACACACTCACAGTGGTAACTAGTGCCCCCACCCGCCCTAGTAAAATAATCAGCAATCATTTCATGTCAGCCTGGAATGGGAAAGTCATATTGTTTGTAGCTGGGTGGGCTTCAAAATGAACCACTTTACCAAATACCTATTGTCTATCTATCTATCTATCTATCTATCAAAGCCCCCACACACACACACACCTCGTGCACGCAATGGTTTTAGCTCAACGGAATTGATTTCACAATTCACTGGTGTACTGTTATATATTGTAACTTTTTTGCGTTTGCACTTTGGTTGGCCCCCTTAAAGTTAGTTGTGTGGCGATGCAACCGTGGCACGTTGACAGCAATATTACGGAACGCAGCTTTTTCGGCCTCGGGATGTTTCGGTTCAAGACGTTTTGGCCTTCATATATTGAACTGAATAGAATAAGAACTTGCAGTTTTGTGTTTTAGTTGGCCGAAACCTTCAGGACAAATCGTCTCAGGTCGGAACATCCCAAGACTGAACCGCAGTAAAACCTCTTCCCGGATAAGCACATCAAGGGAGGCAACAGACTACATACGAAACACGTGGTGGGGAAACCCGTGACAAATGTTATTTTCGAATATGACAATGAAATGCCAAGACCTTTTTCTGATATGATATTATTCACTGTCCAACAGATTGTAGATAAGTAATTTTAATTAAACTGATTGACTATGTCAGACAAACCTGTTCAAAAACGAAGCCAACTGCACAAGGTATTTCCTGTAATCAGTGAAATGAAGGCGTGTTGGCTGTCTGTTTTGTCATTCTCACAGAAAACACAACCCATTTTTATGTCAACGATGTGTGATTGACAACTTGTCATACATCATTCTCGAGTGATCTGGACATACTGCAGTGACCCCTTTACATCCAGAATGTGGCGTGCATTGACGACACTGTTATTTCCTGACAAAGCTTGACATTTCAGACACTCTTAGTGCAAACTGAATAAAGAAAACATCTCTTCCCGACATTTTATGAAAAAAACGAAACCGTACTCATTTACCAGTTACACGGTTTCGGTTTTCAAGCAAAACCGAAACTGACTTATAAAACCGGTTAACCATACAACACTAGATAGTGGCTTCTAGAACTCAACCAGTTAAGAGGTCTTGACAGCAGGATTATATTAGTATTTTAAGCTGCAACAACATATGGCTCAATGGTTGTCACTGAGCATAATTTGGAAGAAAATAGGAAATGAGGTTAAAACTTTAAAAAATCGAAAAAAAATAACAAAACAAATGACCACAAAGTATCAACGCTCTGTTTGATTTTGTACGTCATAAGACGTACAAAGGTATCAAAGGGTTAATTCCAATTGCCCGTGTGGGGCACAATGGCACTGTATACTAAGGTGCACTGAACATTGATGGTGCACTTGCCTTCAACTGCTGCTAACTCTGCTTGTGCTGGGTCAGTAAGTTGATGAGCCAGACAGTTGCTTGCTGCTGCTCAATGGTTCTCTCCGGATATTCCAGTTTCCTCCACCTGTAAAACTGTCTGACATGATGTGATCCTGGTTGTTAAAAGTGTTGTCAAACCCCAACACAAACAAACAAACGAGCAAACAAACAAAACATGTCAAAATCAACTGATCTTTCTTACAAAGATTACCGGACTTACAATTATTATTGATATTTGATTGGAAATGGAGGAGCTTTTCATTAGTTGCTCTATCCCACTTAGTCTGTCACAAAAAGAATTTTCAATCAATTGAACCTTTTAGGAAAGAATAGCTTCAAGAAGGTGTTTGAGGGGGGGAAACATTGGAGAAAAGTTTACTTGGTCTACCAAATATAACTTATGCAACAGATGAGATTCCACTGTATTTTCCACTGAAACAAACATCTGTAAAGAGTTTCGAAACTCTGCACAAAGATGTAGGTAGATGGATAAAAAGAACTGAGTGATATTTTTTATTCACTAAGATTTTAACAACACTTTTAACAGAGCCAGTTATGTTGGGTGGGACACTTTTATGGGTAGAGAAAGCTGGAACACCTGGAGGGAACCAATAACAGAAAATAACTGTGTTATCAGCTGTTGAAGGCATGTATACCATCGATGTACTGTATGCTTCTGCACACTGCACCACCGTGCTACCACTTGGGCAATTGGAATTAAGTTTCAGCCCCATGCAAATTTGTTCAATGCTCCAAAAAATGAGCCATGGTGCTCCCAGATTGAGTAATGCTGTAACAATAAGAGGAGAGCTTTGATCTGCTTTACACAGTTCAAAAGTTTAATGCCCAAAAGTGATTGCAAAGTCACCATTAAATTCGTTTAAGTACTTTACACTTTGTGCAATGAAAACGATATCAAAATTTGTAATTTTAATTATTTTTTAAAAACAAGAGGCCCCAAGGAGCCTTAATCGCTCACCGGCCAAAGTGGTTCAAAGAAGTATTTGGGGGTCACATTCAGTTAGACATGGTTCATCAACACTACAAAGGAATGAAGTCATGAGAGACAAATTTTATGGAACTAGGGCCATGGCTTGAACAAACTTGAATCTTACCCCCCTAAGGATGCTGCATACCAAATATCAAAGGCATTCATCTGCTGGATCTGAAGATGATTTTTAAAGAAAATTCCTCATTTTGAACTAAGTTATCATTCAGGCTCCCACAGTGAGCCCAAATATGAACCCAGGGACATGGCTTGAACAAACTTGAATTTCACCCCCTAAGGATGCTGCATGCCAAATATCAAAACATTCCGACTGCTGAATCTGAAGAAGAAGATTTTTAAAGAAAAATTCCTCATATTGACTAAGTTATAATATGGGCTCCCACAGGGTCTTGGCTTTAACAAAACTTGAATCTCTCCCCCCCCCCCCCCCCTCCCCCCCCCCCCCCCCCCCCCAAGGATGCTACACACCACATATCAAATGCATTCATCTGCTGGATCTGAAGAAGAAAATTTTTTAAGAAAATTCCTCATTTTGAACTAAGTTACAATTCAAGCTCCCACAGTGAGCCCAAATATGCACCTAGGGACATGGCTTGAACAAACTTGAATCTCACCCCCCTAAGGATCAAAACATTCCGACTGCTAGATCTGAAGAAGAAGATTTTTAAAGAAAATTCCTCATTTTGAACTAAGTTATAATTCGGGCTACCACAGTGAGCCCAAATATGAACCCAGGGACTTGGCTTGAACAAACTTGGATCTTGCCCCCCCTAAGCATGCTGCATACCCAATATCAAAAGATTCTGCCTGCTGGATCTTGAGAAGAAGATTTTTAAAGAAATTTGCCTGATATGCACTAAGTTCAAACTGGGCTCCTATACTGAGTTCAAATATGAACCCAGGGGGTCGATTTGAACAAACTTGAATCAGATCCACCCCACAATGTTGCATACCAAATATCAAAAGATTCTGCCTGCTGGATGTGGAGAAGAAGATTTTTTAAGAAATTTGCCTGAAATGCACTAATTATAGTGAGCCCAAATATGAATCCAGGGGGCCGATTTGAACAAACTTGAATCAGATCCACCCCGCAATGTTGCATACCAAATATCAAAAGATTCTGCCAGCTGGATCTTGAGAAGAAGATTTTTTAAGAAATTTGCCTGAAATGCACTAAGTTCAAATTCGGGCTTCCATACTGAGCCCAAATATGAATCCAGGGGGCCAATTTGAACAAACTTGAATCAGATCCATCCCACAATGTTGCATACCAAATATCAAAAGATTCTGCCAGCTGGATCTGGAGAAGAAGATTTTTTAAGAAATTTGCCTGAAATGCACTAAGTTCGAATTTGGGCTTCTATACTGAGCCCAAATATGAATCCAGGGGGCCGATTTGAACAAACTTGAATCAGACCCATACCAAGATGCTGCATACCAAGTATCAAAAGATTCTGCCCCCTGGTTCTGGAGAAGAAGATTTTTTAATAATTTTTCTATAATTCATACGGTGCTATCAGAGTTATGCCCCATACAGAGCCCACAAGGGACGTGGCGATTTCATTTGAACAACATGAATTGTCATATAGTAAGGAACATCCACATGGAGTTTCGTGAAAATCGGACCAGGGGTTTCAGAGGAGAAGTCGTTTGAAAAATGTTAACCACGACGGACGACGACAGACGGCAAGTGATAAGTTGAGCTCCCTTCGGTGAGCTAAAAATTTAAAACATTTCAACAAAACCATATCATGTGACTCCCTCACTGGAATGTGCATGCCAAGCTCATTCCAATGAGAGGTCACACGATGTGGTTTTGTTAAAAAAATTTCTTGAACTACTCAGTCAGTACATTACACGGCCGGATGTAGCCAACTCGTTAGGTAAAAGAGTTAAGTGAGTTTGTGTTGTTTGTGTACTCAATCATAATAACCTGTGGTTAAAAAAAACAAAACAAAATAAAACAGGCAATAGCATAATGACTTGTCTTGAAAAAGATACCAAATAATTTGGAATTTCTCCAAAGTCAAAAATATACATTAAAATGCTTTTAATGACTGGCAAAGATGGAAAAAAAATTGATCCTTTTCTGTCAGTAATAATGCTTCCAGGTTAGAAAGATATCCATTTCCGATAGTTAGCAAGTTAATTTACAACTTATTATTAAAGTTTGTTAGAGGAATCAATTCTGCTTCTGCAACATTCATCCTTATTATGGCTGTAGAGTAAGTGCAGTGGCTCTCATTTTGCTTCATATTGATTAACCCTCTACAATAGTGTGGTAGCTCATTGGTTCAAGTATTGGACTTGAGATAAAAAAAAAGTTGATTGATTGGTCCTGACCAGCCTTATCTACATTGTGTATCTGGGGAGACACTTCTTAATTGGGAGCTATGTGGTGGTGTGTATTAAGCATAGGGCATGACAATGGTACACTTGCCTTCAACCGATGCTAAAATCTGGCAGCACTATCAAACTAGACTGAATTGCTTAAATTCCTAAAGTCTATTCATTATCTGATTCATTATGGGAATAAATTGCTACTTGAAATTTAAATATTTTGACATCAGTGTGCAGAGGGTTAACAGAACAGGTGGGGGGTGGAGGGGAGTCCATCCCCATTAGCTCACCAACGTTTGGCATGCTATAAACCTAAGCTTATTATTACAAATCTGAGAAAATTGTGCGGTCAAAGGTTAATGTTAACTTATATTGATCCATTTAACACATATATGAAATATAAAAGCCACAGCATACCGGTGGAAGCCTCCCTTCATGTACATGTACAGCAAAACAGGTCAGAAGTCCACACTCACAAAAAAGTCTAACATTGCAAAAACACTCTAAAAATCCAAAAATATCTCTGGGTAAGGGTCTGTGGGTAACTGTAAGCCACAGAAACAGTATGAGGTCCATAGTAACAGGTGGGAAAGTCAAAGTGGACTCTTACAATAACTTTAACACAAGTGTTGATGCCGACGTGCCTCGGGTCATGACATAAGCTCACACAACTTCGTTGCGGAGCTAATAACCCTATTAGGATAAATTTTTCAAATACGAAACTATATATCTTACCTTCATCACAGATTTGACTATCAACTGTGTAATTGTCATTACAGGGTTTGTGCAAACTTCAGAGAAACAAAATCCAGGAATTTCAAGGACTTCACAGTAGACTCCAAAGCCATGAAATTTAGAATTTGCGGCTGGCTTGGCTATATGGTAGCTGGCTAAGCCCGCTGAACAATCACATTGGTGACTGACTAGCCATCTTATTTGACTGGCAGCTGAGCCAGCTGGGCCTGCTTGAAGTTTTGTGCATTTGCATTGCTACTGCAAAACTAATGTGTATTGTATACTGGGAGGGGTGTTGCTAAAGGGGTTTGGGGGGAACACCCCCCTCCCCATAATTTTGCCAGTCGGGCATTTTCACATGGATTGGAGTCATAGATAACAATTTGCTCTTGCTAGTACATGTGAAGTTTCTTATGAGATTAGATTTGTTACTTGGACTAATGTCACAGTCATCTAGAGGGAGTGTGTTGTACCATATTTGGCCCAGCTTGCTTTATTTGGAGTAGGATATATGCATGGTTTCTGCTAGAGAGGCAAAAGGTCCTCTTAGCGGCCCTATTGCCTAAACCAGCTACCTCTTATCTTACTTTGACCTGCACATTTGACCGATGCAAAAGTCTGCTCAATTTTAGAATCTGAGTTTAAAAAACACTGGTAATTCGGTATAAACTTAAATTCCATTGCGAATTAACAAGTCATTTCCTTATTTAGTAGTCACCATATGTCAATTTATAATGTGTAAAGCAATATGTTGAAAATGACCTGCACCAAATTAAAATGACCTGTACCAACTATTTGGTGCAGGACATTTTGACCTGCACTGGAAAAAACATTATTTCGAGCCTTGCCTCTTACAACAAGACTGTTTTTTAATTTAGCAGTGGCTGTTGTTTTCTGGGGACGCATAAAAAAATTGCAAAAGTATTTATACATCTTCCCGAAGACAATGTTTTGCTGCTGCAAAACATTGTCTGTGGGAAGATGTATTAATACCTAGTGGTTCTGTATGAGAAAGCTCAAGATTTGCTGATATGGTAGCCAAGGAAGTGCACTAAGAGATGCTTTTATTCTGTGACAGCAGCTAATCGATACAGGCTCTCAAGAATAATGAGGTCATCTGTTGTTACACAGTTTAAAAATGTCCCTCGTGTGTGAGAGCTGAGTTATCCTGGGCACATTCCATAACAGTACTCTCTTTTGCAAGCAATGGAAATGGAGATGCTCATGCATTTTCATCTCTGAAACGGCCTCATCATTTCTGACCTAGCAGAAACACTGATATATGCTAATTAAGTAACAATTCGGGAAGCCCATGCACATAAATTTCCAAGAACTCTTAGTTTTGAACCACAATCCCAACTAATAACTATTCGAACTGCATAATTCTGGCATGCCTTTGACAATGCCTTCATGATGCAGTTGGAATATATTTTATCAGTCAGGACACTGGTCATCACATTTGGTACAAATTAGTCAGGCACAGATTAGTGGATTTTGGGTCACACCTGGAAATTTTGGTGTGGACACAATTAGGGCTGGGTGGTTTATCGGGTTCAGTTTTGTTTTTTTTCAAAACCGAAACCAAACTGCCGCCTTAACAAAAATCGAGACTTTCGGTTTCAACAAATTTCCTAGAACAGGTAAGCTTATGACCTCTCAATTAAATGCGTTCCATGTGCCAAAGGCTAAAATGACGAGCAAAGGTAAATGCTGTACCATTTATGCTTACTTCGAAAGGAATGACAACAGATCCCACCAAAACAGTGGTAGCAAATATCTTAAATGATATCTACAGAACCACCATCAGAAAGAATATGAACAAGAGGCCTGAAGCACCCACCTTGAACAGAACATGATATAAACAAAGTCCAAGAATGAGTCTCCATTCAGCAATCCATCTCCATAGGATACATTGTAAATCCTTGAGCCGCTCAGGAGTGACAAAAGTAGTCAGAGCATCATGCCTTTTCTTCAACTGATCATAATGTAAAATGTGGAGCTCCCCTATGAAGCCCCTTGATACAACCTATGTGGATTAATCTTAGTTACACACCTCTAGAGGGAACTGAATACAACATTTTTAATTCTTCAGCTACATGGCCAATTCCAGCTCCCATAGGGAGCCCAAATATTAACCCAGGCTCTAAATTTGATCAAAGTTGAATCTGACATCCCTAGAGATGTTGTGTATGAAATATGAAAGTATTCTGACTGTTGGATGTGAGGAAGAAAAAATTTAAATAAATGTTTTCATATTGCACTAAGTTAAATTTTGAGCTACCATAGGGAGCCCAAATATTAACCCAGGGAACCAATTTGAACAAACTTGAATCTGATCCCCAGAGATGTTGTATACCACATATGATAGCATTCTGACTATTGGATCTGAATAAGAAGATTTTTGAAGAAATTCCCTCATATTGTACTAAGTTAAATTTCAGGTTCCCATATGGAGCCCAAATGTGAACCCAGACACTCGAATTGAACAAACTTGAATCTTACCCCCCTAGAGATGTTGTATACCAAATATGAAAGCCTTCTGACTGGTGGATCTGAAGAACAATCTGGAATCTGACCCTCATAACAATGATGCATACCAAACATTAAAAGATTCTAACTGGTGGTTCTGAAGAAGATTTTTAAAGAATATTCCCCATATTGCCCTAAGTTAAAAATTCGGGCTCCTGTATTCAGCCTAAATATGAACCAATGGGCTTTCTTTTAACAAACTTGTAACTGACCCGCTTATGAATGATGTATACCGAATATCTAAAGATTCTGATCATTGGTTCTGGAGAAAAGATTTTTTAAAATATTTGCAAATATGCTGACTCGGCATTTTTTAAATGCCTTCTACAGAACACCCTAACATAACCGATGGCAATTTTTTTTTACCATTCAATTCTACTGGTCCTAAGGATGCTTCACACCAAATAGCTGTGGGCGTTTTTAGCTCCTGGGGTTCCCATGGGGATGCGGGAATATTTTTTTTTTTCCATGAGTCAAGTACTTATGACCCAATAATACCATATACCAAATGTGGTTCAAACTGGACCATCGGTTCAGAAAATAGAAATTTTGGGCGGGACCAAAAATCTTACCCCTCCCATTACAAAGCCAAATATTACTACACAAACTTTGTTTGAACAAACTTGATTCTACACCACAAAAGGAAGCTCCATAACAAATATCAAGTCATTGTACCCACTGGTTCATGAGAAGATTTTAAAAATACTTTTGAGCATTTCCCCCACCCCTTCCCTATGGGGCTGGGAATGTTGAGTTGAACAAAAATGTACTGCCCCTTCGGGACCATCACTCACACAAACTTTCACTTAAATTGGCCCAGTGGTTTTGGAGGAGAAGACCAAAACATGGTGTTGACGGACGGAGAGCGATGAGATTAGCTCAGCTTGACTTACATAACAATATACACATGTGATTCAAGAATCATTAAATAAATTTAATGAACCGGGCACAGCCTCAGGCTCACTCATATCCGACCAAACAGGTATTGAAAGGTACCTGACAAAATATGGTGTAAAAGTAATATAAATTTTTCTTGACCCGAAATCATCTGCATACAGTGCATAGTAAATTAGATTGGAGGTAAACATAAAATTTATTGAGTTTTGAAACCTCAAAGTTCACATGGGAAAATGATGGGTAAATTATGCTAAATAGCCGACTTCTGGGACGATCTCTGAAATGTCACAGAGATAACACTGCTCATTGGCAGTTCAGTTTTTTGTCAACAGTAAAATGGTTGAATTAAAATAGAACATATCCTGTTAAACGGATGGCAGGTAACTACTGAAAGTTTTTAAAACTTATTGAGAATTGTTTGTATACTATTTGAACTTACTTTAAGGAATCGCACAGTACTGCAGGTCTGTTAGGCATAAACTGTAAGTGTCAAGTTAATGCTGCATTCCCAATATGCAGTTGTTATAATCAACACGTGTTTTCTCCATGTGTATTTTGTGTACACAACAAATCGCAAGATGCACGACTGCAAATTTTCAAATCCCATTATGCAGCGGTCTCCCTTCAAAAACATCAATCGCCTGTCTTGACTGAGATTAAATCAATGCAGGGATCAGCAAAGAGGGCAAAGTTAAGTTGGCAATATCTTCGCCTTGGCACTGCTCACTTCGCCCAATTTCTATGTTTGGACAAAATCAAAGTAAAAAATGAACCTCTACAGTCAAAATTAAGAGAGATATTGTGAAAACATTGGAATGAGTTATCAATAAAAGTGATTTGTATATCACAACTTACTTCAATAACAGTTATCAAAATCACAAGAAATATGATTTGTGTTCCTTTCATTCCACTGTCATTTGAAGCAGGAACCATTAAGAAATCAGGGCAGTCTATTTTGAAGTGATGTGATAATTACCAAAATAAGCACAACAATTGCATATTATCCACCAAAACTGGAGTGAGAGCTTAGCGACTCCTTAAAAAATAAGGAAATGTTGATTTTTTCTAAAATGTAGCTTTTCTTGTAAATTTTTGCATCCTGACAAGGCCCTAAATCTCACTGACAGACCAAGGCAGATCCCACCAGTGGTGGAGCCATGGTTTGAAATCCTGGGGGACCATGATGGTGTAAAGTTGGGTGTGTGTGTGGGGGGGGGGGGGGGAGTCTCAGGACTGAGGGTACTGTACTTGTATTGAGGGCAGGAAGTCAAAAAGATTTTTTTTCAAATTTGGGGATGGGAGGGGCAAGTGGGATTTCGGGTGGGGGACTGGCCTCCCATGGCTCCACCACTGTAGCCCACTACAGTAGCCCACCACAATATGTCCATTAGCTGAGAAGAGTGGTGAACACCGAGTAACCCGAGTTTCTCAACACGCTATATGAGCCTCATGACTTGGCTGACAATTACAGACACATTTTATGTGTACATTACCCTAAAAAAATGTGATTTCTACCAATATATTTTGAAAAAACCGAACCGAAAACAGAGTTTTTGTACAAAAAACAAAACTGAATCGAAATGCAAATTTCAAAACCGCCCAGCTCTAGACGCAGTGTTTTTGGTGTTCCTTGTGCTGAAAATTGAATCCATTTGATACCAGTCTGTAAACTTTGTGGAATTTGAGTTATTTGCATTTTTTTCAAAATGGACGACAAAATGGCGGCCAAATTTTCGGAACATTAAGAATGAACCATTTCTATTCTATTGTACTATTATTTATAGGGTATATTTATTTATTGGTGTTTAATGTCACATATTTCTGCACAATGGCTAACCATGACCGTGACAGTTTTACGGGTGGAGGAAGCCGGAGTACCCGGAGAGAACCACCGAGCAACAGCGTATTTATAGGGTAAATCATTGTGCTAAAATGAAATCATCCTACAGATTACACTAAATCCAAGGAATTCATCAAGATATTTAACCTTTGTAGGTATAAAGATGGCTGCCAAAATGGCTGGAAAATCAACCAATTTGTCGAGGAAATCATTTGCATAGCCAGCTGTGAGATATTTTGGAGACTTAATTAGGAGATCAAGTCAGACAATGTAGCAACACATTTCTGGTATAGATTGTGTGCAATACGTCAACTTATTCCAGTCCACTGAGTTCAGACATGGCGCCTAACATGTCCACTACTTTCACGAATCATTGTGCTAAAATGAAATCATCCTACAGATTACACTAAATCCAAGGAATTCATCAAGATATTTAACCTTTGTAGGTATAAAGATGGCTGCCAAAATGGCTGGAAAATCAACCAATTTGTCGAGGAAATCATTTGCATAGCCAGCTGTGAGATATTTTGGAGACTTAATTAGGAGATCAAGTCAGACAATGTAGCAACACATTTCTGGTATAGATTGTGTGCAATACGTCAACTTATTCCAGTCCACTGAGTTCAGACATGGCGCCTAACATGTCCACTACTTTCACGAAAATCCATCCATCTTGCACCAAGTTCATTTCAAGTGGTCATCATCATCTGAGCTGTGGTGTGACTTGACATTCCACAAAGTCAGCTCACTATGACAAATGTTTGAATCATCTTTGAAATGAGATACAATGGTGCACAGGATGTTGTGGAGACACAAGTGCATCTCTTGGATGAACATGCCTTGGATGAAATACAACCACACTTGACAATATTCAATACCTGTTCTGGGGCAGCATGTACAGACTCTGGAATACCTATTGGCGTCAAAGTCTTAGATTTGTCATTAGTGGTCCATCCAAAATCAGATGGATTAAGTTTTGGTGGAATGGCCGAGTCACAAGAGTACCAGTGCATGGCCTGAAGGTGGGCCCTTTTAACATTCTCGTGGAACGACAGTTGTGGGTGGAAGGCTTGCTAGCTTGGGGGCAGATAATCCCACGTTGCTGTTTTGGATGTCCGGACATTGACCCTGGCTTCGGTCATTTCTGTAACTGGATAACCATAACAAGCACTGATCAGGAGGGTACTTTGGACAAACAAAGCGCCCATGTCTGTACAATGATCACCAATCCCATCCAATGAATAACCCCACAGTCTCTTTAACATACCTACTTTGCCCACACCGTGCAATTGTGTGACACTGTCACAGTCTGATAGTGCATGTGCTGCGATGAATTTTGGGACAATTGTGGCATTTTTTTTGCATGTTTCACCTCTGTCCATGACCTTTCTTTCACCACTTGTAGCTTCCATTGTCAATATGCAGCCCATTTTGTTCTTCCAAAAGAAAAAAGTTAGGAGGACAAACACGTCCGTGTCATCTGATATGACATTATTGCTGCACATGTCTTTGCATTATCTCTGGATGTAACTGACTTGTTGGCAAATGATAGCATCAGCCTCTTCATGCTTGGTGTATAACTCACCAAATTCTTGCACGTCGCCTGACCTAATGAGTGTTGGTGTGTAAGATTCACCAGTTATGACTAGTGTATTCGAGCGACTACCATTCACGATGCATTCGGTGATGTGTGAACATATCGGTTAATTTGTTGTAACATAACGGGTTGAAAAAAGTTATAACATTATGCGGCGATTTTTATAACATAACTGGTTGAAAAAAGTTATAACATTATGCAGAGTTTATAACATTATCGGTTGTTTACTACATTTTTTGTAACATTATGCGTTGGTGTAACATTATGTGGCATTGTAACATTATCGGTTGTAACATGCCGCCCCCCCACTGCTATGATTATTCTAAGACAAAGAGGGGCACAACTCTGGTAAAAAAAAACTCTGATCAAAACTATAATCGCAGGTGCACAGTTTCCCGTGATAGTGAACATCCATACAAGTTTCAAAGGAATTGGCCCATAAACATCTGAGAAAATCTCCGGACAAAATTAGGAATTCTAAGATGAAATGGGGCATAACTCTGGCAAAAAAAAATACGATCAAAACTACAATCGCTGGTGCGAAGGTACCCATGGTAGTGAACATCCATACCAAGTTTCAAAGGAATCGACCCATAAACATCTGAGAAAATCTGCGGACAAAATTAATGTTTTTAAGACAAAAAGAGACATAACTCTGGAAAAAAAAGTCTGATCATAACTATAATCGCTGGTGCACAGGTTCCCCTAGTAGTTAACATCCATACCAAGTTTCAATGGAATTGACCCATAAACATCTGAGAAAATCTCTGGACAAAATTCTTGCATTCTAAGACATGTGAAGAAGGGGCATAGCTCTGGCAAAAATAGTCCGACCAGAACTATAATTGCAAGTGCAAAGGTCCCCATGGTGGTGAACATTCAAACCAAATTTTGATGACAATGGTCCATAAACATCTGAGAAAATCTTCGGACAAAATAATGTATACGGATGGACAGATGGATGGACAGATGGATGGATGGATGGGCAGACAGACAAGGTAATTCCAGTATACCACCCCACAACTTGTGCCGGACTAAAATCAGATCTTTGTGATGCCCTCACATACCATGAGGTGTCTGCATGTATGCTCTGAGACTTTGTGACACAAGTTATGCACAAAGAGAGACTCACATTCAGTTACTATATGTTCAAAGCTAAAATATTCTTGTGTCTGGCTGGTTCCATATTTCTGTGGCTGACAAATTTAATGACAGTTGATTGAAAGAAATTAGTGGCTGGATATGGCTAGGAGGATTGTGGCTGGTGGTGGCAGCCCGTGGTGGCAGCTTTGTGGATCTACTTCACAGTCGAGGGACTTTTCAAGAACTTTTCAGGACCTTTGTCTAAATTTCTTAATTCCACTCTGATGCTTGAATAAATACTATTTATTAATAGTCATGCATGCATTGGACCAATAATAACAACTGCTCTTAGCTCTGATCCTTTGGAACTTCCCTCAGAGAACTTGCCAGGGATCAGTATTACTGATAGGTGCACAAATCTTCTCACTGGATAATATTAATTTATTTACTTTATTTTGATTAAAGTCACTTCCCACTCTGTGCTCATATCATCCTATTTTTGCCAGTAAAAACAGAACTTGTTTACCACACTACTTCTCGGGATTCGCAGAAGGAAAATTGGCAGTTAGAATCAGTTCCTAAAGGGATTCATGGGATGAAAAAAAAAATGCTGTTTATGCAACCAAAAGAAATACAGCCATAGTTTAACTGGTAGAGTGCTAAATTATTTTTGGCCATCAAAATCTGTTCACATATCTTTGCCTTGTTACAATTTATGGGAGAGTGCCTACACTTTTTTAATTTTTAAAACTAAGTTTGATAATTTTTAAACAATAAATAATAAATAAATGATAAAATAATTAAATGGACAATATTTATCAATAAAATCTTACAAATATGGCTGTCGATGGAACCGGCTCAATGAGCCGGTTCCAATGACAGCCATATTTGTAAGGTCTTATTGACAAAGTGTCAGGATTTTTCAGGTCATGTTAGCCTTCTATTGGTTAATTTGTTGCCGCTGTGTTAGTTAAAGGGTTAAATTGACTCAATTTTTTTCACGCGAATCCTAGCAGAGGTGCAGCAAGAATCTACATGGATTCTTGCCGGTTTTATTGCGCGAATCTTTGTGCGAATCGATTCTCGGATTCTCGTCGAAATGTAAGCCCTGGATGCGTTCTTACATGACATTCTTACACATAGACTGGATTCCAAGCAATATTCTCAACGTCTGTACTGTATTGAGTAATACACGCTACAATCGTGGTATAAATGCTAAGTTTATCACTAAATAGAGATGGGCAATACACCAAAAAAACAAACCAAAACCAATATCATGGGCATTCTGAAAAACTGAACCAAACCAATCACTGAATCAAAACATGTATGACGATGTCGATTTTAGTAACGTATACTACCCAAGTTATCTATTTATTTATTGGTGTTTAAGGTAACTTTCAGCTATTATGGCTATTTCAGGACCACAACATAGGCATGAAGTCCAATCGTGTATACTTGTGTTGCCCATTATTGAGAGCATCATCTCAAAGCATTGGTTGCCGTACCCAATTTTATCAGTAAAACAAAATTTATTTGCAAGAAATTCCATGTTCCCGAATACTCACAGGGTAACTACTCAAGTACTGGAGTTCAAATATTATTCACAAAATGTAATAAATGAAAAAGCGTTCCTTGGCATATGAATAACATATGGTAATGTAAATTAAAGCATAACAATCTGCAAAAGGAGCACACAAGGGTAAAATAATTTGTATAATCAATCACATTACTAATAATTTAATTAATAAAGTAAGGAGTTTTGGTGTTTTTGGAGAAGCTAGTTACACTTTGTAATTTTCCAATTTTAACCCTTTACCTAACATAGTAGCCAAAAATATTGACCAAAATAAGCTGACCACAGCCTAAATTATTTTACAAATGTCTCAATAAAACTATATAAATGTGGATATAATTGGAACCAGCTAGCCAAGCTGGTTCTAATGATATCCATATTTGTATGGTTTTATTGAAAAATTGTGAGAAGTTTTTTCAAAAAATGTGAAATTTAATTCATTTTTTAAAAAAGCTGTGTCAGGTAAAGGGTTAACATTTTTGTTACAATTTTTTTAGGGTAACACATATTACATGTTGTAATTTACAAATACCCAGTTGCCAAAGGGGCAGAAAATGGGAAAGTTTCTAAACATATCAAGCTTTCAGAAAAATTTGAAGAAAAATTCACCCAAGGGGTACAGACAAACTAGTAGCTTATGATCTAATGCATATTCAATGATTGCTGTCAAATATAAGTTAAAATTAGCTGAAAATTTATTTTTGTCAAACACATTTGTTTCCAAATGAAAAGGTCACACACAAATAAACTCCTCAGGTCAATAATAGAATACTTTATTTCTGTTCATTTACATGAAAATGCTCTCCCAAGAAAAATTTGATTTCCATGTAAATTCAAAGGATAACATTTTTTTTTTAGCTTTGTCAATAAATTAAGTGATATCAGATTACTAAACCTTTACCTCATATAATAGGAAATTTGCCATCCCTGGACACACAATCACTTTTCAAATTTAGTTATTTTCCCAATTTTCACAGTGAAAACATAGCTTGTGATCACTCACTAAAATGGGCCAATGAGCTGATTCTGAAGGTTATTTATTTATTGGTGTTTAAGGTCACATATTTCTGCACAATGGCTAATCATGACCATGCCAGTTTTACAGGTGGAGAAAACCAGAGTACCCGGAGAGAACCACCGAGCAACGGCGAGCAACTGTCAGTTCCCCAACATACTAACTCCACACAAGCAGGGTTAGCATTGGTTGAAGACAGGTGCACCATCGACGTGCAGTACGCCTTAGTACACAGTGCTAACGTGCCCCCATGTCGGCAAAGAGGGTGAAGTGTCTTGCCCAAGGACACAATGCGGTGGCCGCAGGTGGGATTCGAACCGAGGACCTCTCGGCTTGCAGCCGGCACATTTACATACTGAGCCACCGTGCCCCCTTCTGAAGGTTAGGCCTAAAAAATGTTAAAAATCTGTTTCTCAGGGCCTCCTGCATGATCCTTTTGGCTGCCGCATGCTCTCTTTTTATAACCTATGCAAATTTAAACAAATAAAAATTAAATTTATGTCCGATATTTTTCCCACGCTAATAAAATTAAGAGACGAAATAAACCACCACTCATGCTATTCTGTAGATTATGAGACCTAAAACCAAGAACATGAACTTTTGATGGCAAAGAAATAATTACAAAAATTAAAAAAAAAAAATGTCCGCCACATGCAAGTTTACAAAAAATGGTCCGAGAAACATAAGATCTACTTTGTGGTGCCTTACAGGGTGCGTTTTGGAAACAAATATGAAATTTTACTCAAGGTATTGTGATCACAAAAGCAGTCTTTTTCTCGATCTGATCTCAGTTGGGTTATTTCAGGTCTGAAATTAAGCCGCAAACAATCATTTAGGTCATGTGGACGGGAGTGGGGAGGGGGAGTTCATTCAATTGTAAAATACAGCACAACATCTATGTGAAGCTTTGCTCAATGTTTACAAAATGCAATACACTGTTGGGCAGAGCATTCTAAGGACCTTTCAAATAAGACAATCCAAATAAGTGTGGAAAACATGATCATTACATAATATGTTTGTTTGTTTATTGGGGCTTAACAAAAATTTCAACACCCAGGGTCATATCATGTTATCATGTCACACATATTTATCTGGGGGAGGAAGCTGGTGTACCACTCAGCAGCCATGGGGAACTGTCAAACTTAACTGCATAATTTAAAACAGTGAGATAGTGTGTCCACCCAAAGACTTCAAGAACATTTACAATGTGTCAGTAAAAACACAGGAAACATGAAACAATTTTTCAGCTTATAGACCACTGGGATGCACTCAGTTGTCCATGAGTTGAAAAGCTGAAAAGCCCCAAGCTCTCTCAAAGAAATATTGATTTATTATTAGTGCTTTAAGGTCACTTTTATAATGTATGGCAAAATCATAACCACAACACAAACAAGAACAAAATCAAGTGTAGCCAATTGTTTACACCTACATTACCCACTTTTGCAAACAAGAGGCCCTAAGAAAAGCTGAAACCAAATATCCAAATATTCTGACCAGTGGATCTAAAAAAAAGATTTTTAAAGAATATTCCTCATATTGAACTAAGTCATAATTCGGGCTCCCACAGGGAGCCCATATATGAACCCAGGGACTTGGCTTTAACAAACCTGAATCTCACACCCCTAAGGATTCTGCACACCAAATATCAAAACATTCCAACTGCTGGATCTGAAGAAGAAGATTTTTAAAGAAAATTCCTCATTTTGAACCAAGTTACAATTCGAGCTCTCACAATCAACCCAAATATGGACCTAGGGGCATGGCTTGAACAAACTTGAATCTTACCCCCCTAAGGATGCTGCATAAAAAATATCAAAAGCATTCATCTGCTGGATCTGAAGATTTTTAAAGAAAATTCCTCATTTTGAACTAAGTTGTCATTCAGGCTCCCATAGTGAGCCCAAATATGAACCAAGGGACTTGGCTTGAACAAACTTGAATCTCAGCCCCCTAAGGTTGCTCCATGCCAAATATCAAAACATTCCAACTGCTGAATCTGAAGAAAAAGATTTTTAAAGAAAAATTCCTCATATTGACTAAGTTATAATTTGGGCTCCCACAGGGAGCCCAAATATGGACCCATGGACTTGGCTTTAACACACTTGAATCCCCCTCCAGACCCCCCCCCCCCCCCCCCCCCACACCCAAGGATGCTACTCACCACATATCAAACCATTCCAACTGCTGGATCTGAAGAAGAAGATTTTTTAAGAAAATTCCTCATTTCGAACAAAGTTACAATTCAAGCTCCCACAGTGAGCCCAAATATGGACCTAGGAACATGGCTTGAACAAACTTGAATCTCACCCCCCTAAGGATGCTGCATACCAAATATCACAAGATTCTGCCTGCTGGATCTTGAGAAGAAGATTTTCAAAGAAATTTGCCTGAAATGCACTAAGTTCAAATTTGGGCTCCTATACTGAGCCCAAATATAAACCAAGGGGGCTGATTTGAACAAACTTAAATCAGATCCACCCCACAATGTTGCATACCAAATATCACAAGATTCTGCCTGCTGGATCTGGAGAAGATTTTTTAAGAAATTTGCCTGAAATGCACTAAGTTCGAATTTGGGCTTCTATAGTGAGCCCAAATATGAATCCAGGTGGCCGATTTGAACAAACTGGAATCAGATCCACCTCACAATGTTGCATACCAAATATCAAAAGATTCTGCCTGAGGATCTGGAGAAAAAGATTTTTGAACAAATTTGCCTGAAATGCACTAAGTTCGAATTCGAGCTGCTATAGTGAGCCCAAATATGAATCTAGGGAGCCGATTTGAACAAAATAGAATCAGATCCACCCCACAATGTTGCATACCAAATACCAAAAAATTCTGCCTGCTGGATCTGGAGAAGAAGATTTTTTAAGAAATTTGCCTGAAAAGCACTAAGTTCAAATTTGAGCTCCTATACTGAGCCCAAATATAAACCCAGGGAGCCGATTTGAACAAACTTGAATCAGATCCACCCCACAATGTTGCATACCAAATATCAAAAGATTCTGCCTGCTGGATCTGGAGAAGAAGATTTTCAAAGAAATTTGCCTGAAATGCAGTAAGTTCAAATTTGGGCTCCTATACTGAGCCCAAATATAAACCCAGGGGGCCGATTTGAACAAACTTGAATCAGATCCACCCCACAATGTTGCATTCCAAATATCAAAAGGTTCTGCCTGCTGGATCTGGAGAAGAAGATGTTTTAAGAAATTTGCCTGAAATGCACTAAGTTCGAAATCGGGCTCCTATACTGAGCCCAAATATGAATCCAGGGGGCCGATTTGAACAAACTTGAATCAGATCCACCCTACAATGTTGCATACCAAATATCAAAAGATTTCTGCCTGCTGGATCTGGAGAAGAAGATTTTTTAATGTTTTTCCCATTGCCTACAGTGTTAAAAAGTGCTGACTCAGCACTTTTTCAAAGTCCCAAAACTGTACCCTATGATAAAACCGATGGCATTTTTTTTTTACCAATTCTTTCTGTTGGTCCTTAGGAAGCTTCACACCAAATAAAAATTCTCGGTGCCATGCAGTTTTGGAGATATGGGTGTTTTTCATTTTTTTCTATTTTTAGCTCCTGCGGTTCCCATGGGGCTACGGGAAAAAAAAATCAGCATAAATTAGGTACTTATGACCCAATAAGCCCTCACATAAAATTTGGTTCAAATCAGCCTCTCGGTTTGGAAAAATAGAAATTTTGGGCGGGGACAAAAATTTTGCCCCTCCCATAACGACGCCAAGTATAGCCCCACAAACTTCTCTTGAACAAATCTGAGTCTACACCTCAAAAGGAAGCTGCACACCAAATATCAAGTCTCTGCTACTGCTGGTTCATGAGAAGAAGATTTTTAAGATTTCAGCACACTTTTTGGGTGTGGCCCTACCCACGGGCGAGGCCATTTGATTTGAACAAAATCAAATTGCGATGTCATAACAAACTATTATCTCAAATATCAATTAAATTGGTTCAGCGCTTTGGGAGGAGAAGACGCAAACACCATGTTCACAGACGCCGGACGGTGAGTGATCACTATAGCTCTCCTGACTGATAGTCAGGTGAGCTAAAAATGTTGCAACTAAATCTGAATGCCCACCCCACCCCACCCCACTCCTGCCTGAAGGTGACATTGAGTAAATGCACTCAGTATCCCTTCCGATCAATGATATTTGATGATGTAAAAGCCATTATGCTGTAACTACAGTCAGAGCACAATAGCTTTCATATCATCAAACAAAAGCCCGGCACAAATACAAGTATGAACAATCCAATCTTGGTACTTGTTTTATATCAATTTATTTATTTAATGATGTTTAAGGTCACTTTCAGCATCTTTGGCTATTCGATGACCATAACATAGGGACAAAGTCAAGTTTAGCCAATTATGTATACCTGTACTGTGCAGTTCATCTTGGTTCTGGGTCCTATTTTAACAGTATAGCAGAACTTGTTTACTTACCACAGTAAACAAATTCTGCTCCACTTCCAGCTGTTCTCACAGAGAATTTTTGTTAATAATAACTAAAATATATTGTAACTATTCAATTTGCATTGCCAAAAAAGTTGTGGACATCATTAACATATTCAAAAATTTTGCAGACATCAAAGTTTTTTCTTTATGAGCGATCTGGCGCCAATACTATAAAACTTTGACAATTGTATTTTCTAGATTTGTATTTTCTACCTATTAATATAACTGACTAAAATAAATCATTAGCATTTTAAAAGATTTGGCAATTTGCCAGTTCGAAAACTGCCAGATCTTTGAAAATGCTAATGGTTCATTTTAACCCTTTAAAGTCATAACTAGAGAATACAATTCTAGAAAATACAATTGTAAACATTTTATAGTATTGGCCCCTGGAGGCATCAGAAAGCTAAAAACTTTCAAGAAATGTTCTGTTTCTTGTACATTGTCTACTAATAGAAATAACTGCCTCCTCTAAGATGGTGGCAGGTGAGACACTTTTCTGCATATGACCAATGAGCATTCAAGCAATCTAGTTGTACAGAGATAATTGGAATGGACAGACTCAAAAAGAGTATATTTTGCTTTACAGAAATGACCCTAAAAACAGTCTTTGATACTCTGACTTGATTAGATCAGATCTGGCACTATTACATCTAAACATTAATGAGATGCTTCATCACATTTTCATTATCGCTTCAACTAAATACAAGCAATGATTATTCATCATAAAATCACTACAAACTAAGTACATGAAACCCAAAAAAATGAAATGGAAATGAAGTGTTACAAGTGAGTGCAATACACGACCATAATATGCCATTAATTAGGAAATTACGACCAAGAATCCCTCTAATAAAGTACATTTTTGGTAAGATAAAAATCAATTACGGAAAGATTGATATACCCCAAGTGCACATGTACACCAGCTTTACACCATTAAATAATCTATAATTCTAAATCTATGGCAAACAAATATAGAAGCCTGCAATTAACAATTGCCTTGATTCAGTTAACCCTTTTATGCCAGGCACATGATGTCAAGTTATTTTATTTTTTTCCAAATTTTTCACAAAATTTCAACAAAACCATATCACGTAACAACCCCATTTGAATGTTCTAATGAGGGAGTCACATGATATGGTTTTGTTCAAATTTTTTGCAAAATGTTCTTTTCTATAGAGCTCGTTCCAATGAGTGGGTCACATGATTTGGTTTTGTTCAAATTTTTTGCAAAATGTTCTTTTTCAACTGCTGAATTTGTAAATTACGAGGGCAGTTTCAGCTGATTCATTGGGTAAATAGACAGAACTGCACAAGCGTTTGAATGGGTTAATGTTTATCGCACGAGTTTGGTTGGGCGCAATAATAGCACGAGAAGCAAAGCCTCGAGTGGTATTCTGCGCCAAACCAAACGAGTGCGATAAACATTAACCCATTCAAACGCTTGTGCAGTTCTGTATTTATTACACACCTTCGCAAATTTCTAAAACAGGGCTTTTACAGTAATACTAAGTGAGAATTAACCTATCCTTCTGAGAAGTAAAGGAAATAAAATAAGACAAAAATCCAAATTATTCTTCACAAGCAGGAGACCAGTCTTATTGTTATTTCGTATGCTGATTGAACTTTCATTCATAGTTTCAACTTGCAAATTGTAATGCGTCACCACTTCGATCAATGAAACACTGTTCATCTGAAATACAGTTCACCGTCTTTTTGTGCCTCAATTTTACAGCGCAAATTCTGAACGGTTGATGTGATCCCCACCAGAAAAGTTACCACACATTCACAAAAAACAATAGGTGTAAATTCGGAAAATCCATCAATGAGAAATGATAAAAAAAACTCACATGTTTATCTGACTTCCAAATTCCCTGTGACTGTTGTTACTCGACTTGTTCAAGTTGTTGACAGACCGGTTAAGATTTTAGTCAAGATTACAGTAGCCATTGTCAATTCATCCCACGTAAATTAAATTTATATCCTTATTGTCCAAGAGAAAGTATCGTATTGTTCACTATTCCTGCTCAAAATGTATTAAAGTTTGTGTTATAGCCTTTAACAGGGGTACAGAATCCATACGAATTCAAGTGAATGTCGACGGACAATTTGTTTTGGAGTTCGATTTGGTGACCTAGAAACTTGCTCGCGCAACGTCATTCATTCGAAATGACGTCACTCATTTATGCTTTCATATTCTGTTTACATTATTCTTTAGTTTGAACTATATGTGAGTCATTTCCATGTCATACTTTAACCCATCGGGTTATTTAGTCAGTCAGAATTGTTCACGTTAAGAAAATAAATTAGAAAGTTTCTTTTGATGGTCAGGCAGTCATTACTACATGAGTTTCTTCAGAAACAATATAAACGCAGATACGACAGACTGCGAACATCCACTTTACAACATCAAAATAAATGACCCATCGCATCGAAACGGGCCAATGTGCTGTATCCCCAGAAATATGACTGGTTCCATTCTTACATTAAAAAAGTGCCAAAATCTGTATCCCATACATGTGCAATAAAAGCTTATTTTTATCACACATCCTAGAATGCCGTGGACAAACCTTAATTTTAAATGGGTGTGTAATAAAGAGTTAACACATTCAGGAGTAAGATCATATGTTTGTTTTACTGGGGTTTAACAACATTTACAACAGCCAGGGTCACATCGTGTTTTATGTTTTATGGGTGGAGGAAGTCGGGTACCCAGAGAGAATCACCGATACTACCTTGGAACGTACAAACACTATGGCAATGCCACTTTGCCCAAACAACCCCTCCAATCTTGTACCACCTGCAGATGTCCACACCGGTTGCTACAATGTCCCTTTATCATCAGTGGGCAGTGGCTAGCAACTATCAGACTCTCCAACTTACTTACTCTACAAAAGCAGAGTTAGCAGTGATTGAAGTGCACCATCGACAATGCAGAAAGCCTTACTACACACCAACACTGTGCCCCCCCCCCCCCCCTCCCCCCTGGCTAATCAGTATTAGGTGTGTTGCCCAAGGACACAATGCAGTTACTGCTGGTCAGGATCGAAACGTCGACTTTTCAGTTTAAAATCCAATGCTCTAGTAACCAAGCTCCCAGTAAGATTATATTCTCCAATCAAATACACAACTAACATTTAGAAATAAAGAAAACTGTCAATTGATTTTTGTGAGACAGTTTTAAAAAAATATTAAATTTTCTAGATTTCCTCTCCTGTCAAACCCAGAAATTGTGGAGCCTTTGCATAATGCCATTCACAGTAACAGTCCGGTCACCAAAACCCCGAAATTCACGAATGCATGTTATCGTGTCTAAAGATTTTTTCTCTGCAGATTTTGTCAATTCAGGTATCCGACATCAAGATTTTATCAGCTGGCCATTTGTCAGCCTTAGGCAATTTTCTTTTATAGCGCCCTAAATAGTATACCCAACCACCCACAAATTTGTTCCCAGACTTAAAACCATAGTTACTTGGAATTTGTTGCAAATTCACATGACTAACATGTAAATATTAAGGAATATTATCATTAAAACACCTGGTATTCACTTTATACTCCAGATTCTAGAACTCGACATCATACTGCTCTGCAATCTGACAATAAAGAGCATTAATGTTTACCACTATTTAAGTTGTAAGAAAAATTCTTCAAATTTATCTATTATCTATAACGCTCTTCATAACTACATGCTCCAAAATGTCATTACAGTCAGTTCAGTGGCAATCGATCACTCAACAGACGAGCACATGCTTTTACTTGTAGTCGATATTCAAAGTTTTTTATCAGTATTCTGGCCCCCAGTAACAGAGTATCTTTGAAAACCACTTGTGTATTCACGTTTAGTTTGATTTAACTCATTCTTGCCTCATTGTTGATTTTGTAACTTGTTTCATGTTTTAAGTTATTTGATGAGTGAAGTTCCTCAGTTTTGTTCCTTGAGGCTTTTCTGGAACTTTTCTGGATATGTCGCAGAGATGCTACTTTGCAGACATTTATCAGTGCTCTGATTCAAGCAGGCATCACTTTGTTAAGGTTTTGGGGCCACAAGAATTAAAAAGGTCATTACCATTAGTGAGATATATGGTGACGGTCTTCACCTTCACTTGCACCCAAGATTCGAGGCCGACAACAACATTACACTTGATGCTCAAAGGAAGTGTATAGATAAGTACATACACCTGAAAACAGTGGCAAAAGCCCAACAAAAGCACGGTTCCAATGTGGAGCTACCTGATGATGCACCACCTAAGAAAATGACCAGGCGTTCAGACATCGGTAGCATCAATTTCCTGAAAGATTGTGTGTTTTGTGGACTAGAATGTAAAGAAGAAAAAGATAAGAAAAGTCCTTCCAGGTGGAGGCCTGGATACATCTTCTGACAAACCCAACTTACACATGGTGGAATGACTGCAAAAGAGTATATTCTCAGCAAGAGCGATGAACATGCTGACAAATGGTCCGACAAAGTCCGGGTCTGAATAAGTGGAGCCGTAAGCGACTTACACGCATCAGACGCTCGATATGACTCTGATTGCCGTCAGTCATTCATGGGAGAATGAGTGGTACAAGCAGCCACAAAATCTGCCACAATATCCATGGCACTATCTGATATCGAAGCTCCTCTTCAAGCTGTGGTAGATTCATGAGAAGCGACAGCTCTCTTAGTTGGAGCTCTGTTGAGTTATAGGAGAAGTATGTTCAAAATGGCAAAACATGTTTGTCACAGAAGCTACTTGTCTACAAATTACCAGAGCTATTCGGCAAAGAATTGCTGCTTCTTAGCTCACCATCAATCATGACAATACTTACAATGCGATCTCGAGTAGGTTATCTTCTGAGGATTGTCAGTGATATTGACGAAGATGTCCCCGCAGCCATGAAAACTCTACGAACAGCAATTTCTAAGGAGGTCGATGACATTGAAATTGATGGAAACAATTATGAGTCCAGGTTAGATAAAAATACACTTTTCGAGTATACAAGTCAAACTGTCTTAGAATTTCTTGGCAGCCTGTCGCCAAAACTTGACAATACTCTCCTGGCGCTGATGATAGGTAACATTACTTCTGCAATCAAAGGGGTACCTACACTGTTGCAAATAAGTTTAGCAGTAATGCTTCGCGATTCCAAGGAATTGGTAAAATCAATGAATGACTTCGGTGTCACTTGCACATACGATGAGCTGTTGCAGTTTAAACAAGAGGCCCCAGGGGGCCGGAGGGCGCTCACCTGGCATGGTAGCCTAAATATCAACCCAGAGAATTGATTTCAACAAGTTGCATCTGCTCCTCCTAAGAAAAGCTTGTACCAAATATCCAAAGATTCTGACTAGTGGATCTAAAAAAAAAAGATTTTTAAAGAATATTCCTCATATTGAACTAATTTATATTTCTAAGTTATATTTCGGGCTCCCACAGGGAGCCCATATATGAACACAGGGACTTGGCTTTAACAAACTTGAATCCAAACAATCCAAACAAACCCCCCTAAGGATGTTGCACACCAAATATCAAAACATTCCGACTGCTGGATCTGAAGAAGATTTTTAAAGAAAATTCCTCATTTTGAACCAAGTTACAATTCGGGCTCCCACAGAGAGCCCAAATATGGACCTAGGGACATGGCTTGAACAAACTTGAATTGCACCCCCCTAAGCGTGGTACATACCCAATATCAGATCCACCCCACAATGTTGCATACCAAATATCAAAAGATTCTGCCTGCTGAATCTGGAGAAGAAGATTTTTAAAGAAATTTGCCTGAGATGCACTAAGTTCGAATTCGAGCTTCTATAGTGAGCCCAAATATGAATCCAGGGGGCCAATTTGAACAAACTTGAATCAGATCCACCCCACAATATTGCATTCCAAATATCAAAAGATTCTGCCTGCTGGATCTGGAGAAGAAGATTTTTTAATGTTTTTCCCATTGCGTACAGTGTTAAAAAGTGCTGACTCAGCACTTTTTCAAAGTCCCGAAACTGTACCCTATGATAAAACCGATGGCAATTTCTTTTTTACCAATCCTTTCTGTTCGTCCTAAGGAAGCTTCACACGAAATAAAAATTCTTGGTGCCGTGCAGTTTTGGAGATATGGGCGTTTTAATTTTTTTCTGTTTTTAGCTCCTGCGGTTCCCATGAGGCTGCAGGAAAAATGTTTTTGGCATAAATCAAGTACTTATAACCCAATAATACCTCATATTAAATTTTGTTCAAATTGGCCTCTGGGTTCAGAAAAAAGAAAAATTGCCCCTCTCAGAACAAGGGTAAATATTGCCCGTCAAACTTCTCTTTAACAAACAAACTTGAGTCTACACCTCAAATGGAAGCAGCATACCAAATATCAAGTCTCTGCTATGACTGGTTCATGAGAAGATTTTTAAATATTTTGTGCATTTTGGCCCCACTCCACAATATGAGCAGAAATCCAATTTGAAGAAAAACCCAAATGCCCCTATATAACCGCCAGTGGATTGGGAGAAAATGATCCAAACACCACCTTCACGCAGGATGATGTACGACGGACGGACAGATGGTCGACGGATGAAGAATTATCAGAAAAGCTCACTCTGACTTTCAGTGAGGTGAGCTAAAAATCGGCAGCGGTATTGGCCTCTAAGAGTAGCAATCTAACAACAATCACCAGTTCGGAAGATGGGTTAATACAGTTCGCAGTTGATAACGTTGATGTTCATATATCTTCCCAAAATGGCAAGATCAGTACACACTCATTAGCGGTCTTGATGACACAGCCTAACAAGAAAGCAGAACCCGCCTCCCCAATGATACCGAGAGTTAGTAAACATGATATGTCTATAAACCCATTGATTACAATGTTGAAGCGTCCACGTTTGACTGATCTAAAAAGCCCGTCATTCCCGCTCATTGTATTCGAAATGATGCACCTCACCTCAAGGTCTTGACACGCATGGCTACTGCAGAGCGAAGGGCATTGGAAAGTGATTTTGGGTTTCTGAAAGACGTCATAAAACATGCTGACTGTCAGGAGTTTAATGGTTACAATACCAGATTATCTCGCCAGAGTGGTCAGTCACCACCCCTGGTGACGAAGGCAGTATATCTACCATTGATTGACATGCCCCCGGCTGATCCGGAAACAAGTTTCTCCGCCATGTTAGAAGCACTACGTCTAACTAAGTTGACTGGGCAGAAGTTCACGCTATTCACTGCTGATCAGCAGCTGTGTAAAGTGGCATTGGATGTTCTTTGGTCTGATCCAGATGAATTCAAAACCATGATACCCCGGTTCGGAGGCATGCATGTGCTTATGAGCTTTGTCGGTGCTGTCGGCACATTGATGGACAATACAGGTTTATCAGAAATTCTTGAGTCAGTATTCTGTGGTGTGTCTAAGATGTTGACTGGCAAGAAGTTTCCAATGAACGTACGTGCATTCCGGTTGTTCACTGATGAGTTGCTGAGAGACATCTTAGCTCGGGAGAATGTTGTCTGTCCTGAAGATTTGATTGAGATATTAGAGGACTTGTCTGAATGCAACAAGACTTACAAGGCATGGGTGGACTGCTTTAAAAGGCCCGTTTTTATCTTGATGATGTACATTAGAGCTGAGCGTGAAGGAGACTGGCCATTACACTTGGAAGTGGTGAAACAAATGTTGCCATATTTCTTTGCATTGGGTCACGTGAACTATGCTAGGTACGGCTTATACTACTTGAGAGAGATGCAAAGAGTACCACCAGAAGTTTTACAGCACTTTTTGAAAGGGTCTCATATAATGAGACACGTTGATGGCGTTTGGAATGGCATATGGAGTGGTATGTTCATTGAAACAACATTCATGCGTTACGGCCATGGTAAGTCAAGCATTATAGGCCTTACACTGAAACCAGAAACCTTGAAAGTGTGGGCTTTAAGCCTCCATAGCTGAGGCCAACTTATTAATGGTGTCGCTCAGTTGAGAGAGTCCGATGTCACGGCGCAGGCATTGCTTGAACACAAAGAGGAGATGAAGGTGAGAATTGCTGTTGACCACGCAGATCATGAGGGTATCAGGAACAAACTCGCAATGGTCATACACCCACTGAACCCCAAACAACACCTGGATGCAATAGTAAACATAGTCAGTGGTGAGATTACTACCAAAAATGTAAATTTGGACATGACCATATCACTTGGCTGGCAAACATTGAATGATTTGGGGAATAAACTCCCAAGTGGGTTTTATGATAAGATATCAATGCCCGTTGAAACAATGTCAGTTATGAAAAAGTCAGTCAAGTTGGGTGACAACAAAACCTTTGAAAGCAATCTTATTTACTCACGGGTAATGGGTCTTCAAGTTAGCTCAAGAGACGTTACTATAAATGACATACTATCATATGAATTGTCCCCAATTCCAACAGCTCTTTTCAATGAGAATGGTGATATGCGAATATCAAAATCTAAGTCCGATTTGAAATCAGAAACTGCAGTTATGATTTCATCTGTGAAGACATCAAAGAGAAATGCGTCATCTTGCACAATAATAGATGGTTTTACACTACTGTGGATACCACATTGGCCTGCTCCCAGCAAATTATGTCCCCCAACAGTAAAAGATAATGTTAAGAAATTGCAGGAACAAGTAAAGCAGAGACTCGTGTCTGGAGACACCTACCTTGTATTTGACAGGTACAAAGATTTCAGTACTAAGTGTACCACTAGAGCTAAGAGAAGTGGCGAGACTTGCTGGCAAAACGCTGCTCCAATTGAAATGAACAAGGGTGTAGTTATTGATAGGCATGACATGGCAAATGAGCATGAAGAAGCTGATAACATTATTGTACAACAAGCTCTTCAGGCTGCATCTGGCAAATGACAATGTCATAGTTCTTGCAGATGACACTGATGTATACGCATTGCTTCTGCATCACTATCTGGGCCAAAATTTGTGATGCAATATCTTCATGGAATCTCCCATAAAAGGAAAATCGGTTGTTGATATTGCAGCAACTGTTGAGAAGCATAGAGATGTTATCCCACACTTGCTTGCGGCTCATGGTGAAGTTAATGCCCCGTGATCTGAGGTACTTAACCAAGCTACTCAATTCATGTGTTCATGTTATCATTGCAAAGATACGAGCACCATGTCTGAAGCGTGAATTAGTGTTTGGACATCAAAGACAGGGAAGAAGGGCGCTACCAAAGTTCCCGGTCTGTGTAGCCTACCTCCAACCACCGAAGCATTCACAGAGAACATCAAATGCACACATTTCCAAGTATGCATTTGGAAATACGCTTTAGACCTCGTCCTTCCCACAATTAGATGCTACAAATTTTGGTTTTATGAAGGATGAAATTTCAAAATCTTTATCACCCGTGACTTTTCCAACTGGTGTACTGGTTGCCCCCGACACAGTTTTGCGCATGGTTCGGTGTTCCTGTTTGAGTATGCAGCCTTGCAAAACTAACAGGTGCGGTGTAGCTCTTCTCGATTAGCATGCACAATTTTTTGTGCTTGTAATGCAACAATTGAGTGTTATAACGAACAGACGCATTCGAGGACAGATGACAGAGCAGCTCAGTTGAACAAAGCAGATGCAGACACACCTCGAAGTTCAGTTTTGGGTTTCACCAATTGGGCTGCTTATTCATGTACATTTATTCTACAACTCTGCCTGCAATTTGTAGCAATACTGCAGTACTACTTCTTGTCTTCGGAAAACGAAAGATATCAATGTAATGCTACATATTCGTGTCAGAAGTTAGCTCCTGTTTGAGTGAATGAATGAATGAATGAATGAATGAATTTTATTTAGCGGAATACAGCAATATAGATATGTACATTTATACAATACAAACAAGAGATCAACTATGCATGTATACCGCAGGGAGACGACATAGCCAGATTGGCTGTCTACCTGTCGTCTCCCAGGGATTATACTGTGCAGCATTGGAATCGGACTATCAGACAACAGTTCATTTGTACTTGGATGCTGGTGGCTTGGTGCAGCTAGCTTGTCTACCTGCCAAGAGACGAGAATATGTCCAGACATATACAGCACCAGCGGAGATGGGTCACTGGATAACCACGACACAATTCCTGTCATACTTCTCCCCCACTGACAGCCACAAATCACGACGTCATTCCGTGCGAATTGAGTGTTGTGTTAAGTATGATCTTAAAACGACTTTTTCGCCCATTTTGTTGACATTTTGGCTGACATTTTGGATTCAGTTTTTTTCGCTGGTATTTGAAATTAAAGATACTTACTGTGCATTACCTCATTGGTTTGAAATATTCGGAAAATCATTTGTTTGGTGGTCAAACAGGGATTATACCGTCATCTCTATATTCACGGTGGCCATTTTGGAGGCCATCTTTTTTTAACCCAAATGTCTCAAATTGCTCAAGTCTGACAAATGGCCAGCTGATTAATTCTTCACAAGTATGTCCCACTCTACCAGAATCCACAGAGAAAAAAACTTTATATGCCAAAACACGCATCCGTGACCTGGCGGACGGACTATAACTTGTTCAGCTTACTTCAAAGATTCAAAGTTTTTTACCTAAGGCAATCTTGCACAAAAGAAAAAAATACTGAAATTTTGAGCTGCAAATTTTTCTGATAATGCAAGTAGGTATTTAACCAATTCAATCTGGTTTGACAGAGCTCAATCAACAAGACATCATTGGTTAAATTCCTTGTTGTATCATGGGGGGAAAAAATGCAGCTTTACCTAACAAATCGGAAGCATCCGCTCGTGTAATATACATTTTTATACCATGATTACCTATTCTACTATAAAAAAGAGCCCCCACAGGGCCTGAAGCGCTCATCTTGAACAGTACACAATATAAACAGAATCCAAGAATGAGTCTACATTAAGCAAGTCATCTCCATAAGCTACACTGTCAATCCTTGAGTCCCTCAGGAGTTACAAAAATAATTCGGGCATCATGCCTTTTCTTCAGTTGATCATAATGTAAAATGTAGAGCTCTCCTATGAAGCCCCTTGATACAACCTATGTGGATTAATCTTAGTTACACACCTCTGAAGGGTACTGAATACAAAATTTTTAATTCTTCAGCAAAATGGCCAATTCCTGCTCCCATAGGGAGCCCAAATATTAACCCAGGCTTTCGATTTGAACACAGTTGAATCTGACTTCCCTAGAGATGTTGTGTACCAAATATGAAAGCATTCTGACTGTTGGATCTGAAGAAGAGAATTTTAAAGAAATTTCTTCATATTGCACTACATGTATGTTAAAATTTGGGCTACCATAGCGAGCCCAAATATTAACCTATGGATCCGATTTGAACAAACTTGAATCTGACCCCCCTTGAGATGTTGTTTTCCAAATATGAAAGCATTCTGACTTGTGGATCTGAACAAGAAGATTTTTGAAGAAATTCCCTCATATTGTACTAAGTTAAATTTCAGGTTCTCATATGGAGCCCAAATATTAACCCAGGCACTCGAATTGAACAAACTGGAATCTGACCCCCTAGAGATGTTGTATACCAAATATGAAAGCATTCTGACTGAAAAAGATTGTTGAAGAAATTTCCTCATATCGCACTAAGTAAAAATTTTGGCTACCATAGCGAGCCCAAATATATACCAAACTTGAATCTGACCCCCCTAGAGATGTTGCACACCAAATATGAAAGCATTCTGACTTGTGGATTTGAAGGAGATTTTTAAAAAATTTCCCCTGTATTGAACAAAGTTAAAATTTGGGCTTCCATAGGAAGCCCAAATATTAACCTAGGGACTTGGTTTGAACAATCTTGAATCTGACCCTCATAACAATGATGTATACCAAACATTAAAAGATTCTGAGTGGTGGTTCTGAAGAAGAAGATTTTTAAAGAATATTCCCCATATTACCCTATGTTAAAAATTTAAGCTTCAGTATTGAGCCCAAATATGAACTAATGGGCTTTATTTCAACAAACTTGTATCTGAGGCACAGGGCCTGAAGCACTCACCTTGAACAGAACACAATATAAACAGAGTCCAAGAATGAATCTACATTAAGCAATCCATCTCCACAGGATACATTCTCAATTCTTGAGCCCTCCAGGAGTGACAAAAATAGTCCAAGCATCATGCCTTTTCTTCAGTTGATCATAATGTAAAATGTGGAGCTCCCCTATGAAGCCCCTTGATACAACCATGTGGATTAGTCTTAGTTACACACCCCTAGAGAGTAGTGAATAAAAAATTTCTAATTCTTCAGCTACATGACCAATTCTGGCTCCCATAGGCAGCCCAAATATTAACCCAGACACTCGATTTGAACACACTTGAATCTGGCCTCCCTAAAGATATTGTATACCAAATATGAAAGCATTCTGACTGGTAGATCTGAAGAAGAAGATTTTTAAAGAAATTTCCTCATATTGCACTAAGTTAAAATTCGGGTTACCATAGGAAGCCCAAATATTAACCCAGGGAACCAATTTGAACAAACTTGAATCTGACTCTCCTAGAGATGCTGTAAAACAAATATGAAAGGATTCTGACAGGCGAATCTGAAGAGAAGATTCATATTGCACTAAGTTAAAATTTGGGCTACCATAGCGAGCCCAAATATTAACCTACGAAACCGATTTGAACAAACTTGAATCTGACCCCCCTAGAGATGTTGTATACCAAATATGAAAGCATTCTGACTGGTGGATCTGAAGAAGAAGATTTTTAAAGAAATTTCCTCATATTGCACTAAGTTAAAATTCGGGTTACCATAGGAAGCCCAAATATTTGAACAAACTTAAATCTGACTCTCCTAGAGATGCTGTAAAACAAAAATGAAAGGATTCTGACAGGCGAATCTGAAGAGAAGATTTTTGGAGAAATTCTCTCATATTGTACTAAGTTAAATTTCAGGTTCCCATAGGGAGCCCAAATATTAACCCAGGCACTCAAATTGAACAAACTTGAAACTGACCCTCCCCCCTAGAGATGTTGTATACCAAATATGAAAGCATTCCGACTGGTGGATCTGAAGAAGAAATTTTTTTTTTAAACAAATTTCCTCATATTGCACTAAGCTCAAATTTGGGCTACAATAGCGAGCCCAAATATATACCTAGGGACCCGTTTTGAACAAACTTGAATCTGACCCCCCTAGAGATGTTGTTTTCAAAATGTGAAATTCTGACTGGTGGATCAGAAGACGATTTTAAAAAATTATCCCCCATATTGCATAGGAAGTCCAAATATTAACCCAGGGACTTGGTTTGAACAATCTTGAATCTGACCCTCATAACAAAGATGTATAACAAACATTAAAAGATTCTGACTGGTGGTTGTGAAGAAGATTTATAAAGAATATTTCCCATATTGTACTAAGTTAAAAATTTGGGCTCCTATATTGAGCCCAAATTTGAATCAATGGGCATCATTTTAACAAACTTGTATCTTACCCCCCCCCCCCCCCCCCCCTCCAACCCCTCCCCCTGTGGATGCTGTATACCAAATATCAAAGGATTCTGACCATTGGTTCTGGAGAAAAGATTTTTTAAATTTTTGAAAATATGCAGACTCGGCATTTTTTCATTGCCCTCTACAGAACACCCTAACATAACCGATGGCAATTTTTTTTTACCATTCAATTCTACTCGTCCTAAGGATGCTTCATACCAAAGAACAGTTCTCTGTTCCATGTGTTTTGGGAAATATGGACGTTTGAAAATATTTCTATTTTTAGCTCCTGGGGTTCCCGGATGCAGGTTTTTTTTTTTGCTTGAGTCAAGTACTTATGACCCAATAATATCACATACCAAATTTGGTTCAAACTGGACCATCGGTTCAGAAAATAGAAACTTTGGGCGGGGTCAAAAATCTTACCCCTCCCATTTCAAAGCCAAATATTGCTTCACGAACTTCGTTTGAACAAACTTGATTCTACACCTCAACAGGAAGCTCCACAACAAATATCAAGTCATTGTACCTACTGGTTCATGAAAAGATCTGTAAAATATTTTTGAGCATTTTCCCCCACCCCCTCACTATGGGGCTGGACATGTTGAGTTGAATAAAAATGCAATGCCCCTTCGGGACCATCACTCACACAAACTTTCACTTGAATTAGTCCAGTGGTTTTGGAGAAGACCAAAACATGACGTTGACAGATGCTGGACAGCGATTAGATTAGCTCAGCTTGACTTTGTCAAGGTGAGCCAAAAATGAATATTGATACTGTCAACACTGGGTTACTCGTTAAAATTTAGAGATTTCGACATTAATATGCAGAGGATTTAACATTTTTTCACTTTTAATTCTATCATGCAAACAGCTGAACAAGTTCTTGTAATGTCTTGGCTGCTTTGGTGGCTAGTCATACACTGAAGTCAACCTAATTGAATATTTCTCAATTGAATAATGCTGTCACCTGCATACTACCTCCAAACACACAACCATTTACCACATCATCAGTACAAATTTAACCCTTAATCCACAGATAAATTTTACGTTAATAACTTCTGTTTGTACATGTACACAGCTGCAAATGACTCGGTGTTTCTGCATTACTGTTGGCTGCCTGCACAGGCATCCAACAATGATGTAAAATCACTAAATGCATCCTACCAGTCAAGTTCTCAAGAAAGAATGCACTTGGGACAACTTTTTCAGAGCAATATAAAAGGGGTTGTGTGGCTATATAGGGACTAATTATAATATATAGTTAATTGCATATATGTTGTCATATTATAATTTGTGAAAAGTATGTCAGTTTGTTTGTTACTGACAGCCCTCCAACAATGTCAATTTATTTATTTACTTATAGGTGTTTAAGGTCACTTTCAGCATGTTTGGCGATCTAATGACAGCAGCATTGTGATGTAGTCAAGTGTAGCCAATCATTTAATTATACCTATGCTGTCCACTTTGGTGGACTTCCACCTCAGACATAGATTATGGGTCCTATTTTACCAGTAAAGCAGAATTTGTTCACTGCAGTAAACCAGCATTGCTTCACTTCACAGGGTTCCCACAGGGAACTAAACCGTCAATCAAATCTCAACTAAACTTGCTGTGTTCACTCAATTCAGTAGAGAGAGTTTCACTGGGGATAGGGTTTCTATTCGGGGTGAAACCTGCCTATATTCTTTTATTCCCTAGCTTCACCTACACCATAAGAAAATCACCACCAAACTTAGCATGTTTCCTCAGCTCAGGTCTCGTTACAGTTATTCATCTGAAAATTTACAACATGGCCAAGGATATTTTCGCATTCAAATTATCTCCCAAATTGACAATGCTTGTACTGTACACATTTCCTGGAAGCTCTCAGTATGGCCTTTACTGCAGAAAACAACACACGATCAAAATCTTACTACATCAATCAAATACCTCAGCTGACTGCTCGAAAAATGGTTCAAAATAGACAAAATTTTCTAATTTTGGAGGTAAATTTCCAATTTTCCTGCATTGGTTGCAATAAAACTATGTAATAGGAATTCTTCATTCTCCCATTGAAGATTCATAATGTAATAAGATCAATATTCTGACAAAGGCATCGTACATGGCTTTCTTATTCATTTTTCCAAAATCATTTCTCAAAGGAAATTTAAACAAAAATTAGGACTTCTTCATTCTCCCATGGAGGATTTTACAACATAATTCTGACAAAGGAAACACAAATAGGTTTCTTATTCATTTTTTCAAAATGATTTCCAGAGTAAAATTTACACAATAATTGGCCCATTTATCACCTCAAAAATTTTCAGCTCCCAAACAGGTCTGGGTTAGTTATTAAACATTCCTGTGTTATCTTGGCCTCCAACTGAAATGCACCTGACTGCACACAGTTTGAATCAAGGACCAACAGCAGATTTCATACATCCAAACTATCACAAGTTATGGCCCAAAATAGCCATTTGGATGTCCAATCACCCTGTATATGACCCTTTAATACAAAATAATACTTCAGCCCTGAGAGTGTCACTGCAGGGTTGGTGTTTCTATATGTTTGGGCCAAAGGGAGAAAATAGAGTGAAAACATGGATATGTTAATTAAGTTCAATAATGTCTAGGTGATTTGATTATCTTCCTTTATTTGCTATGGATTATTTTTATATCCTTTGACGGTGAATCAGTTAGTAAAGTAAATTGTTAACTGTGTACCCAACAAAACAGCTGAATCCACCCACATAAATTATAAATTGAACAGTTGAAATAAATTACTTCTCAAAAAATTCCAATAAAATCACAGGGCTGAATAAAAAATCGGAAACCTTTATGCACATCTAGAGATCCTACTAGAACATATTAACACACTTTTAACATTTCAAATTAAAACCGTTAAGAGCCTTCACTGTAAAGTGATTTTCTAACAATAACAACAAATGTGGCGCTACTGGTACCACACAGGGCTGAATCAAATTCCGAAACCTTTATGCACATCTACATATGCTACGTGAACACCTCAGCATAGTTTAAATGTTTCAAACTGCATACTCTTGGTGATATGAAGTTTGGATGGGACGGACCGGACAGATGGAAATCACCACAATTTTCCCGTTTTAAAAAAAATGTGGGGATTATTATAATCCCTGATAGGTATGGGTGTGGGATGGGAAAATCTCACCCAAGGGCAAGATATTTGGGCCAGACACGAGGCTTGCCTAGAGTCTGGACCAAATATCTTGTCCCGAGGGTGAGATTTTCCCATCCCACACCTGTACCCATCAGGGATTATTTTTCTCCCCCCGCCATATAGCGGTTACGTTAGCCAGAGGTAATCGGCAGTCACGTGCTGATATAATCAACTCATTTGGTATTTCTTGTTTTGAAAAACTAATGACACCATCGGAAAGAGCATGCAAAAGTTATGTATATACCTTTGGTATATACAACGAAATCAATTAGGAACGGTGGCATCTTGGGGTTTAAAGAATTTTAGAGCATCAAACTTTGAACACATGGCATTCTGATGACGTCAATACGAATTAGTTGGTAGCCAAATACTATGCATCGCGTCATAATAACGTTAAAAATGTATAACATCACGTGGGTGGGGTGGGATACATCTGTCTCTCCCTGCTATCTCACCCTGGACAGACGTATGTTACACATGCAGTGGGGGGAGAAAATAAATGTGTAATGTATCTCCAGAATGAAATATAAAATAACCAAATACCTGTTAATTGAATTTCCTGTTTAAATTAATACCTTTCATTGGCAAATTAGCTATTCAATTAACAGGAGTCAAGTCCAATACATGTCCAGACCAACTGTGAGATTTTTATTCAATATATTTATTTATTTATTGGTGTTTATGGTCACATACTTATGCACAATGGCTAATCATAACCGTGACAGTTTTACAGGTGGAGAAAGCCGGAGTACCCGGAGAGAACCACCGAGCAGCTGCCAGCTCCCCAACTCCACACTGCAGCACATGCAGGGTTAGATTGGTTGAAGACATGCGCACCATCGACATGCAGTACACCTTAGTACACTGCGTCATCGTGCACCCCATGTGGACAATTGGGGTTAAGTGCCTTGCCCAAGGACACAATGCGGGAGTTCAAATCGATCACTCAGACAGTCACCCATCCGAGGATTAACCAGGCACGACGTTGCTTAACTTCGGTGATCTGACGAGAACCGGTTACCGCAACGCCACCGCGCCCCTTTTATTCAATATATGTCCAGAAACCACTGTGAGATTTTTATTCAGTTATAGTATATGAGTTATGTGTAAAGCAGTTAGCCATTCATCTTACAAATTGGACTAATCTGCACAGCTCTGAAAATAAAAATTACCAGTCAGATTTTGTTGTTTTCAAATTTTAGATACAACTTAAGTTTTTTCTTGGTTAAATTATTTACCACAATTATATAAAACTTACAAATCAATGACCTTTATGATTTGTTTGACGAGGATTTCAATTATTTATCAAATTCAAAATCTGGACCATATTGTTTCTCCCTAAAAAGTAATCATCCCTTTGTAAAAAAACATAAACATTGATTTCATTCAGATGTTTTTTGTGTTTTTTCAACACTCTTTCAGACTATTCTGAAAATTGCTTAATTATTCAGGTTGGTTATTTTAAACACACTCTGTTTCGGTTCATTACTTCAGCAATTGGGAGCCATTGCACCTGCAATTAGAACTTTTTGCAAGAAGACGACAGTGTGCCTCAGTTTCATCTAGTGAGTGATTAACCCTCACCCAACGAAATTTGCTGCATCCATCGCATCAAATACAAGACTGATTTATCTATTTATTTATTTATTTATTTATTTATTTATTTATTTATTTATTTATTTATTTATTTATTGGATTTGACGACACTTTTGACAGCCAGGGACACGTCAGGCTAGACAGTTTTACAGGTGGAGGAAGCTGGAGTACCTGTAGAGAACCAGTGAGCAGTGGCGAACAATCGAAGGGCTACCCAACATACTAACTCCACACAAGCAGGGATAGCACTGGTTGAAGACAAATGCGTCATCAATGTGCCATACGCCTTAGTACACATCTCCACTTTTAAGGAATGGGGAAAAAATTAAATTTTTTATATCATGTGTTTTCTGCAAAGGGTTAAAATTTGTTAGTGGGAAATAGGCCAAATAATGCAATGGATGCACAAAAATGTCAACAATGATGATTTATAAGCTGTGGTATTAAAAGACTTCAAACTAATCAAACTTCACTTTCCGAGAATTGGTTTGTAAACAACCTTATTCGACAAAATTTAAAGGCCTGAAATGCTACTCACTGTCTTTTCACTCATCTGACTGACTTGCGATTGCTACATTGAAGTTGCATTCATATATTATACCAAACTCAAATAAATTTGATTAGTGCTGCGAAAAGCTTATCTGAAATATCAGGTAATATTTTTGGAATCCCAACTTACTGTGCACCAGTGGAGTGAATGGTGTACAGATGTTAGTCAATGTTTTTCTTGAAAACATTTTCCTGATGCCGGGACTCCACAATAACACACTTCACTTCAAATGGTAGCAAACAGTATACAGCACGCTTCCCATTTTCAAAATCGAAAGAAGGTTGATGGTTCAATCCTGACCCATGTCATCTGTGCTGTGTCCTTAGACAAAAACACTTACTCCCAATTGCCCAACTGGGTGCATAATGGAGCAGTGTATTAAGGCTACAACATGTCAATGGAACACTTGCTTTCAACTAATGTTAACACTGCTTTTGTTGGGCAGTAAGTTGGAGAGACCAACAGTAACTCACCATTGCTCAGTGCTTCTCTCAATGTACTCCAACTTCTTCCACCTACAAAACGATCCAACTTGAAATAACCCTGCCTGTTGAAAGTACTGTTAAAAAACAAACAGTTTACCAAATGTGCCATTTAATATTTTAGTTTTTGAGAAATGCTTAGCTTCTGATATTCTTCCAGAATGAAACGCTTCAACAATTCAATGGCAGTGTACTTGGAGAAATAAAACAACTTTCACCAGACACAGTCGCCCTGCAGCTTCGCGCATATGATTTGGTCGTTATCCATAAATGGTTTATTCAGAAGTATAGAAGTACGGACTCACATGCAATAATGGATCATCTCAGGGAGTCTCTAGTGAGATTTATACTGTCTGACTTCTGTGTTGAATGCATCATCTATAGCAGAGAACGGCACACTGGGTGGATGCTATACTTTATCAACAGTTAAAGTTACAAACAAAGGTGCTAAGACTTATACCAACAATAATTTATCACTACTAAGACTATTTTTTATAAGCATCATTCCAAAATCAATAGAAACTGCTTGAAAAGTGGGATGCAGTCAGAGACCCAGTTAAAAATCCACTTTGCCAGAGAAAAATAATCAATTAACAGGAGTTTTCAATTAACTGAATTGAGTCTTTTTCCTGAATTCTAGTGCTAAACTCAGCATTTATTTCTTTATATGTAGTTATAACTGAATGCTGCTTATAGTGAATTTATTTATTAGATATGATTTTCTTTCCAAGAATTGCCCATTATCAAACTTGGCAGATATGACATCTGTTTAAAGAATACTATGTAAATCAACCTGTTGAATAGGTATCTATAGATGAGTGTTTGAAAGAATAAAAACAATTTAAAACTTATTAAAAAGGTTGATTTCCATGAGGAACAACATAATTTTATGAGAATTTGAGTTGTAAAATACGTCTCGAAGAGACACAAAATTAAAATACTGCCATCTGATAAGACTAAAATCTGTACTGTGCAAAAGAATATGCTCCACTGTCAACCCCTTCTGACAAGGAACACGTTTGGGTCCCATATTAAAGTAAAACCTGTCTTGAGAGACCACTGTCATGAGAGGCCACCTGTCCTGAGAGACCACTGTGGCCATGTACCGATTGGTTTAACTCTATAATGGACTTGTCATGAGAGAACACCTGTCTTGAGACACCACAAAACTGTGGCAAAAACTCACTTTTTCACCTGTTTTGAGAGACCAGAAAATCAACTGTTGGCAATTTCAGAGTATTAAAATCAATAAACAGGTTGAGGGTTAGATTTTTTTTGGTGGTCTGAATTTGTTATTCAAAATTTGTTTTATTAAAAATTATTGGAGAGTGCCTTTTGGCACTCTCCAATAATTTGTAATAAAACAAATTTATACAAACAAAATATTTGTGTTTGACTGAAGAGGAAACATGAGCAAGGAAAACGATGGCTTTTGTTCTGGTACCCTCATTGATGTAACTCAGCCAGTCAAGAGCAATGCAGTGTGCACAGAAATCAATTGTTCAAAAAGGTAACCAGGACATCGGCCCAACAGTGAAGTTTTTCAGTTTATGTACTTTTATCTCTAATTTATTAAACAATGCTTTTGTACTTGTATTAAAACTGAACTATAATAAAACAATAAATGAAACCATTTTTAAAGAAATTTCCTCCTATTGCACTAAATTAAAATTCGGGGGACCATAGGGAGCCCAAATATCAATCCAGGGGCTCGATTTGAACAAACCTAAATCTGAACTCCCGAGAGATATTGTATACTAAGAAATCCTCTCATATTGCGCCAAGTTAAAATTCAGGCTTGAATCTGATCCCCCTAGAGATGTTGTTTACCAAACATGAAAGGATTCTGACTGGTGGATCTGAAGAAGATTTTCAAAGAAATTCCATCATATTGCACTAAGTTGAAATTTTATGCTACAATAGAGAGCCCAAATATGAACCCAGAGACCATATTTGAACAAACTTAAATCTGATCCCCCTAGAGATGTTATATACCAAATATTAAAGCATTCCGACGGGTGGGTCTGAAGAAGATTTTTAAAGATTATCCCCCATATTGCCCTACGTTGACTATTTGGGCTCCTGTATTGAGCCCAAATATGAACCAAGGGGTTTCATTTTAACAAACTTATATCTGACCTCCCTACGGATGCTGAAAACCAAATATCGATTCGGATCATTGGTTCTGGAAAAAAAATTTTTAATTTTTGCAAATATGCTGACTCAGCATTTTTTCGATACCCTCTACAGAACACCCTGTTACAACCGATGACAATTTTCTTTTACCACTCAGTTCTATGGGTCCTAAGGATGCTTCATACCAAATAACAGTTCTCTGTTCCGTGGGGTTTGGGAAATATTGGAGTTTGAAAATATTTCTATTTTTAACTCCTGGGGTTCCCACAGGAACACAGGAAAACTCTTTTTGGCATGAATCAAGTACTTATGACCCAATAATATCACTAACCAAATTTGTTTCAAATCGGACCATCAGTTCAGAAAATATGAATTTTGGGTAGAGCCAAAAATCTTTCCTTTCCCATTACAAATGCAAATATTGCTTTACGAACTTTCTTGGAACAAACTTGAATCTACATCTCAAAAGGAAGCTCAATACTAAATATCAAGTCATTGTACCCGCTGGTTCATGAGATTTTTTTTTAATTTTGGAGCATTTTTTCCCACCCCCTCCCTATGGGGCTGGACATGTTGAGCTGGGAATAAAAATGCAATGCCCCCTCAGCACCATAACTCACACACACACTTTCACTTGAATTAGCCCAGTGGTTTTGGAGGAGAAGCTCAAAACATGGGTGTTGACAGACGACGGATGGAGGACGATGGATGGATGGAGGACGGATGGATGGAGAGCGATTGGATAAGCTCAGCTTGACTTCATCAAGGTGAGCTTAAAAATCCATGCCATTTGCAGGGAGAAAATTTGATTAAATGTGTCCAAATTGTACTTATTTCAGTGGCAAGAGAAATTCTTTCCTGGGCAGGAATAACTGCAAGCAGCATGTAAGGAGTTAAACTTGACATGGTTCCTCTTTATACCCATACTTGGACATATAGCAAAACAAGTGCATCTGCCCCTAAAAGTCAGTTTGTAGAGTGTTGTGCTCATCAGTGAAAGTTTCATCGATAAGAACTAGAGGTGTGACTGTCCCAGATGGGCCTGTCCATACCCCTGCTGCCATGATTATTCTAAGACAAAAGGGGCAAAACTTGGGCAAAAAGTCCAATCGAGGCTATAATCGCAGGTGCACAGGTTCCCATGGTACTGAACATCCATACCAAGTTTCAAAGGAATTGACCCATAAAAATCTGAGAAAATCTTCGGACCAAAGTCAGGCATTCTAAGACAAAAAAGGGGCATAACTCTGGCAACAAAGCCCAACCAAAACTACAATCACAGGTGCACAGGTTCTTATGGTGGTGAACATTCATACCAAGTTTAAAACAGATTGGTCCATAAATGTCTGAGAAAATCTCTGGAGAAAAATTTGTCAGATGGACGGACAAGGTGATTCCAGTATAACGCCCCCCCCCCCCCCCCCCCCACCCACCCACCACCAATCGTTGTGGGAGGTATAATTAAAAGAGAACCCCCCAACAGGTTGTTTAGTATCTGGAAAAAGGTATTGCAGAATTGATGCCAGTATAGACACAGCCACTGCATTACTTGTGTGTTGTGGTAAATATTTTCTAATTTTATGCATTGTGTGTACCTTCAGTGTGCAATATGTATATGAAAGTCATGCCAATCTGCCCCATCACAAGCAAGTGGAGTTAGGTGTTTTGCAGTAGATCAAATGCTAGTGACTATGGCTATAACTAAAACCCTCTTGATCAAAAGTCTGTTACACTGAACAATGGACCATTGAACACCTGGTATCGGCATTAAACAAGCAGTTGGAAATTGATAGATTTTCAAGTTGTGTGCATATCAGAAGACAGAACTGGAAAAAAAAATTCAGGTAGGTATTAAGGACTATATGCTTTCACAATAAACACGCACCTGACCTGTATTAGCAGTACCATTTACATCAAAATGCAATCACAAACAGCAATATCAGCAGCGATAACAATTTGGTGATGTAAGCTTTTGTATCGCTATTGTGGTAACAATAAGTCACACGACATCTCAGAAAACGAACCCATGGGTGCCTGATGGACTATTTCTGTGTTACTGGTAATCACAAGTCATTCACTTCAAAAACTGTGAATGCTGCAGTGAACAATGCGTCCAGTTTCCCTCAACATACATTTCACATTGCAGGGAATTGCACCATCCAATACTTAACAATCCGCCATGCAAAATATCAAAACAATCAACTTGAAGAAATCCCAATTATTGTAAGTGACTGTTTGAAAGGCTTGAAATGTAACATCAATCTCATTTTGGTTTGCACACTTGTAAAAACTATGAAAGATGTGAATTAATCTATTTAAAGAGATACCTGTACACTACAAAAATGTAATTGCCCAGTTATTTTTGCAAATCACCCACCTATCCATAGGGTGATCTTATGAAATGAATTGAAGTTGGTTCAAAATATATTGATTTATTTATTAGGGTTTAACAACACTTTAACAGCCAAGGTCATATCGTGTCGGTGACAGTTTTATGGGTGGAGGATGCCAGAGTTTCCAGAGAGAACCACCGAACAGCTGCCAGCTCCTCAACATCATAACTCCGCACTGCAGCACAGACAGGGTTAGATTGGTTGAAGACATTTGCACCATCGACATGCAGGACACCTTAGTTCTCAGCATCATTGTGCCCCCATGTGGACAATCAGGGTTAAGTGTCTTGCCTAAGGACACAATGAGGGAGTCCGAATCGATTATTCAGACCGTCACCCATCCAAGGACTAACCGGGGTCGACATTGCTTAACTTCGGTGATCTGACGAGAACCGGTTTCCGCAATGCCACCACGCCCCCTTTGGTTCAAAATATCATTTGCCAACAGAAAAAGTATACTTGGTTAGAGATTATTTTTTATTATACAATTTCATTCATCTTGTGCCACTGAATTGAGAGAACTGAAAACGGAGTCCATTTTTTGATCAGTTGAATGTGGCTTTCTGTTGGTTGCCCCTTTATCCAACTCAGACAATATCAAAATTTATTGTTTTAAATTGTATTTTTTCAACTCTTTCAAAAAAATGTCAACAATACCATATCATGTGACCTCCCTCATTGGAACGAGTTCAATGAGCACATTCCAGTGAGTTTTGTTTAAATTTTTTGAAAAATAATATTTATTCAACTATTTGTATATTACGCAAGTGGATGCAGTCAATTCTTTAGGTAAAGAGCCAACGAATACTGTCAAGAAGACATGGTTTGGGGTTTTCTTGACTGAATGGTAGACAAGAGCAGCACTGGGAATTGCATAATATGCTTGTGGTGAGCTTTTCAATTTGTACAATTTTTTATATTTTTGGAGTGATGGATGCATGGACAGATGGACAATGCCATAACATAATATGTTCCATTTTTCAAATGGGTTTAGTTGCATTAAATATAACAACAGTTATTCAGAAACTTATTAAATTCTTTGTAAATAAGAGGCCCCATGGGCATGAGGTGCTCACCTGACTGAACTGGTTTTACAGAAGGATTTAATTAGCAACTATGGCTAGTCAACACTACAGAGGAATGAAGTTTCTTAATCATTTATAACTCTGTTGTCCATGCCAGGTGATTTTTTTTCCTAGTATTGGGATGCTACCACAGAAATTATTTATTTATTTATTTATTTATTTATTTATTTATTTATTAGGGTTTGACGACACATTAGTAGCCAAGGTCATATCTTGTCGGTGACAATTTTACGGGAGGAGGAAGCTGGAGTATCCAGAGAGAACCACCGTGCGACAACGAGCAGCTGCCAGCTCCCCAAGATCGTAACTCCACACTGCAGCACAGGCAGGGTTAGATTGGTTGAAGACATGTGCACCACTGACATGCAGTACGCCTTAGTACATGTAGTCATCGTGCCCCCATGTGGACAATCCGAGTGAAGGACACAAAGCAGGAGTCCAAATCGATCGCTAAGACGGTCACCCATCCAAGGACTAACCGGGCTCAACATTGCTTAACTTTGGTGATCTGACGAGAACTGGTTACCCCAATGCCACCACACCCCCTAACACAGAAATATAGCCCAGGTTTCCAATAATGGAAAACTAGAGAGTCCAAATATCATCTTAGGGACATAACTTGAATAAACTTGAATCTGAGACCTTCCCCTCCATTCCCAGGATGCCGTATACCAAGTAGCAATAGATTCTGAATGGTGGCTCTGAAGATTTTTTTTAAGGATTATTTGTCATATTGAACTAAGTTAAAATTTTGGCTCCAGGGACTTAATTTGAACAAACTTTAATCTGAGTCCTGGCTAGGGTGTTGTATACTAAGTATTCAAACATTCTGAGTGGTGGCTCTCAAGAGGATTTCAAAGAATATTCCTATTTTGCACCAAGTTAAAATTAGGGTTAATGACTGGGGGTTTGGGAGAAGATTTTGAAAATATTACCAATCTAGCACTATGTTAAAGTTTGCCCCCCCACCCCCCCCCCCCCCCCCCCCACCCCCACTCGATAGGGAACACAAATATCAACACAGGGACTTCTTTGAACAAACTGAATCTGAACCCTCTAAGGATGTTGTATACCAAATATCAAAAGATTCTGATTTTATCTAAAGAAGTTGATTTTTAAACATTATTCCTCATATTGAACTAAGTTAAAATTCTGGCTTGAATAGGGAGCCCAAATATTAACCCAAAGACTTGATTTTAACAAACTTAAATCTGACTCCCCTAAGGACAGTTTATACCATGTATCAAATGATTCTAACTGGGGTTGGTGACAAAAAGAAGATTTTTAAAGAATGTTCTCCATATTGCACAAAGTAAACATTCACAATAGGGATTCTAAATATTAATCCAGAGACTTTATTTTAACAAACTTTACTCTGACCTCCCTAAGGATGCTGTACACCAAATATCAAAAGATTCTGACTGGTAGATCTGAAAAAGAAGATTTTTAAAGATTATTCCTCAGCTTGCAGGAAGTTAAAATTTCAGCCCCCATAGGGAGCCTAAATATTAACCCAGGGACTTCATTTTTCCAAACTTGAATCTGACTACTCAAAGGAAAAGTGTATACCATATATCAAAGATTCTGATTTGTGGTTCATGAGAAGAAAATTTGTAAGGAATATTCTTCATATTGCAGCAAGTAAAAATTCAGGCTCCAACAGGGGGGCCACATATTATTCAAAAGACTTATTTATTAATTTATTGGAGTTTAATGTCACATACTTTTGCACAATGGCTAATCATGACAGTGACAGTTTTATGGGTGGAGGAAGCCGGAGTACCCAGAGAGAACCACCGAGCAACGCCGAGCAGCTGCCAGCTCACCAACACCGTAACTCCGCACTGCAGCACAGGCAGGGTTAGATTGGTTGAAGACATGCACACCATCGACGTGCAGTATGCCTCAGTACACGGCGTCATCGTGCCCCCATGTGGACAATCTGGGTTAAGTGCCTTGCCCAAGAAGGACACAGCGCGGGAGTCCGAATTGATTGCACAAATGGTCACCCATCCGAGGACTAACCGGGCTTGACGTTGTTTAACTTCGGTGATCTGAAGAGAACTGGTTTCAAAGGTCTTGATTTGAACAATCTTGAATCTGCCACACATAAGGATGCTGTATACATGTACCATATATCAAAAGATTCTGACCGGTGAATCTGAAGAAGATATATAAAGATTAACTCCTATATTGCACTTGGTTAAAATTCGCACCTGCATAGCACAAATATTAACCTATGGACTTTATCTGAAGAAACTTAAATTGGACCCCTGTGAGGATTCTGTATACCATATATCGAAAGATTCTGACTAATGGCTCTGGAGAAGAAGAGTTTTAAAGAGTATTCATCATATTGGACTAAGTTAAAATTCCAACAGCAAGCCCAAATATTAACACAGAGAACTGCTTTGAACATACTTAAATCTGACCATCCTAAGGATGTTGTATACCAAATATGAAGAGATTCTGAATGGTGCATCTGAAGAAGATTTTTAAAGATTATCCCTCTTATTGCACCAAGTTAAAATTTGGGTCCTCATATTGAGCTCAAATATTAACTGAACAAACTTGAATCTAACCCCCATAAGGATGCTGTATGCCCAATATTGATAGATTCTGGGAGGTGGATCTGAAAAAGAAGATTTTTAAAGTTTATTCCCCATATTGCTTTCGGTATAAAATTCAGGCTAGCATCGAAAGCCCATTTATTAACCGAAGGACTGGATTTGAACAAACTTGATACTTACCACTGTAAAGATTCTGTATACCATATATCAAAAGATTCTGGCTCGTGTTTCTGGAGAAAATTTTTAAAGATTATTCCTCATATTGGACCAAGTTAAAATTCGGGTGCAAATAGGGAGCCCAAATATTAACCCAGGGACCTGATTTGAACAACTTAGATCTGACCTCCCTAAGGATGCTGTATACCAAATATCATAAGATTCTAACTGGTGGATCTGAGGGAAGAAGATTTTCAAATATTATTTCCCATAAGGCACCAAGTTAAAATTTGGGTTCCCAACGAGAGCCCAATTATTAACTGATGGACTCAAGTTGAACAGATTTGAATCCAACCCCTGTAAAAATTCTGTATGCCATATATCAAAAGGTTCTGGCTCAGAGTTTTAAAGATTAATCTTCAACAGGGAGCCCAAATATTAACCCAAGGACTTGGTTTGAACAACATTAGATCTAACCTCCCTAAGGATGCTCTACACCAAATATCAATAGATTCTAACTGATGGATTGGAAGAAGAGAATTTTTACAGATTATTCCCCATAATGCACCAACTTAAAATTTGGGCCCCCATATGAAGCCCAAATATTAAATGAGGAACTTGATTTGAACTTTGAACTTGAATCTGACCCTCATAACCCTCATAACCCTCATAACAAAGATGTATACCAAAAATTAAAAGATTCTGAATAGTGGTTCTGAAGAAAATTTTTGAAGATTATTCCCCATATTGTTAAAATAAAGTTAAAATTTGGGCTCCTGTATTGATCCCAAGTATGAAACGAGTAGCTAAATTATCACAAACCTGCATCTGACCCCTCTATGGATGATTTATAACAAATATCAAAAGATTCTAATGAGTGGTTCTGGGGTAGAAAATTTGTTTAGTTTTAGCAAATACTTTAGGCTCAATAATACCACAAACTAAAATTGGTTCAAATCGGCTAAGCGGTTCAGAAAATAGAAATTTTGTGCGGGGCCAAAAATTTTGCCCCTCCCATTACAAAGACAAACATTGCTCCACGAACTTCGTTTGAACAAACATAAGGCTATATACCAAATTCAGATTAGGTGGGTAGTTAAATACTAGAGTGATGTCACGCATGCAGCCCGACTGTCCCAGGGATGGCAATGCTTAGACGCAAAATAGTCAGAGCCATTTTTTGTTAACAGTTTACCAAACGAATCTGCCATATCAGCACTTGTGATATACAAATTTGCTATTCAAATTTTATTTTTTCATTTCTCTACTTCAAAACATACCTCATGACCTATTAATGGAACAAACTTGATGAGTTTGTTCCAATAAGGAGTTATAAGCCATGGTTAGAAGCAAATACAAAATGAAATGAAAGTGTCAATGACACTGTAGCTTAACTTGTGTGTTGTGTTTGATGAAAAGGATAATTTTCAATGTTTATGAAAGGATTATGAAATAAGACAAGAATTGTGATAATTGGGAATATATTCATTTCTGTTCCCTGTGTGCTATGTTTATGATAAAAATAATATGAGGTGTACACTGTACTAAAGAGCTGAGGGGTGGGTTAATATGACTTCACAGTTAATGTATGTGGCCCTCAAAGTTAAGGTATATCAACAAAAGTTACCAAAATACGGTGAAATTATTCCAAAACGAGTCATCCTATCAAGGTACATTAAAATCCCCTCATAATTATGGCCTGTAGACTGTGCTAAAGGTTTTCAGGCTTCGGGACCCTGTAGCCGTCAGTTTCCCAATTGTGTCCAAAGGGGACGTTCTCATCTAGACATTATATGAAGTCAATCTACCAAGTTACAATGAAATCCCTTAATAAATATGACCTGTAGACTGTGCTAAAGGTTTTTGGGCTTTGGGCTCTGGCAGCCATCATGGTTGAATGATCGCAACCAAAAGGGGACATTCTCATCTGGACACTATTTGGAGTCATCCTACCAAGCTACAATGAAATTCCTTCATAATTATGACCTGTAGACTGTTCTAAAGGTTTTCGGGCTTTGGGCCCCTGAAACCGTCACAGTTGCCATCATCTATGCATTATATGGAGTCAGCCTAATAGGTTACAATGAAATCCTTCTATAAATATAACCTTTTGCCTATGCGAAAGGTTTTTGGGCTCGGGCACCCATCAAGGCTGAATGATCACGGCCAAAATGGGACGTCCTCATCTAGACATTATTTGGAGTCATCCTACCAAGTTACAATGAAATCCCTTCATAAATATGACCTGTAGACAGTGCAAAAGGTTTTCGGGCTTCGGGCACCTTTAGCCGTCAAAGTTGCCCAATCGTGTCCAAAAGGAGACGTTCTCATCTAGACATTATATGAAGTCAACCTACCAAGTTACAATGAAATCCCTTCATAAATATGACCTGTAGACTGTGCTTAAGGTTTTTGGGCTTTGGGCTCGGGCAGCCATCATGGTTGAATGATCGCAACCAAAGGGGACAATCTCATCTGGGCATCATCTGGAGTGATCCTGCGAAGTTACAATGAAATCCCTTCATAAATATGACCTGTAGACTGTGCTCAAGGTTTTCGGGCTTGGGGCACCTGTAGCCATCACAGTTGACCAATCACGACCAAAAGGGGATGTCATCATCTAGGCATTATATGGAGTCAACCTTACAGGTTACAATGAAATCCTTCTATAAATATAACCTTTTGCCTATGCTAAAGGTTTTTGGGCTTGGGCACCCATCAAGGCTGAATGATCATGGCCAAAATGGGACGTTCTCATCTAGACATTATTTGGAGTCATCCTACCAAGTTACAATGAAATCCCCTCATAAATATGACCTGTAGACTGTGCTAAAGGTTTTCGGGCTTCGGGCACCTTTAGCCGTCACAGAAGTCCAATCATGTCAAAAGGGGACGTTCTCATCTAGGCATTATATGAAGTTAACCTACCAAGTTACAATGAAATCCCTTCATAAATATGACCTGTAGACTGTGCTAAAGGTTTTCGGGCTTTGGGCTCGGGCAGCCATCATGGCTGAATGATCGCAACCATAGGGGACAATCTCATCTGAGCATCATCTGGAGTGATCCTAAGAAGTTACAATGAAATCCCTTCATAAATATGACCTATAGACTGTGCTCAAGGTTTTCGGGCTTTGGGCACTAGTAGCCATCACAACTGACCAATCACGTCCGAAAGGGGATGTCATCATCTAGGCATTACATGGAGTCAACCTAACAGGTTACAATGAAATACTTCCATAAATATGACCTTTTGCCTATGCTAAAGGTTTTTGGGCTCGGGCACCCATCAAGGCTGCATGATCGCGATCAAAATGGGACGTTCTCATCTAGACATTATTTGGAGTCATCCTACCAAGTTACAATGAAATCCCTTCATAAATATGACCTCTAGACTGTGCTAAAGGTTTTTGGGCTTTGGGTCCCTGTAGCCGTCACAGTTGCCCAATCACGCCCAAAAAGTGACTTTCTCATCTAGACATTGTATGAAGTCAACCCACCAAGTTACAATGAAATTCCTCAATAAATATGACCTGTAGACTGTGGTAAAGGTTTTCGGGTTTTGGGCTCGGGCAGTCGTCACGGTTGACAGATCATGCCCAAATGTGTAATTTCTCATCTAGACATCATACGGAGTCATCCTACTAAGTTACAATGGGAAACCTATATTGAAACCTGGCCTGTATTACTAGCTGGAAAATACACATATCAACTTTGGTTGAAAGCAAATAATCCAAACTGGAGTTATCAGTCGGAAACCAATTGTTTACAGACAGATGGAAGGACCGATAGTTGGACGGATGAAAGTCATGACTGTAGCCCTGACTATGAAGTCAGGCTAAAAATGCATTTTATACCAAAGAAAAAATATTGCATGAATGGCCCTGGGTGAGGAGGAGGTGGGGTGGGGGATGAGGGGTGGGGGGAGAGTGGGGGGTGTGTTAGGGGAGTCCATTTTTTTTCCATATGTGGTCAGTCTAAATTCTTCAGAATGAATTTTGAGCAGAGAAAAAAAAATACCTAACTGGCACCATGGGGGTGGGGGTGGGGGGTGGGTGGTGGTGTTTGTCTGGTTTTTAACCACAAACATTAACGAAAACTGTAAAAAAGCATTTTTGACGAAAGAAAAAAAAAGTGCCTAATTGGCCCCTGGGGGGTACGTGAGTTTAAAAAAGGTTCAGCATGTCGTGACTGTAAATAGTTCAAAATGCATATTCGAGGAAAGAAAAAAAAATGCCTAATTGGGCAGGGGGGGGGGGATAATTTCTGTCTGGATTTTTAACCACAAACTTTAACCAAAACTGTAAAAAAGCATTTTTGACAAAAGGAAAAAAATAGTTCTGCATGTTGTGACTGTAAATAGTTCAAATTGCATAATGCAGGAAATAAAAAAAAAAAAAAATGCCTAATTGGGGGGGGGGGGGGGTATGGGGAGGGGGGGGGGGGAGGGGGAGGGCAGTGGTGTTTGGGTTTTTAAGCAAAAAAAAAAATGCCTAATTAGGGGAGGGGGGGGGGGATACCTAAGTTTAAAAAAAGGTTTTGCATGTAGTGACTGTAAATAGTTCAAAATGCATATTGGAGAAAAGAAGAAAACAAAAAGCCTAATGGGGGTGGGGGGGGGGGGGGGGTAGGGGGGTGGTGGTGTTTGTCTGGGTTTTTAACTACAAATTTGGAGTCGTCCTACCAAGATATAATGAAATCCCTTCATAATTATGGCCTGTGGAATATTCTAAAGGTTTTCGGGCTTCGGCCTCTGTTGCCGTCACAGTTGCCCAAAAGGGGACGTTCTCATCTAGACATTATATGAAGTCAACCTATCAAGTTACAATGAAATCCCTCCATAAATATGACATGTAGACTGTGCTAAAGGTTTTCGGGCTTCGGGCCCCTGTTGCCGTCACAGTTGCCCAAAAGGGGATGTTCTCATCTAGACATTATATGAAGTCAACCTATCAAGTTACAATGAAATCCCTCCATAAATATGATGTGTAGACTGTGCTAAAGGTTTTCTGGCTTCGGGCTCGGGCAGCCATCATGGTTGAATGATCGCAACCAAAAGGGGACATTCTCATCTGGGCATCATGTGGATAGATCCCATGAAGTTACAATGAAATCCCTTCATAAATATGACCTGTAGACTGTGCTGAAGGTTTTCGGGCTTCAGGCACCTGTAGCCGTCACAGTTGCCCAATCACGTCTAAAAGGAGACTTTCTCATGTAGACATTATATGAAGTCAACCTATCAAGATACAATGAAATCCCTCCATAAATATGACCTGTAGAGTGTGCTAAAGGTTTTCGGGTTTTGGGATCGGGCAGTCATCACAGTTGGCAGATCACGCCCAAATGGGGAAATTCTCATGTAGACATCATACGGAGTCAGCATATCAAGTTACAATGAAATCCGTCCATATTAAACATGACCTGCAGACTGTGCTAAACGTTTTTGGGTTTCAGGCTTGGGCAGCCATCACGGTTGACAGATCATGGCCAAAAGGGGATGTTCTCATCTAGGCATTATACAGAGGCATTCTATGAAGTTGCAATGAAATCCTTTCATAAATATGACCTGTAGACTGTGCTAATGGTTTTTGGGTTTTGGGCTCGGGCAGCCATACCGGTTGACCGATCACAACCAAAAGGGGACGTTCTCATGTAGACATGACCTAAAACCTGCATATGAAATTTCGTGACGATCAGACAAGAACTACCGGGTTCAGCGTGTACTTGAAGGTTGAATGAAAAACTTTAACCACAAACTTTAACCAAAACTCCAAATGTCAACTAAACAGGAAAAGAAGAAAAAAAAAACAAAAAACACCCACTTGAACCTTCAGTAAAAAACTTTAACCACAAACTTTAACCAAAACTCTAAATGTTAACAGACGGACAGACGGACAGATGGACAGACGGACGGATGGATGGACAAAAGTCATTACTATAACCCTCACTGTAAACAGTCGGGCTAATAAAGGAAGTTATTATCTGGAAACTTGAAATATATGATATTCTAATTCAATAAAAGGCGATAACTCCACAACAGAATATCATATAAATATCCAAAATCAAATTTGACCTGTAAGAAAATTCAGATTAGGTGTGTTAAATATAAAGAAATTTATCATCCCGATAAGTGAAATATTAGAAATCCTAAGTCAATAAAGGGCAATAACTTTGCAACAGAATATCAAACAAGATTAATGTTGACTGCCCAGCCAGATGCCCTCAACATATGGCCAAATGGCCTATAATACTGGAATGAAAAGGTTTCTGTTCAATTTGTTATTACACAGTGTTTCAGCAGGGTGTACAAGACTGTATGACTCTTCTGAGATCTGTATTTCCTTTGTCTGAAAGCCGAATTTGATACATTGATGTGTTGTGTGTCTTGGAGAATAGGGGACGCTATATTCATGTTCAAGTGCTTTAATAAGTTTCACTGAAGAGACAATTCATATAATGAGATAGGTTGCATGTTTCTCGAACCACAACGGATCTGTAGAGTAGAAACACCACAACAGAATCCCTCTCCCTATTCTTGACAGTAAAATTGGACATTGGGGCTATGTACACATGTTTTATTTCAAGTTTTCGGAATATTCTCATGAAACAATACTGTTCTCATTTTTTGTGAGACTGTATGTTTTTTATTACTGACAAAAAGGTTGAGGCGATGGGTGAAAGGGAAATTGGCAAAGTGTAGCGTAGAATGTCTGTACATGTACACCCCCTTTAGCTGTCACGTCATATTCTAATACACCCCACTGAGCTTTGTACACTCATTAGAGTTAAATGTACCATATTGGATGCATTGGTTACTGATGAATCAGGAAGCTTGTATCATTATAAAAGGGTAACAATGAGTTTGAGTTTAATTTTGACATAGAAAATCCGAAAGTCTATTTCATGTACTTTTCAGAGAATCAAATTCCATGACTTTTCCATGACTTTTCCAAAATTTTAAAAAAAAATTCCATGACCACATAAATAATGTGTCATATGATTTTTGGAATATCCATTTTTTTTATTGAGCTATAGATACCTCAAAACTAATAGTACTGTGGGTATTCCAACAACATGAGACAATGCATTAAATTGTCTCATGTTATTCTAATGACCACTTTTATATGAAATAAAGCACCCACACAATAAAGTTCCATTGTATATTGATTGTGTAATTTTTGTGTGCATGGCAAAGTTCAATGACTCAAGTTACTCAAAAAAGAGAAAGTTATTATGTACATATCTGTTAATGAGCACTAATTATGTAAGCCGTTTGACTGATGTTTTCACAACTTTTGAATGAATAGTGTGCTGTTGTACATTTCATTGCCAAAGAATTTCTGCTTCTAAAGTCTTTTCCGTAGTTGGCAAAACGTCTTTGAGCTCAATTTCATTTTTCTTACACGTTTCATCTTTTGGCAATCTTGCGGTGGATGTGGAGGACGAAAAAAAAGTTTCAATACTAGAGGAAACAGTCTCTTTCTTGATACTAATTCGTTCACAGTGTTTCTTGCCCTTCATGTGGCTCACAAGTGCCGCCTCACCCATAATTCGACATGTCTATGAATTTATCTCACAGACAACATTTAGCTTTACTTTTATCACAACCACGCTTCACCCATTCATTGAAATGCTCATCATTCAACCATTTATCCATGAAAGAACACACCCCTGGCATGTTTTCTATTGTTGTTGCTATTATTATGCACTATTTTCAAAGAAAAATCACAGGAAACACGTGGTTTAATATTCACTGACATGCGTAACCTCATTTCTATTTTGTCATTTTATAATGCAAGTTGAACATCCCCCCACTTTTCTTGCAACGGGTTAGTTCGCACCCAAACAGAAAAGCTTAGTTTTTTGCATAATTTTTGTGTAAGTCGTGCGTAATTTTTACACAAAATCAATCCCTTTTAAACCTGATTATGAACACCCTATCTTGACAGTTTTTCAGGGAAATTCCATGACTTTTCCAAAACTTTAACCCTTCCAGCCCATTTTCCAAAACTTTTCAAGGCCCTTGAATATTTTTTCAAAATTCCATGACTTTTCCAGGACTCCATGACCCGTACGAACCGTCTATTTATAGCATCAGTGACCAAACACAATCCAATCATCAACACCTTATTAGAAATCTGTGTATCGTACCTGAGAAACAGAGTTTTAACTTTTTTAGGCCTAAAATAAACAATTTATGAAATTTATGAAAATACAGACCAGTTTTTATTACACAGAGAATGTTTATTGGTGTAAAAAGGAGCTGGAAAGTTCAATTTTTGTAGATTTTTTAATTTAGAAGTAAAAAGGTTGACTGGAACCTCATCCAAGAAATTGTCAACATATTCCAAGATTTATGAAATTTATGAAAATACAGACCAGTTTTTATTACACAGAGAATGTTTATTGGTCTAAAAAGGCACTGAAAAGTTCAATTTTTGTAGATTTTTCAATTTAGAAGTAAAAAGGTTGACTGGAACCTCATCCAAGAAATTGTCAACATATTCCAAGATTTTATCAGTTGAGAAAGAAAACGACTGAATGGAACATTGATGGGTAAAAATGGAACACACTGAAGACCACAATGAATGATAGAATGTAATTACATTCCAGCGATTATTTAAAAAGTGATCAATACAATGATGGCAGATAATACTCCAACAAGGGATAGACATATAGATCCACAAGACATGGTGGCCCATATCTGACATATCTCCTGGACTGTGGTAAATCATTCACTCAAACAAACATATCAATATACAGCAGGATAATTCTAAAATGAATGCCTCACTAGCCAAGAAGCAAACAATGTGTACTGCATTCAGTTCAAAAACTACTTTTATCACATAATCACCATCAAAGAGCTTATTGCGGAAATATTGTTCACAACACGACAGAGAAATGCGTGATGTTAGAAGTGAATGTTGTAACATTGCAATGATGTTTTGGGTTCGGAAGTAGAACTGAATTAACCATCTCTTATATTTCATTAACTGTTTACCTAATACAATTAGAAGACATTTATAAAAAAACATTTCCTGAATAATTAAAAAATGATATGTTTTATCTCAAAAACAGCTTATAACCTCTCATAAGCTATGTTTTCAAGGCAAAGATTCAAAAAATGAAATTTGGTTGGTGATTTTTTTTAACAGTGCTGGCCAGCTTTAGTCGTTATGTTCGGCAAAAGTTTAAATTGCACATTATGTGATTAGCAGACATTTACAAAAACATTACCTGAATAAATAAAAAATTATATATTTTATCTCAAAAATAGCTTATAATCCCTCATAAGTTATGTTTTCAAGGCAAATATTAAAAAAATGAAATTTGGTTGGCGATTTTTTTTAACAGTGCTGGCCAGCTTTAGTCGTTATGTTCCGCAAAAGTTTAAATTGCACATTATGTGATAAAAAGAATCTCAAAATTGCCATGATCTGACACAAATTTTCTGAACCTCGTTTACTATAATCAATCTGAGCCTTGGTAAACCTCAGCTAAGGTCAATTTCCGTTAACTTGTTTCAAAAATTTCATATATCAAAAAGTGATGCATTAGAGATCCTCTATATTTCTGTAACAGTAGAGTTACAGATAAAATTTTAATACAAAAAATATTTAGCCACCACAAAGTAGATCTTCTGTTTCTTGGGACATTTTCTGTAAAATTACATTTGGGCATGCGATTTTTTATTTTATTTTTTATTTTTGTAATTATTTCTTTGCCATCAAAAGTTCATGTTCTTGGTTTGTTTTATGTTTTAGGCCTTATAATCTACAGAATAGCATGGGTGGTGGTGTATTTTATCCCTTGAATGCAAAAAGGCTTTGCAATGCTAAAGCATTGCAAAGCCTTGCTGCAATCAAGGGACAAATTTATCAATTTTATTAACTTGGGTAAAATATCAGACATAAACCATTTAATTTTTATTTTTTTTAAGTTTACCTTGGTTATAAAAAGAGAGCATGCGACTGACAAAAGGACCATGTGGGAGGACTTAACTTTTTTAGGCCTTATGCCCATTGACTTTTTAGCAATGCAAATATTCAAGCCTTTGGATCTGAAAAAAACAGATATATGGTTCATGGTGAATGCTGGATTCATTCAGCATGCACAGTTTTCATGCTGTTCAAAAAATGTGGTACAGTTAATGTTGAAATCTCTGTAAAATGGGTGGGTGTTTTTAATTTCAATACAATAGATCTAAAGTTTTAAAACATAAAACCAGAAAATCTCTGAAATAAATAAATGGGTCAGAAAAATGCCTTAGTCACAAAACCAAACAGTAAGAACAGATCCGAGATCGATCCTAGTCCGGGACGACCCGCATTGTGACCTTGGGCAAGGCACTTTAGCCTAGTTGCCTACATGAGGGCACGGTGACGTACTGCCAATGGTGCACATGTCTTCAACCGCTGTAACCCTGCTTGAGCAGAGCTTGAACAGAGTTAGAATGTTAGGGAGCTGACAATTGCTCATCGTTGCTCAGTGGATCTCTCCGGGTACTCCGGCTTCCTCCACCCGTAAAACTGGCACGGTCATGATTAGCCATTGTGCAAAAGTATCTGACCTTAAACACCAATAAATAAATAAAAAAATGTACTATCTAGCATGCTCATAGCCATAGAGTACCATATGTGGATATTAGGTTATAAATAAAATTATTATTATAACTCAACCTCAATTCCAAACAGAATGCATGGGACAGGCTTCAGACTACAGGGGAGGCCATCCTATCAAACTTAAAACCCTTCAACAACTCTGACACACCATTGCTGGTGAATAGGACAATCTGCCAACAAACATTCCAAAATTGGTCCAAGAATAAGGAAAAAATGTTGAATTCCAGAGGGGGACATACATGTACTGCATACCAAAACATGAATAAATAATTATTGATAGAATTGCGTGGTTTTATGGGTAGTTTAACCCCTAAGGGCCTAGTTTCGACTTTATTCACAATTTTCTACAACAAAAAAGGTGCCCCAACATGCAGTCTTGGGGTAAGATTGCAAGTTACATTCAAAGTGTCATGGCAGTTGTTTCTAAGCAAGTCTTGCCTAGAATTGACTGCAAAGTCATAGGATGTGGATGGTCAAAGTAAAGCAAAAATGTATAAAAATTCTCCAGGCCCTTAAAGATTAAAATCCTCAGAAAAAGTAGTCATCCACTTTTACATTCCTTAACACCACCATGTATGAATGCACATGGTAATAACATTTGAAAGGATTAGGATAAAGTTTTTCAAAACTGTAGAGAGTGATTAGAACCACACATTTTCCTCCCATTTACATTTTATGTACATACAAATATATTGATGAGCAGAGAGTGATTCTAAGCAAATTGTGACTAGTACAGGGGCGATTGAGTTGATATTTTTGGTCTGCTTTCGCAATTACAGTCACTACACCCAAATGGTTAATCAGTGGATTGATTTATTTTTTCAATTCAGTAATTTTAGACAGCATCTTTAACTCTAAATCCGCTAAGTATTTTCAAAACATTTTTCATCACACCTCGTCATGGCTGCTATGTAGCAGCCATGACCAGATTTGATGAAAAATGCATGGAAATTTGAACCAAGAAATAATCAATAAAATCTTTTTTAGGATTCTTGCCTGGGAGAATTTATTAAATGTGCTCAACTTATGCTTATTTTATTAGCATGAGACTTCCTGTCTTGGGCAGGAATATCCGACAGCAGCATGCAAAGGAGTTAATCACCAGTATCTGCATTAACTAGTAGAGTGCTAAATTATTTTCGACCACCAAAAATTGTTAGCATGTCTTTGCCTTTTTACAATTTAGAGGAGTACCTGCAGGCACTCTCCTATAAATTGAAGCAAGGCAAATCTTAATAGACTAAATAATATCTCTTCAAAGATAATATGAATCACAGCCACTGAATTTGAAGCCTTTAAGTTGCAATACCAGCACTTCAGAATAAAGCCCAAATATGTCTTTCCAGCACTCTAACAGTTAATGACTGTAAAAAGGTTTGTTTTAAGAATATTTGTGTCATCTTTGCGAATCAACTCTCATTAAATTTTTCCAAATTCACAAAAAATTTAATTAACTCAAAATGATCCTTAAAATGGTTAAGCAAAGGCTTCACTAACAGTCAAGTCTGTAAGGAAACAATGATTATTTTAACCCTTCTCTTTATGTAATGGCCATATCTGGCCAGCACTCATCGCAATTCAAATTTTATTATTTTTTTAAATTTTTGCTTCCAAATCATTACGACTCCTCAATGGCACAAGCTCATCGAGCCGGTTCCAATGGGGAATGGGGGGGGGGGGGGGGGGGGGGGGGGGGGGGGGGGGGGGGCATAAACTATGTTTTTATGGACAATAATGAATATATTTAGGTTATTCAAGAAATTTCTTTGCAAGTACCATCTGCTTTTCGTGATAGGTAAAGAGTTAAAACATTTTCATCACATTAACTGCTCAAATACAAAGTAAGGGGAATGAAAAAGATTGTGTTCCATTTCATCAGCTTCCAGCTTTAACTAATGAGATAAAGCATGTGATCCTCTTAAAACTCTTTTAAAATCATCCATTTTGTGCAAATTGCTGTAGGGTTTTTGATGAACACAGTAAAATAATGCTCTTAATATATTTAAATCGGTGAGCTAAAATCACTAAAAAAAAGTTATTGTGATCTGAATCAAGACTTCTTCATGTTACAATTGCACTCTTTCCTTCTTTCTACCAATAAACTTGAGACTGTCAGTTTTAATGGATGGGTGGCTTAACCCTTTACCTAACACGAAAAGCAGACAACAATTGCAAATAAAATTCTTGAAGCACTATTTTTTTTAATTTTTTGCATCAAAAACATAGCTCATGACCCCTCATTGGAACGAGCTCGTTGAGCTCATTCCAATGAGGGTCATAAGCTATGTTTTTGTGACAAAAAAATGAGAAAGTAATAAAAATTGAATGGTGATTTTTGCAAATAGCACTGGCTGGTTTTGGCCATTACGTTGGGTAAAGGATTAACTCATTGTCTTCAGTACTGTGACTACAAAAGCATTCTTAATCAGATCAAGATAGGATTACAATCTCGTCACAAAACATTAACACCAGTGAACTACGGTTTCATAAATATTTATTTATTGAGGTTTAATGACACTTTCAACAGTGTCATCTTGTGTCCACCTGGAGAGATTCAACAAGCAACTGTCAGACTACCAAACGTACTAACTCTGCACAAGCATGGTTAGCATTGGTTGAAGGCAAGTGCACCATCCACATGCAGTATGCCTTAGTACACAGTTCCTCCATCACATCACGTGGGCAGCTGGGATTAACTTCTTGCATGCTACTGGCGGATATTCCTGCCTGGAGGAGAAATCTCCTGCCACTAAATAAGGATAATCTGGGCACATTTAACCTAATTTTTCCATGTAAGTTGAATTGACTTTCTGAGCAATGATGAGTTGAATTTAGATGAATTTTTCATCAAATCTAGTCATGGCTGTTTGTCAGCAGGCATGATTTGATAAATATTTTAAAAATAGCAGGTTAAGAATTAAGTGCCTTGCCCAAAGACATATCACAGTTACCGCTGATCATGATTGAACCATAGATGGTTTCATAAATAAAATACTGTGCAATCAAGACTGGATGATGAGAAACAAATGTAAATAGTATCTGCGACACAATGTTTTAGAGTTTCTTTTAATTTGACAGGTAAGATTCTACACAGATGTGGGCAGAAAAGTGGACAGTGAATTTTGTTAGAGCCCTGTCAAGCTCAAATTTCATGCCAACTCAAATCCTGAATCGAATTAGGCAGGGATTTCAAATACAATCAAATCTTGAGTCAAATCTAACCGTTCTTCAAGTTGTAAATATTGTATATATTCTTAGAGCTGTAAGTACTCTCAGCCTCAACTCAAGTATAGTATTCAAACATGACTCATCTGTTTCGTCAAGTTGGTTAAATCTTAACCCGCTGAGTATTTTCAAGATATGTTTCATCAAATCTAGTCATGGCTGCTTCAGAGCAGCCATGACTAGATTTGATGGAACATTCATCTAGATTTAACTCAAGAAATCATTGGTGAAAAAGTCTATTCAGTTTACAAAAGTAAAATTTGATTAAATTTACCAAAATTATACTTATTTCAGTGGCAAGAGAAATCCCGTCCTGGGCAGAAATATCTGCGCATTGGACATGCAGGCATCGATTTGTGGTGGCAATTGGAGAGTGTTGCTTGTCCATAACCCAGTTATCAATCATATCCCAGTTGTCAAATCTGAAACCTTTGTTCAAGTTATGATACCAATAAGTTCAGAATTCGTAAAAATTAACTAAGGCTCAGAACTCTGTAATGAAATATTCGGTCTGGCCAGTTTCCGAACCCACTTGAGATACTATTGTAAAAGGCTTGTGTGGCAAATATTAGTCAAATCAGAGAACGTTTGTTCAAGTTATTGAGCTAACGAGCTCAAAATTCGCGAAAAATTGACTAATTAAGACCCATAACTCTATAACGGAAAATCAGGCCAGGTCAGTTTTCAAACTGGCTTGAGATATTATTGTAAAAGACCCATATGGCCAATATCAGTCAAATCGGTGATAATAATAATAATGACACTTTGGCTGGCTGCTGATCTGTCGCAGTTCTTGGGTGAGAAGGCCTTGGTTACCCCTGCACTCCCAACTGCCTCCCTATTTCCCATGCTTCTCCTCTCCTACCAACACTTAGTGATGAACTGCTTGATGACATCCCTTGCCCCATTCTTTCCAATCTCTTCGATTAGCATATTAACCCTCTCCTTTGAGTCTCTCACTAACCACATGTCCTTCATTCTTCCATCCCACTTCCTCATTTTGCCCCCAGTGAATCTTATTCTTTTAGACTGGTATTTTGGGTATTCTAGAATAAAGTGTTCCAGGGTCTCCACCACACCCAAATTACACAGCTGGCACTCCTTTTCACTGTTTTTCCAGGGACCGCGACCTCAGCTTGAACAACAATGACCCCCAAAGGTGCCATCAAGGTACTCTTGAAAACCAGGCCTCTCTTTATCCTGCAGGCCATCCAAAGACCTCTTTGATTCGACCCCCTCTCACCAATTAAGGTTATCATCCCCCATGACCGTTTCTCTGACGATTTTTTTCCCCTGGACGTATGCCCTAACGTCTTGGTCCGCGATCTTCAATGAGCAGTTCTCTATTAGCTCCCTCACTTGGACCATCCACCCTGTCTTGATATTTGAGTTGAAAATTCTCTGGAACATTACTTTACACCATCGGCTGTCAGGGAGATTTACCAAATAATTAAGATAACAGAGTTTCAATAATAAGTCTATCCTGTCCTTGATCCTCATCCACCCAAGCTCACCCCTGATTGCTACTAGTGCCGCAGCATTACTCGACCCCGTTATCCATCGGCCTGCATCGGTCTGGAGGGTTTCCAAGCTCTTTACAGCCATCTGGTTTAGGGGTACCACTTCCGTACCATGTGTTATACTTGGCAGACCCACCATTTCCCAAATGGTTTTCCCCATGAAAACCTTATTGAAACTATTTCTCCCTATACGTTTCATTTGGTTAAGGATTCGCCTCTCCTTCAGAATCAATTTATTTGTATGGTTTCGGTAGATGCCTCTTCCTATGATGTTTATATTTACCATCAGATACTCGTAGTCACCTGTTTCTCCTACACTAAGAAGTTTGCTGCTACTTTCCGGAATACAGAACTCCCCCACTCACCATCTGCGAGTGGGATCCACTTTGCGGCCCAAAGGTATAACTTTGCTCTTGCTTTCATTAAGTTCGAGTCTCCATTTGCTCCCATATTTCCCAACAATTCCCAGCATTTTCGCAAGCCCCTCTTCCGCTTTTTGACACTAGCACTATATCGTCTGCAAAAAATAGCCCTGGGATCTTCAAGTCCCAAACTACTACCCCCTCGTTGCTACGCAGGAGTTCATCTCCTAAACCTTTGATGTACAATGTAAACAGAATTGGCGAAAGGATACACCCCTGTTTTAGGCCTATCTCCATAGGCACACGTTTTGTTGTTATGTTACCCGGGCTAAGTTCACTCTGTACATCTTTATATAATGCTTTCAGAATTCCAACTTGCCTCCCAAGCCCAGAGCATCAAGCTTTCGCCCCATACCCTCTCTCCATACGCTATCGTATGCATTTTTAACATCCAACAAGAGGCCCCACGGGCGCCTGAAGCACTCATCTTGAACAGAACACAATTTAAACAGAGTCCAAGAATGAGTCTACATTAAGCAATCCATCTCCATAGGATACACTGTCAATCCTGGAGTCCCTCAAGAGGGACAAAAATTATGCGGGCATCATGCCATTTTTTCAGTTGATCATAATGTAAAATGTAGAGCTCCCCTATGAAGCCCCTTGATACAACCTATGCGGATTAATCTTAGTTACACACATCTAGAAGGTACTGAATGCAAAATTTTCAATTCTTCAACTATATGGCCAATTCCGGTTCCCATAGGGAGCCCAAATATTATCCCAGGCTCTCAATTTGCACAAAGTTGAATCTGACTTCCCTCGAGATGATGTGTACCAAATATGAAGGCATTCTGACTGTTGGATCTGAAGAAGAGAAATTTTAAAGAAATTTCTTCATATTGCACCAAGTTAAAATTTGGGCTACCACATCGAGCCCAAATATTAACCTACAGATCCGATTTGAACAAACTTGAATCTGACCCCCCTAGAGATGTTGTATACCAAATATGAAAGCATTCTGACTAGTGGATCTGAAGAAGAAGATTTTTGAAAAAAATTCCCTCATATTGTACTAAGTTAAATTTCAGGTTCCCATATGGAGCCCAAATATTAACCCAGGCACTCAAATTGAACAAACTTGAATCTGACCCCCCTAGAGATATTGTATGCCAAATATGAAAGCATTCCGACTGGTGGATCTTTAGAAGATTTTTAAAGAAATTTCCTAATATTGCACTGAGTAAAAATTTGGGCTACCTTAGCGAACCCAAATATATACCTAGAGATCTGATTTGAACAAACTTGAATCTGAACCCCCTAGAGATGCCACATACCAGATATGAAAGCATTCTGACTGGTGGATCAGAAGAAGAATATTTTTAAAAAGTATCCCCCACATTGAACTAAGTTAAAATTTGGGCTTCCATAGGAAACCCAAATATTAATCTAGGGACTTGGTTTGAACAATCTTGAATCTGACCATCATAACAATGATGAAAACCAAACATTAAAAGATTCTGACTGGTGGTTCTGAAAAAGAAGATTTTTAAAGATTATTCCCTATATTGCCCTAAGTTAAATGAAAGTGTCAATGACACTGTAGCTCAACTTGACAAACTTGAACTTGGTAAGTTATAAATGAAATGGCAAAATTGAAGATCATTGGTACCAATGTTATTTGATGAAATTTCAACATAACAGCATTGTTTGCGCACAACATCAGAGTAATCCATGCATTTTTAAATGTAAACTGTAAGACTGGCTAAAGGGAGAATGTTGATACACAAATGCAGTATGTTCAGAGGTTATTGTAAACGGCAACTTTTTTCACAGAAATGAATGCTTATCAACAGCTCTTATCCAAAGAGCTTGCCTTATGAGCAGACCAAGTTCAAAAACAATCCTAGGATAAATGTGGCCTGTAGGCCATGTCAAAGAATGTTGATGCACAAATGCAATAAATTCAAAGATTGTTGCTAACAGCAACAGTTTTTGATGAAAATTAAAAGAAAATCAATAGCTCCTATCTTTGTCACCCTGCATAAGCATACAAATTTTCAAAACAACCTGATAATGAATGTGTCCTCTGAGGCATGCCAAAGGAAGATGTTAATGCACAAATGCACTAAGTAGAAGGTCACTGCTTGTGGCAATGGGTTTTTTATGGAAATTCATAAATATACCCTGCAGAGAGTGCAAAAGGGATAAGCTGATGCACAAATGCAGTTCAAAGGTTGGTGATAACGACAATAAATTTTAATGGAAATGAAAAAAAGCAATAGCTCACATCCAGAGGTAACACGGAACACACATACCAAGTTTCAAAGTGATTCGATCATAAATGTGCTCTGAAAGCTGTGTTAAAGGGAAATATTGAGGCCTGACTAAGTTCAAAGACCAGCGGCAACATTTTTTGACAGAAATGGAAGAAAATCAACAGCACCCATATAGATGTCACCCCACACAAGCTCACCAAGTTTGCAAGCGATCCAATCATAAATGTGCCCTGCAGGGTGTGTCAAAGGGAAATATTGATGCTTAACTGCACTAAGTTTTTACTAAGTTCATTGAAGGTCATTGCCAGTGGCAACATTTTTTAACGGAAATCGAAGAAAATCGATAGCTCCCATCTAGAGGTAACCCCAAACAAGCATGCCAGGTTTCAAAGCAATCCGATAATAAATGTGCCCTGTAGGGTGTGCCAAAGCCAAATATTGAGGTCTGACTAAACTCAGTTCTAATAACGTTGGCTGCAGCAACATTTTTTGATGGAAATGGAAGAAAATCGATAGCTCCCATCTAGAGGTCTCCCCAAACAAGCATGCCAGGTTTCAAAGCAATCCGATCATAAATGTGCCCTGTAGGGTGTGTCAAAGGGAAATATTGAGGCCTGACTAAACTGAGTTCTAAGAATGTTGGCAGTGGCAACATTTTTTGACGGAAACTGAAGAAAATCGATAGCTCCCATCTAGAGGTCACCCTAAACAAGCATACCAGGTTTCAAAGCAATCCGATCATAAATGTGCCCTGTAGGGTGTGCCAAAGGGAAATATTGTGGTCTGACTAAACTAAGTTATAAGAATGTTGGCCGCGGCAACATTTTTTGACGGAAATTGAAGAAAATCGATAGCTCCCATCTAGATGTCACCCCAAACAAGCATACCAAGTTTCAAAGTGATCTGATCATAAATGCGACCTGTGAGGTGTGCCAAAGGAAATTGTGGACGTACGTACTAACGTACTAATGTGGTAACATACTAACGTACGTACGTACGCTGACGGACGAGAAGTGATGGCAATAGCTCAGCTTGACTTTGTCAAGTTGAGCTAAAAATTGGGCTCCTGTATTGAGCCCAAATATGAACCAAGGGGCTTAATTTTAACAAACTTGTATCTGACAGCATCTACATGTAAATATAGTTAATCAAATTTAGCTTAGTGAGTGGGAATGGGGTGGGGGGGGGGGGGGGGTTGGGGAAGAGTCTGTTGTGTGACTTACTTTTTTGGGGCATAAAATCACTCAAACCCCTTCAAAACTCATGATCCCCACCCACCCTAGTGCTGAAATGCTTAACCAGATAACCAGTTTGCAACTGGTTATTGGCATAACTGGTTGGAAAAGCTGTCAACTGGATAACCGCTATACCTATAGTTTACGGGAGAGCATCAGGAAAATAAATAGTATTTGACTGAGAGACGTTAGAATTCTTTTGCTGATGCAAGCATTGTCAAAGCTACCAAACATTTCTCAATTTACAATGTATACTCGATGTAACATGAAAGGGTTAAGGTGTTAGAATGTAATGAACATTTATTTTGGTCACTTGGGCTGTCAAGTCGTGGATAAATGCTTGTAACAAACTGCCAACAGTCGAGTCAGTGAGGGTCCCAACGAGAGAGCTTGGATACAGGGTTAACGAGGGACTGAAAAAGGCTATAAAAGAAAGGAAGGTAAAATGCGCTGCTTACAGAAGAAGTAGGAAGCTTAAAGGGGTGGATAACAATGACACGAGACTAATGAAAGGAGAATATGAACTGGCACGGAAAAAGGTGAATGAGATAAAGAATAATAATAGGAAGGAGCGCAATTGCAGTCTTGCCAGAACAATAAAGAAAACGGGGGGTTCGAGCTCAAACGTATTTTGGAACTGGGTAAATAAACGGGGGAAAAGTAGTGTGCAGAGTATCAAAGTGGATGGGGAAAGTACAGAAGATAAAGGCCGTATCGCTTCAGAGTTAGTCAAGCACTGGGAAAAGATAAACGATAGGCGATGGGGCAGTGGGTCCCCACCAAAAAGAAATACACTGGTGGAGGAGAACCTATCCAATCGTGTATGTAGCGAAATAACGGCAGAAGAAGTGCGGAACGTGGTCTCGAAATTAAAAAATGGTAAAGCGGGAGGGACTGATGAAATTCCGAACGAATTCCTCAAAAATGGAGGGGAGGCACTTATTGAAGTCCTGACAAACCTTTTCAACCTGGCTCTGCGAAAGCAAGAGGTCCCCAGAGAGTGGAGGGAAAGTAAGGTGTCGTTCATACACAAAAAGGGGGATAAGGAAGTTCTAGATAACTATAGGGGGATATCAGTTAGTAGTAACATCGGAAAAGTATTCTGTAAGGTCATATACGGTAGACTAGAGGAAGTTATTGAAGAGAAAGGTTTTTTAGGAGAAATTCAAAATGGTTTCAGGAAAGGACGAAGAGTCACTGATCACCTATTTACACTCACCCAACTGATAGAATCAACAAAGGCTGAAAAGAAAAAGATGTTTCTGGCATTTCTAGATGTGAAAAAAGCGTACGACCGAGTGTGGAGGGAAGGTATGTGGCGAAAGCTCGAGGGCATCGGACTGGGGGGTGACTTTGTGGGAATCATGAAAGCACTGTATACAGATGTGCAAAGCCAACTCAGTCTAGGGAGTATCACTACAAAACGAGTCCCTATGGATATAGGCCTCAAGCAGGGGTGTATCTTTTCACCGATTTTGTTTGCATTGTATGTTAAAGATTTAGGGGACGAACTAATTCAGAGTGCGGAGGGGGTAAATGTTGGAGACATAAAGATACCAGGCTTATTCTTTGCGGACGACATGGTGTTAATGTCTAGAACTGAACAGGGGCTAGAGAAACTGCTGGAAATTGTTGGTAGTTATGGGAACACTTGGCGGCTAGAACTAAATGAAAATAAAAGCAAGGTAATACCCGTTGGACGCAAGGTAGATATGACGAAGAGATGGAGAGTGGGGGAGTTCTCAATCCCCGAAGGGGAAAGCAAACAAATCACTGTAGGAGAAACGGGAGAGTATGAGTATCTAGGGGTAAGCATAAATATAACGGGAAGAGGGGTGTACAGAAATTACTCAGCCAAACTGATTCTGAAGGGGAAAAGAATTCTGAACCAACTAAAACTTTTAGGGAAAAATAGTTTCAACAAGGTCTTTGTGGGGAAAACACTGTGGGAGAGGGTGGGTTTACCAGGTATAACGTATGGCACGGACGTGATTCCATTAAACCAAACCGTTATTAAGAAGTTGGAAAATACTCAAAATGATGCCGGCAGATGGATAACAGGGTCGAGTAATGCTGCAGCTTTGGAAGCAGTAAGGGGGGAGCTTGGGTGGATGAAAATCAAGGACAGGGTAGATTTGGGAAAACTGTGTTACTTTAACTACTTGAGAAACCTGCCTGACAACCGGTGGTGCAAATTGATGCTCGATACCATTTGGAATTCTAATATAGAAACGGGGTGGTCAAAACGTGTGAGGGAACTAATGGACAATTACTCTATAGAGGTCACAAACATAGAAGTAGGAATGAAAGAAGGCAAAAGGTTTGTCAAAGAGAGAGTCATGGAAGATTGCAATCGAAACTGGCGAGCAGGGGTTAGCGTGAAAAGATCACTGCAGGGGTTACAATATAAAGAAAAGCCAGCTTTTGAGAAGTACCTAGATGGCACCTTTGGAGGGTCACTGCTGTTCAAACTGAGATCAAGATCACTGGAGCTTCGGGGAAAAATTGGGAGAGATGGGGAAAAGGGATGCCTAATGTGCCACTCTGGAGTAGTGGAGACCCTGGAACATTTTCTCTTGGAATGCCCACAGTATATACCTCATAGCATAAAATTTACTGGAAGAATAATGCAGAAGTGGGGTGAAGAAACAAAGGATAGATGGCTGAAGGGGGACACGAGGGAGAGGGTAGGAATGCTTATTGAAGAAATTGAAAAAGAGGAAGTGAGGGACACTATTAAGCAGTTTATATCTGAATGCTGGGAGGAGAGGAGGGGAAGAGGGGGTGGGGTGCAGGGGGAATGATGGCCTTCTCTTATGAGGACCGCGACAAATCAGCGGCTGGCCAAAGAGTTATTATTATTATTATTACTGCAGGTTGTTTTCTGCGTGGGCAGTAGTGAGCACGTGCCTGTCAATGTAACATAATCTTCTGCATACAAATTTGACATTCTTCTCTTTGATGAGGTGTTGTTAACAGCAGATTATAATGCTGAAAAAATCCCTCAGTGCAAGTAATGGTGCTTCCAAAATAAATTGACTGTTTGGTTCTTTACTAACATGTTTCAGAAAAACCATGTTTTGCAGGGCTTGCAAATAGTGAAAAAACGTGATTGCCCGTTGGGCAGGTTTCTTTTGAGATCTGGTTGCCTGCCCCAGAAAGTGGTGGCCCAGCATTAGGACTGATATTTGATTGCTCAATATATACACATTTGAATGTGAGTTGATCAGATATGACAACAAACGATGTATAACAACAGGTGTTGAAAGACGGGGACAGATCAAGATTCAGTTGTGCAAAAAAAAGCCATGTGTCATGACAACTGACACCTTGGATTCGACAACGTAGTACCCCCCTCCCCTCCCCTCCCCTATTATGGCCTGGAAAGTGTCCTGGTTCACTGAGCTACGTTAACTTACTATCTCAACTGAGAACTAATCTCAAACATATATCGTTTGTTGAACAAAGTAACAAAAAAATAAATAAGTACCTGACCAAGAGGAAGATCAGCAACAGAGACCGTTGCAATGCTGAATGAGTGCAACATCCACTTTCACTTTCGAAAAACGATATCAGGGAAAGTAATGGTTGTTTGAATAGTTGTTCAGAACATTATGAATGCACAGTATTGTCTCTACAGGGATATGACATCAGCCATTCTCGGTTGCTTATCGTACCGGTGCACTCCCGATATCTGGGAACATTGATTCAAATACAACCAGACTCCACTCACGTGAGCATTACTGAACAATATCAAAATTTGCCCTGAACGCTGTGGGAGGAAAGTGAATTGAATGACTGTCGATTTTTATTCCAGTTCCAACACAGTTTGTTCACGTGATAATAGATAGTGGTGTGTTATTGACAACCAATCCCAGCACGTGCCATCGATAATATCATAGATCAGAAAAGGAATGATGTTCCTGTTGACTGCTGAAGTTTATAAGCCTCCGTCACTGTCTGAAAAGTACTTCCCCTAACCAACGGAACGCATATTCAACCATTTTAACCGTTCTTTAATCATTACTTCCCGCTCGTTTTTTATATTTTAATTTTCTCAAAGAATTATCTTTTAAAATCGGACAGAAAAAATCTGGTTGCCCGTTGGGCAGAGGGAATAACATTTTTGGTTGCCCTAGAAAATTTCTGGTTGTCCCGGGACGTCGGGCGATCCTATTTGCGAGCCCTGTTTTGATTTTTATTGAATTGCTTAAAAGTATGAATGTATGTCATAAAAAAACCTATTTTAAAATCTTGCATTTTAAAATTTGTGTTTTCTTTCGTATACAGGTGTTTCATACACTGACTGTTTTGTATACAAAAGAAGAGGTTTTGTACATATATCAAAGGACATTTCGTACACAGGCAAATTTTATAGGGTTTTAAAGTCTCTTTTTATATGAAATAATAGACTACTTACTTTTGTAAGGTATTAAAATCCAATATAAAAAAATCCACATTTGAAATATCACGGAAAAGAATTTAATACGTCCAACACCACCACAATATGTCATACATTTGAAAATATTGTTAGGAAATAAAATGAACCGCATACTGTAAAAACATCTTTCTTTGATGAAAAATCAAAACATTATGATGTGAGCTCATTGATCTTTAATCAGCTTTGATCAGTTCTCATATGTAAACACAGCATTGCTATTACACTGGAGTCATAATTAGCACATGAACACATTAAAATGATTAATTTTCAGTGCATGTACAACACTTTATTATTACTGCAATGTTAAATACCCAGTATATCATCATGTAGGGACAAACACCCTCCCCCCATGCTAAGGAGGCGACTTAGGAATTCAAAGTCCTATGCCCCATCCTTAGCACAGGCCTACTTAAAATTATAATAAATATTTTTCCAGTATGTTCTATTTGTATACTGCACAAAGTCAGACTTATCTTTGTAGAACTTTATATTTGTATCATTCCAGTAAGCTTTGTAGTTATATAAATATGCTATTGCAATAAACTTGTTATTTTTTCTTATGGGTTGTAATCTTTACTAGGCTCAAGACAGTCATAACCCCCGTGTACAAAACGTCCTCCATGTAGCTTGTGTTAGAAAAGTCCTTAACGGTTTGTGTACGAAACATCCTAAATTGCCGTGTATGAAACGCACATGTACGTAACGTCCAGCTCCCCTCTTGAACAAAGGGACATATAATAATTTCTTAACACACCCCTTTCATGACTCGCAACATATTCCCACCAGAATTTCATTGCAAGGAAGAGGTAAAGGTAAACATGTAACTGTTTGTGACATTTGTGTTAGCAGAGAACAGAAAAAGATACTCAAAAATTAGGAGTACATATTCACCCCATGATCACATCAAATTCAAGTCACTCAAGGTAAGAGGCTCTTTGCTAATACAGTTAACTATGCTTAACTACAATTTACAAACTGGTGTATGAAAATTTGTACTTAATATCAACGACAATCATCCCTCACATCAAATGCAAGCCCATGGGAACAAATGGCACACGCAAACTTTGTTTCAGGTGCACGGCATGTTGTGTGCCTGTGATCTCAAATAGCAAGGCCTGGTTTTGTGACAGGGCAATGCAGGGTGACCACAGTTACGATGTATCATCACTATTATGTGGGACAAATGCAGTCATATAAATGCAGTCATATAAAAATGTTAACGATTGTTTGCACATAGGCGATTTCTGTTATCACTCGATAGTGTTCGTTTATGTTTTGCGGAAATCAAGTGGCAGTGTTTTAACTGTTTTCTCTCCATTGTTTACTGATTTTGCATTGTAGACATTGCAATAATACCAGCGGTTGAAATTAATGGATATCCAGTAGAAATCCGGTTATGTCTAACGGTTAGCCAGTTACAATGAAAGTGTCAATGACACTGTAGCTTAACTTGTGTGTTGTGTTTGATGAAAAGGATAATGTTCAATGTTTATGAAAGGATTATGAAATAAGACAAGAATTGTGATAATTGGGAATATATTCATTTCTGTTCCCTGTATGCTATGTTTATGATAGAAATAATATGAGGTGTACACTGTACTAAAGATCTGAGGGGTGGGTTAATATGACCTCACAGTTAATATATGTGGCCCTCACAGTTAACGTATATCAACAAAAGTTGCCAAGTTACAGTGAAATTATTCCAAAATGAGTCATCCTATCAAGTTACACAGTTGCCTAATAATATAATAACTCTTTGGCCAGCCGCTGATTTGTCGCGGTCCTCATAAGAGAAGGCCATCATTCCCCCTGCACCCCACCCCCTCTTCCCCTCCTCTCCTCCCAGCATTCAGATATAAACTGCTTAATAGTGTCCCTCACTTCCTCTTTTTCAATTTCTTCAATAAGCATTCCTACCCTCTCCCTCGTGTCCCCCTTCAGCCATCTATCCTTTGTTTCTTCACCCCACTTCTGCATTATTCTTCCAGTAAATTTTATTCTATGAGGTATATACTGTGGGCATTCCAAGAGAAAATGTTCCAGGGTCTCCACTACTCCAGAGTGGCACATTTGGCATCCCTTTTCCCCATCTCTCCCAATTTTTCCCCGAAGCTCCAGTGATCTTGATCTCAGTTTGAACAGCAGTGACCCTCCAAAGGTGCCATCTAGGTACTTCTCAAAAGCTGGCTTTTCTTTATATTGTAACCCCTGCAGTGATCTTTTCACGCTAACCCCTGCTCGCCAGTTTCGATTGCAATCTTCCATGACTCTCTCTTTGACAAACCTTTTGCCTTCTTTCATTCCTACTTCTATGTTTGTGACCTCTATAGAGTAATTGTCCATTAGTTCCCTCACATGTTTTGACCACCCCGTTTCTATATTAGAATTCCAAATGGTATCGAGCATCAATGGTGTCCAAAAGGGGCTGTTCTCATTTAGACATTACATGAAGCCAACCTACCAAGTTACAATGAAATCCCTTCATAAATATGATCTGAAGACTGTGCTAAAGGTTTTCGGGCTTTAGGCTTGGGTAGCCATCATAGTTGAATGATCGCAACCAAAAGGGAACATTCTCATCAGGACATCATCTGGAGTGATCCTATGAAGTTACAATGAAATCCCTTCATAAATATGACCTGTAGACTGAGCTCAAGATTTTCGGGCTTCAGGCACCTGTAGCCATCACAGTCGACCAACCACGACCAAAAGGGGATGTCATCATCTAGGCATTATATGGAGTCAACCTAACAAGTTACAATGAAATCCTTCCATAAATACGACCTACAGACATGCTAAAGGTTTTTGGGCTTGAGCAGCCATCAAGGCTGAATGATCGTGACCAAAAGGGGACGTTCTCATCTGGACACTATTTGGAGCCATCCTACCAAGCTACAATAAAATCCCTTCATAATTATGACCTGTAGACTGTTCTAAAGGTTTTCGGGGTTTGGGCCCCAGAAGCCGTCACAGTTGCCCAATCGTGTCCAAAAGAGGACGTTCTCATCTAGACATTATATGAAGTCAACCTACCAAGTTACAATGAAATCCCTTCATAAATATGACCTGAAGACTGTGCTAAAGGTTTTCGGGCTTCAGGCTCGGGCAGCCAACATGGTTGAATGATCGCAATCTCATCTGGGCATCATCTGGAGGGATCCTGTGAAGTTACAATGAAATCCCTTCATAAATATGACCTGTAGACTGTGCTCAAGGTTTTCGGGCTTTGGGCACCTGTAGCCATCACAGTTGACCAATCATGACCAAAAGGGGATGTCATCATCTAGGCATTATATGGAGTCAACCTAACAATGTTACAATGAAATCCTTCTATAAATATAACCGTTTGCCTATGCTAAAGGTTTTTGGGCTCGGGCACCCATCAAGGCTGAATGATCATGGCCAAAATGGGACGTTCTCATGTAAACATTATTTGGAGTCAACCTACCTAGTTACAATGAAATCCCTTCATAAATATGACCTGTAAACAGTGCTAAAGGTTTTCGGGCTTCAGGCTCGGGCAGCCCTCCTGGTTGAATGATCGCAACCAAAGGGGACAATCTCATCTGGGCATCATCTGGAGTGATCCTACGAAGTTACAATGAAATCCCTTCATAAATATGACCTGTAGACTGTGCTCAAGGTTTTCGGGCTTCAGGCACCTGTAGCCATCACAGTTGACCAATTGCAACCAAAAGGGGATGTCATCATCTAGGCATTATATGGAGTCAACCTAACAGGTTACAACGAAATCCTTCCATAAATATTACCTTTTGCCTATGCTAAAGGTTTTTGGACTCGGGCACCCTTCAAGGCTGAATGATCACGGCCAAAATGGGACGTTCTCATCTAAACATTATTTGGAGTCAATCTACCTAGTTACAATGAAATCCCTTCATAAATATGACCTGTATACAGTGCTAAAGGTTTTCGGGCTACGGGCACCTTTAGCCGTCAAAGTTGCCCAATCATGTCCAAAAGGGGATGTTCTCATCTAGACATTATATGAAGTCAACCTACCAAGTTACAATGAAATCCCTTCATAAATATGACCTGTAGACTGTGCTAAAGGTTTTCGGGCTTCAGGCTCGGGCAGCCATCATGGTTGAATGATCACAACCAAAGGGGACAATCTCATCTGGGCATCATCTGGAGTGATCCTATAAAGTTACAATGAAATCCCTTCATAAATATGACCTGTAGACTGCTCAAGGTTTTTGGGCTTTGGGCACTTGTAGCCATCACAGCTGACCAATCACGACCAAAAGGGGATGTCATCATCTAGGCATTATATGGAGTCAACCTAATAGGTTACAATGAAATCCTTCCACAAATATGACCTTTTACCTGTGCTAAAGGTTTTTGGGCTTGGGCATCCATAAAGGCTGAATGATCGCGATCGAAATGGGACGTTCTCATCTAGACATTATTTGGAGTCATCCTACCAGGTTACAATCAAATCCCTTCATAAATATGACCTCTAGACTGTGCTAAAGGTTTTAGGGCTTCGGGCTCCTGTAGCCTTCACAGTTGCCCAATCACGTCCAAAAGGGGTCTTTCTCATCTAGACATTGTATGAAGTCAACCCACCAAGTTACAATGAAATTCCTCAATAAATATGACCTGTAGACTGTGCTAAAGGTTTTCGGGTTTTGGGCTCGGGCAGTCGTCACGGTTGGAAGATCATGCCCAAATGGGGAAATTCTCATCTAGACATCATAAGGAGTCATCCTACCAAGTTACAATGAAATCCATCCACATTAAACATGACCTGCAGACTGTACAAAAAGTTTTGGGGTTTCGGGCTTGGGCAGCCATCATGGTTGATAGATCATGCCCAAAAGGGGACGTTCTCATCTAGGCATTATACAGAGGCATCCTACCAAGTTACAATGAAATCCCTTCATAAATACGACCTGTAGACTGTGCTAATGGTTTTCGGGTTTTGGGCATGGGCAGCCATACCGGTTGCCCGATCGCGACCAAAAGGGGACGTTCTCATCTAGACATGACCCCAAACCTGCATATGAAATTTTTGTGACGATCAGACAAGAACTGCGGGGTGTAGCCCGTGCGAAAGGAAAATGTGAACAGACGTCACAGACTCACAGACTAACAGACTTCCGCACGCGTGATGGCAATAGCTTATCTTGACTATGTCAAGTTAAGCTAAAAATGGGTCAACCGTTTCAGCACTACCACTACCACCCCAACCACTACCCTGCAACCCTGCATATGATAAGGAACATGCAAATCAAACATTGTTCAAATTTACCCAATGGTTCATGAGAAGTTGATAACGTAAGGTTCATGCTGTGCCCACAGATGAACAGACAAGGGACAATGGACAGAAAGTGATCACTCAAGATCCCTTGAGCTTCGCTCAGGTGAGCTAAAAATTGTTGTTACATCTCTTAACTCCTTGACAATAAGCTATGTTTTCTGAGCAAAAATTGAAACTAGAGGCTCAAGAGAGCCTAAATCACTCACCTGGTTCAAGTTTTCTACAGGGAACTGAGAGTGGATGAGAGGGAGTAAATGAGCTTTTAGTTAATTTGTTTAACCAGGTAAAAATTTTGTATGTCTAGATTTAGTTGATATCTGTAATTTAAGATATTAGAATTATAGTTACTATTTATTTGGGGTCCAGCTGTTTGCCACATTTAACATTCAAGTGAAGGACTAGAACACTGATATCCCTTATTAAAAACAACAATAAGGAACAGACCAGGGAGCAATCTGTTTGTCTTCACATCGGAATTTGCAATTTACAATATCCTGGTGCTGCAATACATTATCTGAAAAATGGTGTATCTTACATGTATAATTGATTTATTTATTTATTTATTTATTTATTTATTTATTGGTGTTTAAGGTCACACACTTATGCACAATGGCTAATCGTGACCATGACAGTTTTACAGGTGGAGGAAGCCAGAGTATCTGGAGAAAACCACTGAGCAACGACGAGCAGCTGCCAGCTCCCCAACATCATAACTCCGAACTGCAGCACAGGCAGGGTTAAATTGGTTGAAGACATGCGCACCATCGACGTGCAGTACGCCTTAGTACATGGCGTCATCGTGCCCCCATGTGGACAGTCAAGGTTAAGTGCCTTGCCCAAGGACACAACGTGTATAATTGATAGTCACAACAGAAAAACATAACAGCTCTAAAAAAAACCTTGAGGGGAAAATATCAGTTTTGATAACAGATACGTAGTGAACTTTACACTCATGCAGTTGAGAATAAAATATAAAAATAGACTTACTTCGTGCTTTGTGAGGCTTCTTAGAAGTGGGCTGCCAGCGGATTTCTGTCATATCAGAATTTAAAGTAAAAAATCGATGATACTGACGACTGTTTGAGCGCACTTTGATCAAATCACTTCCATTCTGCATATATGAGAGACAGTCATGAGCTAAAAAAAAACAAAAAATACAATAAATTAAATAAAACAAGAAAATCAGTAAAACTGATGGATGCTCCCCGACTTAAGAAACAAGCAGATTCGTAAAATCGTGATCCCCACAATGGGAAATCCTTTTGGCACATGTCTTTTAAATGCAAGGACCATAACTCTGCAGAAAAATATGGGGGCAATTTTTTTATAACATCCACTCACTGCTGAGATATCACTGCGGATGGATGAATGGACTGATGGATGGACAGAAAGATGGATGGATGGACAAAGTGGCCTTTTTTTAGCAGGAGTGGCTTGTCACAAGAAGTCCTCGTACAAAATTTCACTGATTTCCATCTATTGTTGAGATACTGCTGCAGAGGGAAAATGAACATGTCAATGACACTGTAGCTCAACTTCACAAACTTGAAATTGGAAAGTTATAAGTGAATTTTACTGAAATGGTAAAATTGAAGATCATTGATTTTACCAAACTTCAATATAACAGCATTGTGTGTGCCCAATGTCAGAGCAATACATGCATTTTTAAATGTAAACTGTAAGGATGGCTAAAGGAAGAATGTTGATACACAAATGCAGTAAGTTCAGAGGTCATTGTAAACAGCAACTTTTTTCACAGAAATGAATCTACATGTAGAGGTTTCGCCTAATGAGCACGTCAAGTTCAAAAACAATCCTACGATAAATGTACCCTGTAGGCCATGTCAAAAAAGAATGTAAATGCACAAATGCAATAAATTCAAAGATTGTTGAAAAAAAAAACCCAACATTTTTTAATAGAAATGAAAAGAAAATCGATAGCTCCTATCTATGTCACCCTGAATAAGTAAACAAAACAATCCAATAATGAATACGCCCTCTGAGCCATGCCAAAGGAAGATGTTAATGCACAAATGCACTAAGTTTGACGGTCATTGATGGTAGCAACGGTCCTTTTTTCTCTTTTATGGAAATTCATAAATATACCCTGTAGAGAGTGCAGAAGGGATAAGTTGCTACACAAATACATTAAGTCCAAAGGCTTCTGCTAACGACAATAATTTTTCATGGAAAAGAGAAAAAATCAACAGCTCACATCTCAAGGTCACCCCGACCACACATACCAAGTTTCAAAGTGATTCTGTCATAAATGTGCTCTGTAGGGCAGGCCAGAGGAACATATTGATGCTTGACTAAACTAAGTTCAAAGGTCATTGCCAACAGCAACTATTTTTTAAGGAAATGGAAGAAAATCGAAAGTTCTCATCTAGAGGTCACCCTGAACAAGCATACCAAGTTTTAAAGCAATGCGATCATAAATGTTCCCTGTAGGGTGTGCCAAAGGGAAATATCGATGCTCAACTGGAGGTCACCCCGAACACGCATACCAAGTTTCAAAGTGATCCTGTCATAAATGTGCCCTGTAGGGCATGCCAGATGAAAAAATTGATTTTTTGACAGAAAAGGAAGAAAATCGATAGCTCCCATCTAGAGGTAACCCCAAATAAGCATACCAAGTTTCAAAGCGAAAAAGGAATATATTGATGCCTGAATAAACTAAGTTCAAAGGTCATTGCCAGCGAAAAATTTTTTTGCCAGAAATGGATGAAAATCCATAGCTCCCATCTAGAGGTCACCCCAAATAAGCATACCAGGTTGCAAAGCAATCCGATCATAAATGTGTCTTACAGGGTGTGCCCAAGAGAAATCTTGAGGTCTGACTAAACTAAGTTCAAAGGCCATTGCCAGCGGCAACATTTTTTTTTGACGGAAATGGAAATGGAAGAAAATTGCTGGCCCCCAGGGTCACCGCAACAAGTTTCAAACCGATCTGATGATAAATGTGCCCTGTAGGGCAAGCCAAAAGAATTTTCTGATGCCTGATTAAACTAAGTTCAAAGGTCGATGCCAGCGCCAGAATTTTTTGCCAGAAATGGAAGAAAATCGATAGCCCCCAAATAGAGGTCACCCCAAATAAGCATACCAGGTTTCAAAGCAATCCGATCATAAATGTGCCAAAGGGAAATATTGAGGTCTGACTAAACTAAGTTCCAAGGCCATTCATTGTCAGTGGCAACATTTTTTGATGGAAATGGAAGAAAATCGATAGCTCACATCTAGAGGTAACCCCAAACAATCATAAAAGTTTAAAACCGAACTGATCATAAATGTGCCCTGCAGGGCATGCCAAACGAATATACTGAATACAGACTAAACTAAGTTCAAAGGTCATTGCCAGCAGCAACATCTTTCGCTGGAATAGAAGAAAATCGATAGCTCCCATCTAGAGGTCACCCCAAATAAGCATACCAGGTTTCAAAGCAATCCGATCATAAATGTGCCCTGTAGGGTGTGCCAAAGGGAAACATGAGGTCTGACTAAACTAAGTTCAAAGGCCATTGCCAATGGCAACATTTTTTTTTAACGGAAATGGAAGAAAATTGCTAGCTCCCATCTAGAGGTCACCCCAAACAAGCATACAAAGCGATCCGATATTAAATGTGCCCTGCAGGGTGTGCCAAGTGGAAATATTAGTTTAAACAATATTTATTCAGAATTGAACATGATATAATACATACAAAAGATTGATAATGTTACATTAACTGTACAGAATTTATAATAAAAGGTATGCAGTACAGCAAGACATGTAGAAATAGCTGACAATATCAAAGGAGAGGATTCGGCAGAAAGCACTTAGCTTATATAAGTGGTCTCCTGGAACATTTCTAAAATAGCAAAGTATATAGGTGGTTGCTAAAACTGAGTGAAATATTGTTTGAACTCATTGTCGCTGTTGGATAGAAAGAGAAAAGTCAGAGAACTGGGGAAAAAAATGGAGAAACAAGAAAAGCACAAGAGAAAAAGAAAAAAAATTAAAAGAACAAAAAAGAAAGAAAAGAAAATCAAGAAAGGAAAAGCAAACAGACTAATGGAAACAAAGACGCAGAATGATCTGCAGATGAAACCAACTTGAAAGCAGTATTACATACCAGAAGCGATCACGTGGGTGACTCTATTAATGAACAGTACCATCATCGCAAACAGACAAGAGAAGAGTCAAAAGTCTGCGCCTGGACTGTTCTCACCACTCTTCCAGCTCAGAGGAGTTAAAAATTAATTTCAACAGGATACTGTTGGTACGGAGAGACAGTCCAGGAGCAGACTCCGGGCAGTCCGCGGTATACTTCCCCAGGAAGGTTAGTGTCAAAAATGTTATTGTGATATATTTACTGATGCATATACACCTGTCGATATACCATAATGAAATAAGTCTACATGTATACTGCAACTCAGTGAAAGCGCCCACTTTGTATGATATATTCTTGCACGACTCTGAACACAAGATAGTTGTCAGTGATGCTCAAATGCTCAGACCCATACAGGAGCATAGAAAGATCAAAGGTAAACGGCAATATAAAAAAGTGGAAATATTGATGCATAACTGCACTAAGTTCATCGAAGGTCGTTGTCAGCGGCAACATTTTTTGACGGAAATGAAAGATAATCGATAGCTCCCATCTAGAGGTAACCCCAAACAAGTATACCAAGTTTCAAACTGATCTGATCATAAATGTGCCCTGCAGAGCGTGCCAAAGGAATATATTGATGCCTGACTAAACTAAGTTCAATGGTCGTTGCCAGCGGCAACATTTTTTGCCGGAAATGGAAGAAAATTGATAGCACCCATCTAGAGGTCATCCCAAATAAGCATACCAGGTTTCACAGCAATCTGATTATAAATGTACCCTATAGGGTGTACCAAAGGGAAATATTGAGGTCACACTAAACTAAGTAGCATCAACATTTTTTGGATGGAAATGGAAGAAAATCGATAGCTCCCATCTAGCGGTCACCCCAAACAAGCATACCAAGTTTCAAAGCGATCTGATCATAAATGCGACCTGTGCGGTGTGACAAAGGAAATTGTGGACGTACATACGTACATATGCCGAGGGATGAGAAGTGACGACAATAGCTCAGCCTAACTTTGTCAAGTTGAGATAAACGAGAGGCCCCACAGGGCCTGAAGCACTCATCTTGAACAGAACATAGTCCCAAGAATGAGTCTACATTAAGCAATCCATTTCCATAGGATACACTATCAATCCTTTAGCTCTGCAGGAGTGACAAAAATAATCTGGGCATCATGCCTTTTCTTCAGTTGATCATAATGTAAAATGTAGAGCTCCCCTATGAAGGCCCTTGATACAACCTATGTGGATTAATCTTAGTTACACACCTCTAGAGGGAACTGAATACAAAATTTTTAATTCTTCAGCTACATGGCCAATTTCGGTTCCCATAGGGAGCCCAAATATTAAACCAGGCTCTCGATTTGAACACAGTTGAATCTGACTTCCCTAGAGATGTTGTGTACCAAATATGAAGGCATTCTGACTGTTGGATCTGAAGAAGAGAAATTTTAAAGAAATTTCTTCATATTGCACTAAGTTAAAATTTGGGCTACCATAGCGAGCCCAAATATTAACCTATGGATCCGATTTCAACAAACTTGGGATACTTCAAACCAAATAACAGCTCTCTGTTCCATGTGGTTTGGGAAATATGAGCGTTTGAAAATATTTCTATTTTTAGCTCCCAGGGTTCCCATGGAGATGCGAGAATTTATTTTTTGCAATAAGTCAAGTACTTATGACCCAATAATACCACATACCAAATTTGGTTCAAACCACACCATGGGTTCAGAAAATAGAAATTTTGGGCGGGGCCAAAAATCTTAACCCTCCCTTTACAAAGCCAAATATTGCTTCACGAACTTCGTTTGAACAAACATTATTTTACACCTCAAAAGGAAGCTCCATAGCAAATATCAAGTCATTGTACACACTGGTTCGTGAGAAGATTTTAAAAATATTTTGTAGCATTTTTCCCCACTCCCTCCCTGTGGGGCTGGGCATGCTGAGTTGAACAAAATGCAATGCCCATTTGGGACCGTCACTCACACAAACTTTCACTTGAATTGGCCTAGTGGCTTTGGAAGACCAAAACATGGTGTTGATGAATGGACGGATGGATGGATGGATGGATGGATGGATGGATGGATGGATGGATGGATGGATGGATGGATGGATGGACAGATGATGGACGTAGAGCGATGGGATTAGCTCAGCTTGACTTTGTCAAGATGAGCTAAAAATCACGAAAAATTGACAAAGTAAGGAATGGAACTCTGGTGAAAAATATGTGGGCAACACATAACATGTGCAGGAACGGCTTGTCACAAGGATCCCTCATACCAAATTTCATTGAAATCCATCAATAAGATATCGCTATGTATGGAAATGAAAGTGTCAATGACACCTTAGCTCAACTTGTCAAGACATGTACATGTATAGTATGTGACACAGCAATGACAAACATCTAGGTTATGACCTGAAAACAAAGGTACATATAAAGTTTTGTAACGGTCTGTACATAAATACTGGCCGTAGCCTGTAATAAATGTATAGGTAAAGTATTGTAAAGGTGGGTGACAGTCAGATGCTAAACTAGAAAAGAAATCTTTTGAGTCCCAGAGTGGGTCTGACTGAACCCCAAAATATTTGTTCTCATAGCACAGTGATAACAAAGGCACCCCAAAACACACTCATTCCTGTCTCAAGGTGAAAACAAAGGTACCCAAGAAGTTTCGTGAATATCAGTTCATAAATACGAGCTGTATAGAAGTTGTGACAAAAAACTGATTGGACCTAATTTTTTTACAAAATGGCCACTGGCAGCGATCTTGAATTTTGGACTGCACTCAGAAACACTCGTTCTCGTCCCAAGGTGATAACAAAGGTACCCAAGAAGTTTCGCGAAGATCGGTTGATAAATACAGCCTCTAGCCCGAGCCGTATTGACATGTGCACTTACAGTGTATAAGTAGCACTAAATAAATCAAAATTCATCTAATTTGCATAATTTCTGCGCGAGAAAAAAACCTGTACTGTATGTGATGTATTCCATGTTACTAAATATTCATACAAAAATTTATTCAAATCAGAACTTTCATACAGAAGTTCTGTATAAAAGACTGATTGCACTAATTTTGATACAAAATGGTTGCTGGTGGCCATCTTGAATTCCAGACCACACCCCAAAACACTCGCTCTCATCCCACGGTGATAACAAAGGTACCCAAGAAGTTTCGTAAAGATCGGTTCATAAATACGGCCTCTAGCCTGAGCCGCATAGAAGCTGTGTACAAAAAACTGATTAGACCTAATTTCGGTACAAAATGGCCACTGGCAGCCATCTTGAATTTTGGACAGCACTCAGAAACACTCGTTCTCATCCCAAGGTGATAACAGAGGTACCCAAGAAGTTTCGTGAAGATCGGTTGATAAATACAGCCTCTAGCCCGAGCCGTATTGACATGTGTACTTACTGTGTGTAAGTAGCACTAAAAAAAAAAGTTCATTTAATTTGCATAATTTCTGCATGAGAAAAAAACCCGTATTATATGTGATGAATCCCACAGTACTAAACATTCACACAAAAAATTATTCAAATCAGCACTTTCATATAGAAGTTCTGTGCAAAAATCTGATTGCACCTAACTTTGTTAAAAATGGCTGCCATCGGCCATCTTGAATTTCGGACTGCACCCCAAAACACTCGTTCTCATCCCACGGTGATACCAAAGGTACCCAAGAAGTTTCGTAAAGATCGGTTTATAAATACGGCCTCTAGCCTGAGCCGTATTGGCATTTGCACTTCCAGTGCTGAAAGTAACTCTAAATACATCAAAGTTAGTCTAATTTGCATAATTTACGTATGAGAAAAAACGTACATTATATGTGATGTATCCCATGGTACTAAACATTCATACAAAAAATTATTCAAATCAACACTTTCATATGGAAGTTCTGCACAAAAATCTGATTGCACCTAAGTTTGTACAAAATGGTCACCAGCGGCCAACTTGAATTTCGGATCGGACCCAAAAACACTCGTTCTCGTCCCACGGTCATAACAAAGGTACTCAAGAAATTTCGTAAAGATCGGTTCATAAATAGGGCCTCTAGCCCGAGCTGTATTGAATTGTTGATAGACAGGCGGACAGACGGATGATGGACGACTGGCCATGGCATAAGCTCAAATTTGGCTTTGCCAAAGTTGAGCTAAAAATCATGAAAATTGACAAAGTAAGTGCCGTAACTTTGGTGAAAAATCTGTGGGCAAACTTTTTATACCATGTGCAGGAGCGGCTTGTCACAAGGATCTCTCGTACCAAATTTCATTGAAATCCATCCATTCACTGCTGAGATATCGCTGTGGATAGTTGGATGCATGGATGGATGGATGGATGGATGGATGGATGGATGGATGGATGGATACATGGATGGATGGATGAATGGACAGATGGACAAAGCAGTGACTATTTTCTCCCCTGAAATTTTTTCGGGTTGCATAAAAAGTCAAAATATAATAACAGGATAATTATCAACAGATTTGGAAAGTGTAATTTTTTAAGTCTGTTCACTTTACTTTCCAACCAAATTAATTCAATACCAACTCAAGTAACAAATTTAAATCCTTAGAAGTGGTGTGGCTGTTTTTTTGGTCATGGCAACACCACTTCTTTCATGGCTATGGGCTCTCCAAAACCTTGCACTTGGATTGTTTAGATGGTGCATTCCACTGATTGCATAGGCTTTTATCCATCAAAAAATCTTTACTTAGGCAATTTTTTGGTCCAGGCATTTTGCCCTAATAAGATGGGCTGCGATAATGAACCGTATCCATGTAAACCACTAGATGTCCTCTATTTGTCACCATCCCCCCCCCCCCCCCCCCCCCTGGTATTTTCGCACACCTTGCAGCTGTACTGCTGAGATGGAGCATTCCACTCATGACCTACAAAAAATCTTTTGCCTAGGCAATGTTTTGGCAGAGGCACATTTTCTTCCCTTATTACAAAGAATGATATTAACTTTCTACGGTTGGGCAATATTTCCATGGAAGCAATAATATTAGATTCCAAACACTTATTACACAAATAATCATAAAAATTTAATAAATGAAGCAGCGGATACAACCCGGTGCTTCATTAATTAAAATTTTGTTGATGATGAGTTTTATTATCTGATAAACGCAGACGTGGACATCACTACCCGCGCGTGGATTACAACCTGTCCACGCTCCACGGTGGCTGTATTGTAGATACCCTTTTATTTATCAGCAAAAACACAAAGTTACACAAAGATGTTGTCCCACTCAAGAATGGATCCCAACAATAAAACAGTTGATGTAATTATTAATGATGAATGGATATGGGGTTACCACAAAAAAAAAAAGGTTCTGTTTCTCATGCAATCCCTCGCAGAATGTTTTTATGGATTGCAGTGTCTTCCAAAATTAGTATGGAATTGTGAGACATAAAATTTTTACTTTTTTTGATTGATATATACTTATTTGCTCTTGTTTGAAACAAAACATGATTAAAATACATTGTCTGTTTATTATAATTGTTTCTTGGGATGCATTTTCAGTTCCTGGAGTTTGGGCAGTGACATGTCAATTGGCTAAACAAATTAATTCCTTTGCCTACAACCATTGGTATTAGTTTCTCAACTTTCCCCATATCATATTTCTTCTTCTGTTGGCCAAGCTGCAAATCCAGGTCGTCTGCAAATTGGGATTTGCAAGTCAGCAAACTTCAATTTCTCCTCACTACACACACCCAAATTCCAAGTCAGCAATCACAGCTGACCAATCATTCCACAGATATAATTACCAGGAAAACTTCCACTGACCATTTCACCTGACGGGGCAGTCATGTGACCATGCTCCCTCAGCTTCACTTCGTTCTTTGCCAGCGGACCATGCGAATTACAAAAAATTGCCCCACCCACCAGACCCTTTGGTGATGCTGCCTCTGGGGACACCAAAAATGGGGGATGATTGGCTTCTGGCGGGGGCCGTCAGTTTCACTGGCCCCATTCAGGATAAGTAAGAGAATGCTAACATGGAGATGTAGCTAGAACTGTAAGTGGTCAGTACACCCCAAGGGTGCACTGCCTTAGTCTAGTTCAGGATGCAGCACCCATGTGCTCATAAACTAAGTAGGTGCCAGAGCCCCCATTTTTTCCCAACTCATAATGTATCTACATAATACAATTAATTTTGTGATACACACCATGTATACAAGCAATGCTCAAACAGTCTTGTTTAAGTCCTTGCGTAAATTTGTAAACATCCAGTTTGCTATGTTCTGCAAAAAATACACATATAAAAGCCAATTTACACAGTATGTTTTTTCATATCTGTCTCAGATCATCTGCTGAAACAATTACCATCTAAATTAGGGTGTCTGCTGGCAGACATGTAAAACAGAGCAATTAGGACATGTTCTATTTCACCTGCTTTAGCAGATGCAACTGACCAATGAGCACACAATTTTGGAGTCACATACAGCAAGCAAGTCTGTTTTTATATACAGTGTAAATGTAAAAAGCAGATCTGTTCATATCTGTTAGAGCATACCCTGTACATTAGCCTTAACTCAAATATTATGTTTTACCCTGAAAATTGAATGGATTTTTTCACCAATGATTTCTTGAGTTATATGTTGATGAATTTTTCATCAAATCTAGTCATGGCTGCTGCACAGTAGCCCTGACTAGATTTTGATGAAAAATATCTTGAAAATACTCAGTGGGTTAAAAGTCAAGAAGTTCCACGGTTCATACACTTTTCAGAGAATCAAATTCCATGACTTTTCCAAAACTTTTCAAACAAGAGGCCCCACGTGGCCTTAATCGCTCACCTGACAAAGTGACTCTAAGAAGTATTTTAGGTCACCTTCACCATGTCATGCCTCATCAACATTAACTGGTTGAGTGATAGATTTTGTTTGAAGTTCAACATTTGTTACCTAAAATTAGTTTTATTTAAAATCATTGGTGTGTGGCCAATCTCCAATGATTTTTAATAAAGCAAATTTATCTCTGCAGACAAACTGGTTTAGCATGAAGCACAAACAAGGAATGTGAAGAGATAGCCTTGGACATCTCTCCCCAACTGTGGATATCTTCCATGTGCTACATGTATATATTTGCATGCAAGAAAACAAAAATTTTCACAAATTTTATTTTTTTTTATCATCATTGGAACAAGCTCAAACAGCTTATTCCAATAGGGGTATGGGAAGATCAGGTATATTTTTGAGACAGAAATGTGAATATATAAATAATGGTGTTTTTTTGTGAATGATGCTGGAGAATTTTGCGTAAAGATATGGTAAATGGTTTGTTCTAGATACAGAATGATGCAAAAGTATTTAAATTTGATTAGGCAAGTTGTTCCTATAATGCATTTAAAAATTGAAGTAACTGTTTTTTTGCTGACGAACTTTTAGATGTGTGTGTCTGTGTGTGTGTGTTTGTGTGTGTGTGTGTGTGTGTGTGTGTGGGGGGGGGGGGGGGGGGGTAAGAGTGTTCTTGCAAACAAAATTCCTGAATAAATGGAAAATTTTATTTTTTGTGTGAAAGACATAGTGCGTGAATGTTGATTGGAACAAGCTTAGAGAGCTCATTTTAATGTGAAGTCATAAAGCTGTGTTTTACGTACGAAATTCTGGAATAACTAAAAAAATTGCTTTTTTGACTCAAAAAGCATGGTGTGCGACCTCTCATTGGAATGAGCTCAAAAAGCTCATTCCAATGGGGTATTTACAAGCGATAAGTACATGTATGTTTAAGAGACAAAAATTAAAATTTGAATAGCGATTTTTGCGAAGAATGCTGACAAGTTTTGGCAGTTATGCTGGTAAAAAGGTAAGATATGCAAAGTGGTTGTTTTTTAGAGGCGACATTTAATTAAGGGGAATTAACCCTTGATTACTGAGGTAACTTCTAAAAGTACTGAAATTTCATGAAGCAAAGTGAATAACAGACAACAGTTGCCTAAAAATTTCATGAATAACTAAAATTTTTATTCCTTTGTCTCGAAAACATGGCATATGACCTTTGTTGGAATGAGCTGAATGCGTGTGTTTCAATGAGGGGTCATAAAATTTGAACGAAGATTTGTGTGAATAATGCATTAGTACTGCTAGATTTGGGTAAACGGTTCACCTTGGATACCACCCCTTCTATAGTAGATCTTTTCTGCAAATTTTGTCTAAGATTCTATCAACTTTACAAATAAATACGTTCATGAATCACAATCAGATCCACCCTACAATGTTGCATACCAAATATCAAAAGATTCTGCCTGCTGGATCTGGAGAAGAAGATTTTTAAGAAATATGCCTGAAACGCACTAAGTTAAAATTTGGGCTCCTATACGGAGCCCAAATATAAACCCAGGGGGCCGATTTGAACAAACTTGAATCAGATCCACCCCACAATGTTGCTTACCAAATATGAAAAGATTCTGAAGCTGGATCTGGAGAAGAAGATTTTTTAAGAAATTTGCCTGAAATGCACTAAGTTCGAATTCGAGCTTCTATAGTGAGCCCAAATATGAAACTAGGAAGCCGATTTGAACAAACTTGAATCAGATCCACCCCACAATGTTGCATACCAAATATCAAAAGATTCTGCCTGCTGGATCTGGAGAAGAAGATTTTTTAATAAATTTGCCCGAAATGCACTAAGTGCGAATTCGGGCTTCTATATTAAGCCCAAATATGAATCCAGGGGGCCGATTTGAACAAACTTGAATCAGATCCACCCTGCAATGTTGCATACCAAATATCAAAAGATTCTGCCTGCTGGATCTGGAGAAGAAGATTTTTGAAGAAATTTGCCTGAAATGCACTAAGTGCGAATTCGGGCTTCTATATTAAGCCCAAATATGAATCCAGGGGGCCGATTTGAACAAATTTGAATCAGATCCACCCCGCAATGTTGCATACCAAATATCAAAAGATTCTGCCTTCTGGATCTGGAGAAGAAGATTTTTGAAGAAATTTGCCCGAAATGCACTAAGTTTGAATTCGAGCTTCTATAGTGAGCCCAAATATGAATCCAGGGGGCCGATTTGAACAAACTTGAATCAGATCCACCCCGCAATGTTGCATACCAAATATCAAAAGATTCTGCCTGCTGGATCTGGAGAAGATGATTTTTTAAGAAATTTGCCTGAAATGCACTAAGTTCGAATTCGAGCTTCTATAGTGAGCCCAAATATGAATCTAGGAAGCCGATTTGAACAAACTTGAATCAGATCCACCCCACAATGTTGCATACCAAATATCAAAAGATTCTGCCTGCTGGATCTGGAGAAGAAGATTTTTTAATAAATTTGCTTGAAATGCACTAAGTTCAAATTTGGGCTCCTATACTGAGCCCAAATATAAACCCAGGGGGCCGATTTGAACAAACTTGAATCAGATCCACCCCACAATGTTGCTTACCAAATATGAAAAGATTCTGCCTGCTGGATCTGGAGAAGAAGATTTTTTAAGAAATTTGCATGAAATGCACTAAGTTCAAATTCGAGCTTCTATAGTGAGCCCAAATATGAATCTAGGAAGCCGATTTGAACAAACTTGAATCAGATCCACCCCACAATGTTGCATACCAAATATCAAAAGATTCTGCCTTCTGGATCTGGAGAAGAAGATTTTTTAAGAAATTTGCCTAAATGCACTAAGTTCGAAATCGGGCTCCTATACTGAGCCCAAATATGAACCCAGGGGGCCGATTTGAACAAACGTGAATCAGATCCACCCTACAATGTTGCATACCAAATATCAAAAGATTCTGCCTGCTGGATCTGGAGAAGAAGATTTTTTAAGAAATTTGCCTAAATGCACTAAGTTCGAAATCGGGCTCCTATACTGAGCCCAAATATTAACCCAGGGGGCCGATTTGAACAATCTTGAATCAGATCCACCCCACAATGTTGCTTACCAAATATGAAAAGATTCTGCCTGCTGGATCTGGAGAAGAAGATTTTTTAAGAAATTTGCCTGAAATGCACTAAGTTCGAATTCGGGCTTCTATAGTAAGCCCAAATATGTATCCAGGGGGCCGATTTGAACAAACTTGAATCAGATCTACCCCGCAACATTGCATACCAAATATCAAAAGATTCTGCCTGCTGGATCTGGAGAAGAAGATTTTGAAGAAATTTGCCTGAAATGCACTAAATTCGAATTCGAGCTCCTATAGTGAGCCCAAATATGAATCTAGGGAGCCGATTTGAACAAACTTGAATCAGATCCACCCTACAATGTTGCATACCAAATATCAAAAGATTCTGCCTGCTGGATCTGGAGAAGAAGATTTTCAAAGAAATTTGCCTGAAATGCAGTAAGTTCAAATTTGGGCTCCTATACTGAGCCCAAATATAAACCCAGGGGGCCGATTTGAACAAACTTGAATCAGATCCACCCCACAATGTTGCATACCAAATATCAAAAGATTCTGCCTGCTGGATCTGGAGAAGAAGATTTTTGAAGAAATTTGCCTGAAATGCACTAAGTTCGAAATCGGGCTCCTATACTGAGCCCAAATATGAACCCAGGGGGCCGATTTGAACAAACTTGAATTAGATCCACCCTACAATGTTGCATACCAAATATCAAAAGATTCTGCCTGCTGGATCTGGAGAAGAAGATTTTTTAATGTTTTTCCCATTGCCTACAGTGTTAAAAAGTGCTGACTCAGCACTTTTTCAAAGTCCCGAAACTGTACCCTATGATAAAACCGATGGCAATTTTTTTTTACCAATCCTTTCTGTTGGTCCTAAGGAAGCTGCACACCAAATAAAAATTCTCAGTGCCGTGCAGTTTTGGAGATATGGGCGTTTTAAATTTTTTCTATTTTTAGCTCCTGCGGTTCCCACGGGGCTGCGGGAAAAATTTTTTTTGCATGAATCAAGTACTCATGACCCAATAAGCCCTCACATAAAATTTGGTTCAAATCAGCCTCTCGGTTTGGAAAATAGAAATTTTGGGCGGGGCAAAAAATTTTGCCCCTCTCATAACAACGTCAAGTATAGCCCCACAAACTTCTCTCGAACAAATCTGAGTCTACACCTCAAAAGGAAGCTGCACACCAAATATCAAGTCTCTGCTACTGCTGGTTCATGAGAAGAAGATTTACAAAGATTTTGGTGCCCCTTGGGGGTGTGGCACCACCCAGGAGGAGGGGCAACTTCATTTGAACAAATCTGAATTGGCATTAGGTAATAAACATTTAGCCAACATTTGAATAAAATTGGGCTAGTGGTTTAGGAGGAGAAGTCGATAATGTAAAGTTAACGCCGGACGGACGACGACGGACGACGGACGCCGGACGACGGACGACGGACAGAAAGTGATTAGTAAAGCTCCCCTTGAGCTTCGCTCAGGTGAGCTAAAAAATTCTCTGACCAGGTTAGTTCACACCCAATCAGAAAAGCTTCAATTTCTGCATAATTTTTGCGCAAGTCGCACGTAATTTTTACACAAAATCAATCCCTTTTATTTATTTATTTATTGGTGTTTAAGGTCACATACTTATGCACAATAGCTAATCATGACCGTGACAGTTTTATGGGTGGAGGAAGCTGGAGTACCCAGAGAGAACCACCGAGCAACGACGAGCGGCTGCCAGCATCAATCCCTTTTAAACCTGGTTAGAATTCCATGACTTTTCCAAAACTTTAACCTTTCCAGCCCATTTTCTAAAACTTTTCAAAGCCCTTGAATTTTTTTTCAAAATTCCATAACTTTTCCAGAATTCCATGACCCGTACGAACCCTGGGTAGCTGTTTATACCTGTGCAACCCACTTTAGAGGACCATCAGTAAACAGTAATACAGTAATCAAACTCAGCTCCACGTCCAAGGGTTAGAACGGGAAGGCCAATGTCTTATTTATTTTTAAGTATTTGAGGTCACTTTCAGCATCTACGGCTATATCATGGCGACAACACAAGTATAAAGTCAAATTTATACAATCGTTTATACCTATACTGCCTGTTTAGAGGACTTCCACCCCAGGTGTTGGTTATGTCATCCTATCTTACAAGTAAAACAGAACTTGTCTACCACAGTAAACAAGCACTTCTCCAATTCCACAGGTTCCCATGGGAAAGGGTAATGTCTTACGTAAAGAGTTGACTAACTCAGTATCACAACGTTTTAGTAAACACTCAAAGCTGTAGTTTTCTTATTTATGGAAGGTGAACAAAATAGGATCTTGTGTTGTGATGTAAAGACCTTCGAGCTATCAAAAGTTTAACCACTTTTGTAATGCAAAATGCTTTATCAATAAATGCTAACAGCTTCAGGTAAAGAAATTGATTTTTTTCCTTTATCACCTGCTTTGGACTAAAATATCAGTGTCTGCAAACTTTGAAATGTCCCAATTCCTGACAAGTAAGCACACAGAACCTTTTAAGAATTCTCAAATAAATTATTAAAAGCATATCAATGCTCCACAAGCAGATATGTATACCGATACATTGATGAAGTGTGGGTGATTAACCCCCAGCACACAAATAATACAATAGAAATCTCTATTCTGAACTTGTAGGATTAACTCCTTGCATGCTGCTGGTGGATATTCCCTTGCCACTGAAATGAGTATAATATGGCACATTTGATCAAATTATCTCCACAAAATTAAATGAATTTTTTTTACCAATGATTCCTTGTGTTAAATTTTGATGATTTTTTTTATCAAATCTAGTCATGGCTGCTTCATAGCAGCCATGACAAGAATTGATGATAAATATCTGGAAAATACTCATCGGATTAAGAGTTAACCATTTAAACAATTCCTTGTTTAACAGAGCTCACTGAGCTCTGTCAAGCAGGATAAAGTTGAGTGAACTCCCAGCTTCACTGAGAGATTTTTGCTGCTTAAAATGGTTTTTCGACATTAGTGTACAGAAAAAACATTCAATTTTCAGAGTAATGGAAAAAATAGTGCCTTGTTTCCACTTCCTCAGATAGATGTTTGTTTGTTTGTTTACTGAGGTTTAATGACACTTTCAAAAGCCATGGTAATATTGTGTCAGACAGTATTGGAGTGGAGAAACCACCGAACAGTGGCAAACTACCTATGGCTCAGTGCACAGCACCATCATACTTCCACAGGCAATCAGGATGAAGTGTCCTGCCCAAGGACACAATGCAGATAATGCGGGTCAGGATCGAATCCTGGACTTCTTCTTCAATCTCAGGTCCACTGCTCTAACCAGTAAGCCACCACATTGCCAGATATAATATACTTCAAGATTCCCACAACTCTAAGAGAGAAAAATCAAGGATTTTCAATGTGATTTTCAGGCATTTCTCATGACCATCACCAAAAAGTATTTTAACAATTTAACACTTTATCATATACATTACTAAAAGTTTGCTAGCGATCACCCTTGGGAATGTGGTGACTCAGTGGTTGTGGCACTGGACTTCAGACCAAAAGGTTCATGGTTGACCCCCACCAGCTGTAACTGTGTTGTGTCCTTGGGAAAGGCACTTAATCCCAATTGCCCACGTGGCGCTGTGTACTTAGGCATTCTGCACATTGATGGAGCAAACCCTGCTTGTGTGGAGTTAGTACATTGGGTAGTCTGAGAGTTGCTCGCTATGGCTCGGTGGTTCTCTCCGGGTACTCTAGCTTCCTTTACCCAAAAAACTGTCAAGACATGATGGGACCCTGGTTGTATTTATTTATTTATTTATTTATTTATTTATTTATTTATATATTTGTGTTTAAGGTCACATATTTTTGCACAATGGCTAATCATGAGCACAACATGAGTATCAACTCAAGACCAGAGGTGAACGTTAATAAGCCATGTTGCCCATTTTAGAGAGGGTTTGCACCTCCCAAGCATTGGTGACTGGGTCCTATTTTACCAGTAAAACAGAGCCTGTTAACCGCAGTGAACAGGCACTGCTACCCTTCCCGGGGTTCCCATGGGGAACCCAGGTTGTTAAAGAGTCATTAAACTTCAATAAATAAATGAATGAATGAATAATGATCACCCTCACTCATTGATATATATTTGTTGGGTTCATAACCGAGAATACAAATCTCTCCAAAATTCTAATCACATCATAAAGGGTGTTTATATCTCCTATATACAAGGTGAAGTTTAAGCTTTGGGGAGCGCGGTGGCTCAGTAGGTAGAGGTACAGGCTGCAAGCCGAGAGGTCCTCGGTTCGAATCCTACCTGCGGCAACCACATTGTGTCCTTGGGCAAGACACTTCATCTCCATTGCCCGCGTGGGGGGCATGATGACGCCGTGTACTAAGGCGTACTGAACGTCGATGGTACGCATGTCTTCAACCCAATCTAACCCTGCCTGTGCTGCAGTGCGGAGTTACGATGTTGGGGAGCTGGCAGCTGCTCGTCGTTGCTCGGTGGTTCTCTCCGGGTACTCCGGCTTCCTCCACCCGTAAAACTGTCACGGTCATGATTAGCCATTGTGCATAAATATGTGACCTTAAACATAAATAAATAAATAAATAAATAAATAAATAAATAAATAAATAAATAAATAAATAAATAAATAAGATAGGCTTTATGTATTAGGCTATTGTGTACTGTTACAAGCCCACATGAAACCAACTAGTCGACTTTATAATCGATCTATGTTGGTACAAACATCCTACGCTAATAATACAACCTGATGTGTAGGGAAGATAATACATAATAACCAGTACACTGGAACCCTCTTAATTGAATAGTTACTTTGACAATAAAAATTATTCTATTAACTGGAGTAATTCAATTAAAAGGGATTTCACCCCTTTCCTTTATTCTGGAGATAAACAGGGCATTTATTCTATTATATCTTATTTGACAAGAGCTCACTGAACTCAGTCAAGATTTAATAGACTAAATGCCTGTATTGGATGTATTGAGGACAAATAGGTCTATAAACAAGAGGCCCCAGGGGGCCTGAGGGCGCTCACCTGACATGGTAGCCTAAATATCAACCCAGAGAATTGATTTCCACAAGTTGCATCTGCTCCTCCTAAGAAAAGCTGAAACCAAATATCCAAATATTCTGACCAGTGGATCTAAAAAAAGATTTTTAAAGAATATTCCTCATACTGAACTAAGTCATAATTCGGGCTCCCACAGGGAGCCCATATATGAACCCAGGGACTTGGCTTTAACAAACCTGAATCTCACACCCCTAAGGATTCTGCACACCAAATATCAAAACATTCCGACTGCTGGATCTGAAGAAGAAGATTTTTAAAGAAAATTCCTCATTTTGAACCAAGTTACAATTCGAGCTCCCACAATCAGCCCAAATATGGACCTAGGGACATGGCTTGAACAAACTTGAATCTTACCCCCCTAAGGATGCTGCATAAAAAATATCAAAAGCATTCATCTGCTGGATCTGAAGATTTTTAAAGAAAATTCCTCATTTTGAACTAAGTTGTCATTCAGGCTCCCATAGTGAGCCCAAATATGAACCAAGGGACTTGGCTTGAACAAACTTGAATCTCAGCCCCCAAGGTTGCTCCATGCCAAATATCAAAACATTCCAACTGCTGAATCTGAAGAAGAAGATTTTTAAAGAAAAATTCCTCATATTGACTAAGTTATAATTTGGGCTCCCTCAGGGAGCCCACATATGGACCCATGGACTTGGCTTTAACACACTTGAATCCCCCCCCCCCCCCCCCTCCAAGGATGCTACTCACCACATATCAAACCATTCTGACTGCTGGATCTGAAGAAGAAGATTTTTTAAGAAAATTCCTCATTTCGAACAAAGTTACAATTCAAGCTCCCACAGTGAGCCCAAATATGGACCTAGGGACATGGCTTAAACAAACTTGAATCTCACCCCCCTAAGGATGCTGCATACCAAATATCACAAGATTCTGCCTGCTGGATCTTGAGAAGAAGATTTTCAAAGAAAGTTTGAATTTGGGCTTCTATCGTGAGCCCAAATATGAATCCAGGTGGCTGATTTGAACAAACTGGAATCAGATCCACCCCACAATGTTGCATACCAAATATCAAAAGATTCTGCCTGCAGGATCTGGAGAAGAAGATTTTTGAAGAAATTTGCCTGAAATGCACTAAGTTCAAATTCGAGCTTCTATAGTGAGCCCAAATATGAATCTAGGGAGCCGATTTGAACAAAATAGAATCAGATCCACCCCACAATGTTGCATACCAAATATCAAAAGATTCTGCCTGCTGGATCTGGAGAAGAAGATTTTTTAAGAAATTTGCCTGAAAAGCACTAAGTTCAAATTTGGGCTCCTATACTGAGCCCAAATATAAACCCAGGGAGCCGATTTGAACAAACTTGAATCAGATCCACCCCACAATGTTGCATACCCAATATCAAAAGATTCTGCCTGCTGGATCTTGAGAAGAAGATTTTCAAAGAAATTTGCCTGAAATGCACTAAGTTCAAATTTGAGCTCCTATACTGAGCCCAAATATAAACCCAAGGGGCCGATTTGAACAAACTTGAATCAGATCCACCCCACAATGTTGCATACCAAATATCAAAAGATTCTGCCTGCTGGATCTGGAGAAGAAGATTTTCAAAGAAATTTGCCTGAAATGCAGTAAGTTCAAATTTGGGCTCCTATACTGAGCCCAAATATAAACCCAGGGGGCCGATTTGAACAAACTTGAATCAGATCCACCCCACAATGTTGCATACCAAATATCAAAAGATTCTGCCTGCTGGATCTGGAGAAGAAGATTTTTTAAGAAATTTGCCTGAAATGCACTAAGTTCGAAATCGGGCTCCTATACTGAGCCCAAATATGAACCCAGGGGGCCGATTTGAACAAACTTGAATCAGATCCACCCTCCAATGTTGCATACCAAATATCAAAAGATTCTGCCTGCTGGATCTGGAGAAGAAGATTTTTTAATGTTTTTCCCATTGCCTACAGTGTTAAAAAGTGCTGACTCAGCACTTTTTCAAAGTCCCGAAACTGTACCCTATGATAAAACCGATGGCAATTTTTTTTTACCAATTCTTTCTGTTGGTCCTAAGGAAGCTTCACACCAAATAAAAATTCTCGGTGCCGTGCAGTTTTGGAGATATGGGCGTTTTAATTTTTTTCTATTTTTAGCTCCTGCGGTTCCCATGGGGCTACGGGAAAAAAAAAATCAGCATAAATTAGGTACTTATGACCCAATAAGCCCTCACATAAAATTTGGTTCAAATCAGCCTCTCGGTTTGGAAAATAGAAATTTCGGGCGGGGCCAAAAATTTTGCCCCTCCCATAACGACGCCAAGTATAGCCCCACAAACTTCTCTTGAACAAATCTGAGTCTACACCTCAAAAGGAAGCTGCACACCAAATATCAAGTCTCTGCTACTGCTGGTTCATGAGAAGAAGATTTTTTAAGATTTCAGCTCACTTTTTGGGTGTGGCCCTACCCACGGGCGGGGCAACTTGATTTGAACAAAATCAAATTGCGATGTCATAACAAACTATTATCTCAAATATCAATTAAATTGGTTCAGCGGTTTGGGAGGAGAAGACGCAAACACCATGTTCACGGACGACGGACGACGGACGCCAGACGACAGACGACGGACGACGGACGGTGAGTGATCACTATAGCTCTCCTGACTGAAAGTCAGGTGAGCTAACAAGGGGAATCTGGTGGCTGCCAGGGTAATTTCTCGGCATATATTAAGATACCTTATTCAATTAACAGGAGTTTGCTCTATCACCTGTATGCAATTAACAGGTCAATTTTGTACTGATGGTATGGTAAATGGATTTGTATTTGGAAGTTTTATTCAACTAACAGGGTTAATTTCAATTAAAAGATATCCAACTAAATGGGCAAACTGTAACACAGAAATAACCATTGGAAATGTGATTCGATTTGATGTCTAATTCCACATGAAATCTTTAGTGGTCATTCAAATCATTAAGCAAAAAACCGTGGTTTGCAAGCCCCTGTCCAGAATGACAAAATACTATTTTGAAATATCAGGTTTTGCTCATGTGAATTTATTCACAAATATGTAACATGACCTAACACATCGTTCCACAAGTATCTACTTCCAACTATAAAAATAAAGTGTCAATGACACTGTAGCTTAACTTGTCTGTGTGTTGTGTTTGATGAAAAGGATAATGTTCAATATTTATGAAAGGATTATGAAATAAGACAAGAATTGTAGTAATTGGGAATATGTTAATTTCTGTTCCCTGTATGCTATGTTTTCAATAAAAATAATATGAGGTGTAGACTGTACTAAAAATTGAGGGGTGCGTTAATGTGGCCCTCACAGTTAATGTATGTGGCCCTCACAGTTAATGTATGTCAACAAAAGTTACCATGTTAAGTGAAATTATTCCAAAATGAGTTATCCTATCAAGTTAAAATGAAATCCCTTCATAAATACAGCCTGTAGACTGTGCTAAAGGTTTTCGGGCTTTGGGCCTCGGGTCTGTGTAGCCATCATGGTTGATCTATCGCAACCAAAAGGGGACGTCCTCATCTAGACATTATACTGAGTCATCCTACCAAGTTACAATGAAATCCCTTCATAAATACAACCTGTAGTCTGTGCTAAAGTTTTTCAGGTTTTGGGCTCGGGCGGCCATCATGGTTGAATGATAGCGACCAAAAGGGGATGTTCTCATCTAGACATTATCTGGAGTAATCCTACCATGTTACAATGAAATCCCTTCATAAATACAACCTGTAGACTGTGCTAAAGGTTTTCGGGCTTCAGGCCTTGGGCCTGTGTAGCCATCACAGTTGATCTATCGCAACCAAAAGGGTTCGTCCTCATCTAGACATTATACTGAGTCATCCTACCAAGTTACAATGAAATCCTTTCATAAATACGACCTGTAGTCTGTGCTAAAGTTTTTCGGGTTTTGGGCTCGGGCAGCCATCAGGGTTGAATGATCGTGACCAAAAGGGGACGTTCTCATCTAGGCATTATCTGGAGTCATCCTACCATGTTACAATGAAATCCCTTCATAAATACGACCTGTAGACTGTGCTAAAGGGTTTTGGGCTTCAAGCTCCTGTAGCCGTGACAGTTGACCAATCGCGACCAAAAGGGGACGTTCTCATCTAGATATTATATGGAGCCATCCTACCAAGGTACAATGAAATCCCTCCATAAATACGACCTGTAGACTGTGCTTAAGGTTTTCGGGTTTTGGGCTCGGGCAGCCGTCACGGCTGAATGATCGTGACCAAAAGGGGACATTCTCATCTAGACATTATAAGGAGTCAACCTTCCAAGTTACATTAAAATCCCTCAATAAATACGACCTGTAGACTGTGCTAAAAGTTTTTGGGTTTTGGGCTCGGGCAGTCATCACAGTTGACAGATCGCAACCAAATGGGGAAGTTCTCATCTAGACATCATACGGAGTCATCCTACCAAGTTACAATTAAATCCCTCAATATTAAATATGACCTGTAGACTGTGCTATAAGTTTTGGGGTTTTGGGCTTGGACAGCCATCACGGTTGACAGATCATGACCAAAAGGGGACGTTCTCATCTAGATATTATACAGAGACATCCTACCAAGTTACAATAAAATCCCTTCATAAATACGACCTGTAGACATTATATGGAGTCAACCTACGAAGTTACATTGAAATTCCTCAATAAACATGACCTGTAGACTGTGCTAAAGGTTTTGGGGTTTTGGGCTCAGGAAGTCGTCACAGTTGACAGATCGCGACCAAATGGGGAAGTTCTCATCTAGACATCATACAGAGTCATCCTACCAAGTTACAACGAAATCCCTCAATATTAAATATGACCTGTAGACAATGCTAAAGGTTTTAGGGTTTTGGGCTTGGGCAGCCATCACAGTTGACCGATCACAACCAAAAGAGGACATTCTCATCTAGACATGACCTCAAACCTGCATATGAAATTTTGTGATGATCGGACAAGATCTGCGGGTGTAGCCTGTGCTAAAAGTAAATGTGAACAGACTCACAGACTAATAGACTCACAGACTAACAGACTTCCGCACTTGTGATGGCAATAGCTTATCTTGACTTTGTCAAGTTAAGCTAAAAACTGATGAAAGCACAACAGGATGTAAACCTCTGGGAGGGAGCTCAAATACACTGAAAGGAGATCAGTCAAATAACTAACCATGATATACTACTACAAAGAGCTAAATTGGGACTGCATGATTTGGTGTCCTACCAACAAGACGAATCCCAACAAGACGAATTGGTAAAATATCCCATTAAGACAATACCATCAAGACAAAATTTTTTTTATTTTCTCATCAAATATGGGGGAAATTTACTTTAAAAAGAACATGTACATTACAATGTATGCTATTTGAAGTATTTTAGGGTTTTATTTTATGCACGTGTTTGGGAGTTTTGTTGATAAAAAAGATACATAAAAAACTAGCAAATGGCATATTGCAACAAAGCATGGCACCTCTGTTAACTGGTAGTGTGCTAAGTTTTTTTGAGTTGTCAAAATTTCGTTCACATATTACTGCTTTGCTACAATTAATGGGCGAGTGCCTATAGGCACACTCCCATTAATTGTAACGGCAAATCAACCCGGATTTAATAATATCACTTCAAAAATTAATTGAAGTAGCCTGCATCCAGAATATGAAGCCTTTTAGTTCTGGTGCCCACACTTGAGGATAAAGTCCCAAAATGGGCTTTCAGCACTCAACCAGTTAATTGAAATCTTTTTGTCCAAAAGTAAGCTGTGTTAGCTGTTTATGATGGAAAACCTCAAAATAAATGGGTTATATAGTTTTTTTAATTAAATTCGTCTTGTTGGGATTCGTCTTGTTGGGATGATCATTTTCGACATTTGTCTTGTTGGGATTTATCTTGTTGGGAATAAACCCATGATTTTGCCAGGAGTTACTGGAAACTAGTAACTTTGTCCAATAACCCAGACTTGATTTCAAGAGTTCTCTTGAGATTATTGACTTCAGTATTTGTAATTATAGGGGAAGTGAAGTGGAAAAAATAAATGAATTTACAATACAATGTTGTGTTGTTACTGCAGTGGAGTGTTAACAAATGACTGGGAGCATATAAAAAGTTGATTGTCAAAAGGAGTTGAGTGTGTTTCAGCACTAGACTGAGTATACTTAATCTGTCAGAGAAAATGTGGATATATCCAATCTAAACTGACTTCTTATCTCTCCCACTATTGTGATTTAAAATTAGAATGCAAGACCAATAATTGGAGAACATTTGCAAAAATTGGAAAATCAATGCAGCATAATCTCACCATGATAATACAAGCATATAACAAGGATAACATTTGTGTCCTTGGACAGGGCAAGTTTAAGTAAAATGCCAATAAAAAGGATTGTGATTTGGGCTACCCTGCCCATTTATTCAAGATGATTTCACAGATGATATCCTTTTATTGTATTGTTAGCAGTGTGGCCAATAATATGATGAAAATATTGATGATGACTTGTATACACACTCCTATAACAAACTTGTAAATCTCTTTCCTTCAGTATGTATTCCATGGGCCTAGACAAATGCCACAGATGGATATGACCTTGTCAGAGACATCCCACCAAAGGAAAACAGCACTTCTGTTGATACAACAAACAATTGGGATTAACCTCAAGAAAATGAGTGAGTATAACGTTAATCCTTGAAATGGTGGCATTGTACCCATCAATGGTGATACCTGAAATTGTTACATGACATGCCGAAGTGGATGTGGGTCGAAACAGCCGATTAACACAAACGGAAGTCACTCCATTGTCAGAGTGCAAAGGAGTGGCCAGTTCATCAATCCTGGCTTCCAACATAAATTATTCACTCCCAATTGCATCAGAACCAATTGTGGCCAAAATTCCATGACTGTCTGAATCATACTATTGGATAAAGACCTGATGGAAGCTCCCCTGACTCCCAAAAATCTAATGGTGACCGAGTGCACCTGATGGGATGTCAAGTTCAGGACGTTGCCAAAATTAAAATACGCGGAAAGCCCCTGTTGTCCAGACAAGTAAGCATCAGATCATGAAATGAAAGAATGACCGGTCACCAAAACATTCACCATGATAATTAATCAGGAAAATAAAAGTCGAGAAAGACTTATCTGAATAAGAGCAAAGTTGAAATGCTGGACATGAAGATAACAGGGAACGAATGGAGAAAACTTTGGCAGAAATTCTGAAACTCAGCTGCTGTTCAATTTATTTCCAAAAGTAATACAGTGGAATGCTTAATCCACTTAACAGAGTTGAGACAAATTAGGTCGCAGTGCATGTTAATTCCTACATGTCACATTCAGTTCTCACGAGCAGTTCTGTACAGTTGACATCATAATGAATGATATTAATTTACATGAAGGAAACCCATCTGCGAGTACAAATCACGCCAGCGATACAGTGGCTTGCCATATATTCACCAAGGTAAGATGACACAGATTACAGCTGCAGAACAAGCTCTCAGGCCACCAGTCTAATTCTGTTCCTGCAGTAAACAGGCTCTGTTTTACTGGTAAAATAGGACCCAGTCACCAGTGCTTGGGAGGTGCAAACCCTCTCTAAAATGGGCAATATGGCTTATTAATGCTCACCCCTGGTCTTGAGATGATACTCATGTTGTGGTCATGATTAGCCATTGTGCAAAAATATGTGACCTTAAGCACCAGTAAATAAATAAATAAATGTTATGGACTATGTGTTTATCCAGTTTTTGTGAAAATTTGCACGCAGACCACTGTTGATGTACTTTAATGTATCTTTACTTATAACAATATACAGGTATTCTTTCCTGCCCCAAATATATTCCAAGCAATAAGTATTTTACCTCCCTTAAAAAAGTCAAGATATTAATTCAGATATTCTCCACTGTATTGAGAAAGGTACGAAACTACAGGCACCGAGATCATCAGAAAACAGTATCAAATTTTCTTATTTTTTTTGTAGGCGTCAGTACTTTTTTAAAATTTTTATTCTTGTCAATTAATGCAACAGTTTCTTGAACTTTTAGAGAATTCTGATTTGTGCATAATTTCAACTCCATGCTGTTTAAAACTTGAACACCAGAGAAATATTCTCTTCAAGGACACTATTCTGTTTATGTAACAGAGTACCTCCACAATTCCAGGAACTGAATTTAAGGACCTTTTATCTGAGATGACCTCTTTTTTAAACACCTGTTTTTGTTTAATTACAGAATCTTCAAGGATGCATGTTCTGAAATCAAATTCAAGAACATTCAAGTAAAGAGAATATAAATATTATGTTTTCAATTTTAGTACGCACTTGCTTACCTTTTGGAATGTAACAACACTCATCATCCAATGAAGCTTATGACACATCTTTGGAACAAGCTTGTTGAGCTTGTGCCAATGAGCAGTCATAAGTTCGGCAAAAAATCAAATTTTGTTAGTCACTCAAAACATTTTGTGCAAATTTTGTCTTCTAATCGTTAGATAAAGGGTTAAAAAATCTCAATTTCAGATAGGAATTTGGCTTAAAGAAATTTTTATAAGGTATATTTTATCCTTGAAAACTAAAGGAAAATATATTTCAAAATTTCCAAACATAATCTAGTTATTCCAGTGCAGAAACATGATATTAGATCCACTGTTTTCAAGGAAAGTGTTTGATCAAGTGTTGATTTATTTATTTATTTATTAGGGTTTAATGACACATTAACAACACATTAACAGCCAAGGTCATATCGTGTCGGTGACAGTTTTACGGGTGGAGGAAGCCGGAGTACCTGGAGAGAACCACCGTGCAACGACGAGCAGCTGCCAGCTTCCCAACATCGTAAACCCGCACTGCATCACAGGCAGGGTTAGATTGGTTGAAGACATGCGCAACATCGACGTTAGTGCATGGCGTCATTGTGCCCCCATGTGGACAATCAGGGTGAAGTGCCTTGCCTAAGGACACAACGTGGGAGTCCGAATCGATCGCTCAGACAGTCACCCATCCAAGGACTAACCGGGCTTGATGTTGCTTAACTTCGGTGATCTGACAAGAACCGGTTACTGCAATGCCACCATGACCCCCCCCCCCCCCCCCCGCCCCCCCACTATGTTGATAGCCTTTTACCCATGTTTGTGTTGACAAGAAAGCTCATTATATTTCAAACAGGTCTATAACACTGTTAAAAATTACAAATGAGACCCATCCTAATTTAAAGCCTTTCCACCATGCAGGGATATCACTTTATTAAAAGCCCTTCAAATAGGATAATCGATGCTTGAGTTAAGACACAGAATGTTTGTTAGGAAACAATATTTCAAAGTTCAACAAGCATATGACAAGAGATGGTAAAATCCCCCTACTGCAAAGAGAGAAGTAGATCTAAATGCTTTTTTAAAAAAAAACAAGATCATCTCACAATGTATGACTATAGCAAGTTTGAGGAAAATCTGATTACATTTTTTCAATATGTAAAATATCAAACTTGACCAAAATCTACTCACAATGGATGCCAAGAGCAAGTTCCATGAAAATCCAATTACATCTGTTCAAGTTAATTCGCATTCACAGTCATTATCAGACAAAGGCTAAACAAAAAGGGGCATAACGCCTTCAAAAGCAAAGGAAAATTGTTAATATCGAACTACTGTTACGGTGTGGAATTATTAATGATATTGGTAACAGAAAGAAATCTGAGAATCAGCAACAAAACTATGAATTTAACTATTCTGAAATTTAATTAAAAAGAATTAATATATTAAAAAAAAAAAATGATACAAAGATCTTTTACACTAATTGGTTTACAGAAAATAAAAACAGTGGTACTTATCAATTATTGAATTAGTCCAAAGTACAGTTTGACAGAATCCAGTAATCCAGTGGTGAAGTATCTTCTGAAGAAAGTTACCAGCTGGTAGATGTAGTATTAAATCCAAGAATGTCTCTTCAGAAACAGTATCCCGTAGATTTATAACAAAATTTTCACTTAGAAATTTCAGCAGTCTCCAATAAAATATAATAAAACGCTCTGCAAAATTCAAATGGAGTAAAAATCCAAGAAGTATTGGCGCCACAGGTAATTTCCAAATAATCCAGTAGAATCCTGGCTTTTCACAAAATAATATTATTCTGTTTCACAGAAAATATAAATTCTCTTTTCCAAGACGAATAGATTCTCTTCAAAATTCTCTTTTGGAATCAATCTTCCAAAATCACAAAGAAGCACTGCTTCTATAATAAATGCACTGCTCTGAAACAATAATATTCTCCAATGGAAATAACTGAAGTGAGTCTTTTTGAAAGGCTTTCTAAGAATGAGTTTTTGAATTCTGTTGACAAACCTTTATATAGTAACCAGATAGAATGTTCCAGAAGATGAAAATTCTTCAATGTTCTAACAGTTTCTAGGGGATTCTGTTAAAGTTCAAGTAAACAAGGTCACTGACCTATTTAAACAATTAAACAATCAACAGCTATATGTACAATATATCAGTGTAACAAAGATGTAAACAAGGTCACTGAGTGCAAATGAGTTAGACCAGTCAGAAAATGCAGAAATAAAAAAAAAATATCTTTCTCATATAATTATCTACCAAGGATATATCAATCTCAATATAATATGGGGGCTATAACACTACACTGAGATCTTTACACAGAGTAAGTTTTGGGAAAATCTGATCACATTTGTTCAAGTTATTGCATTAAGAAAGTGTGCAGATGGACACACAGAGGGAGATTACCCATTTCTATATACCCTGCCAAACTTTGTTTAGGCAAGTAATAACAAGGGCTGTAACTCTGGTAAGAGGAAGAGAACCAGAGAACATTCAAACTGGGTTATCAATGGTTGAGTTGCGACACAATATGTTTGTGTGGACAAGAAATCGCAGAAACTATTTCAAAGTTCAAAATAGAGCTGAAACGGTTAAGGGATTTTCTTGATTGATTAATCACATGGATTAACCTTGGTTAACCGATTAATCACTTGTCCAAATAGATATCTGAATAATTGCTATACCATTGATGATTTACAGCATGAACCCTTTGCCCATCGTAACAAACAAAACCAATTAGGCCTATATACAAAAATCTCCATTCAAATTTATTATGTTTTCAATTTTGTCTCAAAAACATAGCTTATGACCCCTCATTGGAACGAGCTCATTGAGATTGTTCCAATGAGGGGTCATAAGTTATGTTTTTGAGACAAAAATTAAATTTTTTTAGTAATTCATGAATTTATTTTGCAAGTATCGTCTGCTACCCACAATGGGTAAAGGGTTAAGAATGGCCATTTCCAGCCACTGATACAGTATGATGATCATGCAAGTAAACAAGTACGACAGCAAGTAACTTGCATGCTTTACTCTGTCTCATATAATTGATGTGAGCCAGTGTGACAACATTTGCCTGTTTTGGAGGAAGTTTGTTCCTTTGTTAATCCATATAATACAGCAGTTTAAAAGTAACGGTTAATCGATCAATTACTTTTTGGATCGATCAAGATGTTGATCACTGATTAATCGCTTAATCGGTTAACCATTTCAGCTCTAGTTCAAAAAGGGCTATAACTCTGTTAAGATTGAGGGAATGAAATCCACCTTGAGAAAATAGTGTTTATCCCATGTTGGTCTATCATCATTCAAAGGACATTCAAATTCGACTATTAAAGCTTAAGACATGACTCAAAATGTTTGTATGATTGTACTTATGTTCTTATACTTATGTTCAGACTTACAAACTAACAGAATATGGATGGAGCTTTCGTAATGGGTGGATGGAGGCATAACAAAAATCGAAAAAGATAGTAACCCATTAACATGATATCACAGAAAATTGCTTCACATCACTAAAAACAGAATAGTATCACTTGCCAGCACAAAAGATTTCACAACAAAATTTAGAATTACTCACTTCAATTAAGGATATATGTGGGAAATTTCAGATATACCATACCCATAAATCCCCTCAATCTTCAAAATGTTTGAACATGTATGATTGTTCAGCAATCAACAAGTAGATTGATTGTCACTATATTCAGATTAGTGAATTTTTTTATGATTTATCTGATAGGAATGAAGAAGTATCCAAGAGCACCAGAAGTATCTGAGGGCCAGGAGGGCAGGGGATATGAAAAAGGGCACTCAGATCTCAGCATGAATTAATTTGGGACAGTTTACAACATATTGTAAATTGTAATGTGACACTGAATAGTACTGACATTATATATATCATACCTTCAGTGGAACAAGGTGCCATCTGCAATGCTAAAGCATTGCTGATGGCACCTTGTGCCACTCAAGGGATGATATATAAAGTTTTAGAACTCACCTTGCCGACTGTCTAGCTTCTTTAGTGATTTTGACCAGTCTCTGTCATTACACCTCATCCCCTTCCCCCACATCCTCCACTGGTAAAAGCTATAGCAGATTTGTCACTAACAGGATGCAATTTCATTTGTCTGCTGTCGGGTCAGTTTATTCTACAGCACCTAATTTTTGTTTTCCATTGCCAGAATTCAAGAATATGATTTATGCTGCAATAAGGACTAATTATACATGGAATAAAACATTGCGCAGAAAACAATTATTTCTCCCGACTGGAGATAAATGTACAGTGTAGCCAGAATATAATATGATGGCAAATTTCATGCATTGTATTTAGAGAGTTTCATATATAAGAGTTGCATAAATACAGATAAGTGGGCGGCCAGAAACAAAACGGTCCAATGGTCTGTTAAAATTATGAACAAGGCATCAACCAACTGACTTGACTCTAAAATCAGCAAACCATACTTATCATGGTATAGCTGTGATGGGAGGGATTTTACATTTACTTCCAATGAATCAGTGTCCATGAATGAGCAAGAAGGCTTTGATCATCAAGTGATCTTTAACACAATCAAATTTACTGGCTGTGAGAGAAGTCTGTAAAATTCACTTTTATTTCTTGAATGATTGATTGCATTAATCTCGTGCTGCATAACAACCTGTACTGGCCAAGCAGCTTTGTTGATTTTTTTAAATTAATTATCAAACAGCTTTAACATTTAAACTGAGAATTACCAAGAAAAATTATTAATTAACCATCATTCTACTGGTTTTGCTTAAAGCATGGGATGCCTGAAAATATTGGAAATTTCTACAGCACAGTCGTCATGGAGTGTCCAGATTTCATGCATTTGTGGCTAGTGTGAAATCATGTGATACTTTATACTCATTTTACTCACGTTAAATATAATGCATGATGATCATTGCATGTTTCAAATTCTAACTATTGTGCCATGTCAATACATTTAATAGCTTACAAGCATATAATACGCATGAAGCAGATTAATTATCATGCTAAAAATCGAACACACAGTGCCGAGAGAAACTGCATTCCATTCTTCTCTTCTGCTATAGCGTTTTCGATCAAGTCAATGAAAGGGTAAGTTACGATACAGATACATATATGGAATTCTATTAAATAGGTATCACAGCACTAAATATTTTCCCAAAAGCAACCATTATAACGTTCTAGAGGAAAAAATTTTGGTTGCATCACTTTAATTTTTGCATTCAAATATCATTGTCAGGCATAACCCTACAGGCAACTTTTTCTGACCCGAAAACAGAGGGTCATGCAACAAAAAAGAGCAAAACACTGACGGGAAGGAAAGGACTGATCACATGCACATATTTTTCAGCGAATTCCCAACAAAACCACACCAAACGTCAATTGTATTTTTTAGGTCCAAAAGTCATTAAAAGTCATCAAATCACCCTCTTTATTTATCTAAAATATTCAACAATAATGCAAGATGTTATTAGAATGTTTCAAATGTTTATTGAAACAATATATTTTCCCAAGGCTGCTAATTTTTAGAGATGGCATCATTTCCGAGTACAACATTTCAAGGCGGGTAACTCTAATTCAAATATTTACTGCAGTGATACCTAAAATTTCCATGGTTTCAATCACCGGGGTATGCAATTTCAGACCTTTGATGACATTCAAGTGAGACAATCTGTGTGGCATCATGTAATTTGCAGACAATCAAAATTCCAAGAACCACTGGCAGGTAGATAAGAAGATGGTAGTGGAGCATTCAGAGTGAGTCTAGTAATTATTTATTTATTGGTGTTTAAGGTCACTTATAGTTTATACGGCTGTATCAAGAATGCAACTTATACAGTCAAGTTTAGTAAATGCTTTATACCTATGCCACCTATTTTAGAGCACTCACACCCCAGGCAATGGTCACTGAGTTCTATTATAGCAGTAAAGCAAACCTTGTTTATCATAGTAATGAAGCACTACTCCACTTATCAAGGTTTCATTAGAGATATTCCAATAGAAAAGTTGAAAAAAAAGTGAAAAGTGAAGTAGAAATTAAAATTTTTTAGTAAATTTTGTTTCTTAACATACCTACCACAATTGTTTACAATTAGCTGTAACATAAGTGCAAGCCCTACTTCGGAACTAACTCAAGCTTTTAGAATCTTTTCCAAACGAGTTGGAAAAGTACGAGAGTGCAAAAGCACGAAAAAGATCGAAAAAAGGGTCGAGCGAGACCAGCGCTCGAAATTACAGGTACTCTTTCTTCACACCTCTTGCATTTACCGAGCGCATGCGCAACAACCGTGACGTCAATTCCGTATTTCCGCCAACGAGAAGTTTGTGATTTAGCGGGGAGGCATCGATATCAAAGATATCCCCAAGGAGGGTGGGCCTCCGGTAAACAATTGTGGTAGGTATGTTAAGAAACAAAATTTACTAAAAAATTTTAATTTCTTTTCAACCTACTCACAATTGTTTACAATTGGCTGAATAAACAATAGGAGGAGGTGAATCACATAACCAGTACCAACAAGAGTAGCAGAACGAAAGCAAGGATGGCAAAGAACAAAAACGAAAACCTGTAATGAAGATAGAGAGAAGGCACCTGAAAAGAACAAGGCTGAGCAAAGCGCAACCTCGACAAAAACAATTTTAACGAGGGTGCACAACAGCCTGAGCAGCAACGAGAGGGCCTAAAGAATAAAGGTCCTCAGATTGCTGCTGAAGGTGGCGGAGATAAAAGGAGGAGAAGGTAGAAGCATTCCTCCAGTAAGCCGCATTCATAACATCACGGAGCAAAACAGAATTGGAGAACGCCCAGGATGTAGAAATGGCACGAACCTCGTGAGCATTAAGCCGGTTCGAAACAAGATCCGATGCAGACAAGCGAGAATAAGCCAGCTTGATTGCAAGACAGATCCACCTGGAAATAGAATGGGAAGAGATAGACTGCCTCTTAGGAATGAGAGACAGAAAGAATCTCTTCCGACCCCTCCTAATGAACTGAGTGCGAGTAATGTAAGTCTTGACCGCACGAACAGGACAAAGAAGAGGCCTCCATCCATCTACAGCAGGGAGAGCCTGAATGCAGATGGGAGGAGGTACCGAATCGGGGAGTTGATTCTTAGCCAGAAAAGAGCAATCAGTAGTGAATGTGACACTGTTAGCCTCATTTCGGAAGAAGGCAGAATCAACATATAGCGCATGAAGCTCACTGACTCGACGAGCAGAAGCAAACGCTAGAAGAAAAGCCGTCTTATAGGTGAGAAAACGCATGTCGGACTCAGATAAAGGCTCGAATGGCGCCCCCTCCAAACAGTGCAACACCCATGCCAAGTTCCACTTGGGTGTAAGACGCAAAACTCGAGGCCTCTTCAAAGAAAAGTGCCGAATAAGTTTGGAGAGGAAAAGATTACGACCGATACACCGCTTTCCCACATAAGAGAAAGTATCAGACAGCATAGACCGATAGCCCTTAATCGTAATAGGCTGGAGGCCCTTGGAGTCAAAAAGAAAAACCAGAAAATCCGCAATTTGGGCGATTGACGGATCACGGTAATTCACATTGTGATCTGAACACCAGCGGCAGAAAACCTTCCACTTGGCGGCATAAGTCATTCCAGTGGAAGGTCGCCGCGATGCGGAAATGCACTCCACTGATCGTCTCGAAAAACCTCTACGTCGGAGACTGGACCTGATAAAAGACAGGCATGAAGGGACGGGCTCGCCAGGTTGTTGTGATACTTCCTGGGACGACCCTGTGAAAGAAGATCGCGACGTAGAGGTAGACGAATCGGTCGATCGGCCAATAGAGGCCGCAGCAGATTGATCCACACCCTCTGTGGAGACAGGGGTGTGATCAGAATGATCCTGCAACTGCAAGCACGAATCTTCGCTAAAACTTGAGGAAGAATCGGTGCAGGAGGAAAGGCATAGCCGACCCAACCTGTCCAGTCCAGAGACAGAGCGTCTACTGCAAATGCCAGAGGATCTGGACAAGAGGAGACAAAAGTCTCTACCTGATGATTCCAGCGAGTAGCGAAAAGGTCGACCTGAGGACGACCCCACTGCTCGCAAATCGCCTGAAACACTGACCGATGTAGCATCCATTCGGTTGGAAGGACACTGTTGCGTCGGGACAGGGAGTCTGCTAGGACGTTGAGACGCCCGGGAATGTGTCGAATGGACACCCAAGCGTTCACATCCTGGGCCAACAGAAGATCCTGAGACAGCCGATACATGGGAATCGAATGTGTGCCTCCCTGATTCCGTACGTAGGCCACTACTGTCGAATTGTCCGAAAGAAGTAGGACAACATGGTCCGACAGATGAGGGATCCAAAGCCGAAAACTCAACAGAAGAGCAAGGAGCTCCTTCTGGTTGATATGAAGGCCCACCTGCTCGCTGTCCCACTCTCCGTGAGTAGACAGGCCGAGAGGATCCAACGTCGCACCCCAGCCCCGATCGCTGGCATCCGCAGTAAGGATGCGATCGGCCAAAGGAAGATCCAACGGAACACCCTGTGTCAGCCAGGGAATATCTGCCCAAGTGCGGTGACAAAGCAGAGACCGAGGAATAGTGAGTTCCAGGTCCAGCGGATTTACATTCGGATGCCAATGATCCAACAGGAAGTGTTGGAGAGGTCGGACAAACAAGCGACCGAGCGTAATGAGATCTGTCACCGAACTGCAAAAACCCAGCATCCGAAGGAAAGTCCTGGCCGAGACCGAGGAGGATTGAAGCAGGTCCCGAGTCAAGGCGGAAAGAATCGTCGCCCGAGCCTGGGGGACCGACACTACATTGTGAAGAGTGTCGAAATCCATCCCCAAATGACGGAATCGCTGAGAAGGAAGAAGATCCAACTTCTCGCGATTGACTCTGAAACCCAGCGACGCTAGCAGGCAAAGAAACTGCTGGACATCGAACTCCAGAACAGCAGCATCGTGGTGCCCTTGGAGGATGTCGTCTAGGTAGGCTGACGAAGTCACTGCCGACTGAGTGGGATGGAAAGCAAGCACATGTGACATCAGTCGGGTGAAGGCCCAAGGAGCCAGGTTCAAACCGAACGGGAGAGCTCTGAATTGAAAAACTCGATCCCGAAACGAGAACCGAAGGTATTTCCGTGACGCCAGATGAATGGGTACATGGAAGTAGGCATCCTTCAGGTCGATACTGGCCGCAAAATCGCCCTGATGAACTGAATGTCGAACCGACCGGAAAGTCTCCATACTGAAACGAGGAGCAATTATGTACTCGTTCAGGGTACTCAGATCGATGACAGGACGATATTGGCCGTTTTTCTTCGGCACCAAGAAAAGTCTCGAGTAAAACCCCGGTGAAAGGGTGTTCCTGACCACCTCGATCGCCCCTTTGGTGAGGAGATTTTCGATCTCCTGCACCAGAAGGTCCCGACGCAGAGAATCTGAAGGGACCTGAGTCGGAAGGGGCACCCGAGATAAACTGGGGTGCTGATGGAAGGACAGTCGCAGACCGGATTGAATGAAGTCGAGGACCCAAGAGTCCGACGTTATCTCTGTCCAACGGTCGTAAAACAGCGACAGCCTTCCCCCGACTGGAGGCGAATCGAGGTGAGAACCTTCACTTGCGGCCTCGACGAGGCCCCCCGAGAGGAGAAACCACCTCGGGAAGTGACAGAGTCCTGAGACTTTCCAGCCTGAGGCTGCCAGCGGGCCTGGCCACGTCGGCGCTTCTTATGAGCAGAAGGAGCAGACGGAGCTGAAGGCGTAGCCGACGTCGCCGACGAGGCAGACACAGCAGCACGCTTGGCGGGCCTGGAACGACCCCCACCCGCAGCAGCAGGTGGGTCAAGCTGTCTCAGCAAAAGCTGGTCCTTCGAATGACAAAGAACTTCGCCACGAACAGCTTCCACGGAACCATGGAACAACTGAGGTCCCACCAAAGAGGCAGACCTCAGAACAGCACGTTGCTCAGAAGGAAGGGATGGTAAAGAATCCAAAACCGCATCCCGGCGTGCCAGCTCCAAATTAGCCGTGTTACAGGCGTGAGCGTGAGTCAAGTTCATAAGAGCCTGTGACAAAACGCGAAAAGGCGCCTGAGCGTCATCAAACTCCCCTGGTGGAAAATATTCAGCCAGAGCAGCGACGACATGGTCCGCGAGAGACAACATACCCAGCATCTCTCGGGACAGGCCCACCATAGACTCAAATACCGACATCGGGAGAACTGCCGACTTAGGCTTAGTCAACCAGAGGGAAGAAGAATCCTCGTCCACAGTAGTTATCCCTTGGAAGACTGGTGGAGAGACGGAATCGTACACACGAAACCGCGATGGAGGCAGAAAGGCATCAGCTCTAGAAAAGAAGGAACCCTTGAGGGCCTTAGAACGCATTTTGGCGTCTAAGCCCTGGAAGGACTCAATCACCTGAGCCGATTGCAGAGGACGCAAAGCCCCGGAGCTAGAAGGCTCAACAGGGTTACGGCGCTCCACAGTGGACCGCAGCCGGACGGTCACAGAAGGCTGGTCGGAAGGTTGAACCTCCGGCAATAAGCCAAAGACGAAATCCAAAGCCTGCCCCAAGACTGACGAGGGGGGCCCATCACCTTCAAGATACTCGTCATCCTCCGCTGCAGAGGAGACGTAGCCCAACTCGGGCTGACCAGCAGAAACCTCCTGTGAATACTGTGCAGTATCCAAGGGGCCAGGCAAGACATCTCGGCGATGACCAAAGGAGGTTGTGCCTCAGGAGGCACAGGGAGGCCAACTTGAGGGTTGCCAGAAAGCAACTGGGTGAGTGCCAAAACGGCCTGGCGCAGGTCACCCTGAGAATCCGTCGCAGCAGAATCGCCCGACGGAGTGTCCTCCCAATGGTCAATGGACCCTTCTGGTAGAAGAACCCAAATCCTCAGAAGAGACCGACGGCGAACGTCGATCGGCAGACAGAATAGGAGCACGGTGAGAAGACACCGGAGGATAGTCCCGATTGTGACGCCCAGGGGCCATCACTGACCTCTGCGAAACAGAAGGCCCTGCCTGCAAATCCTCTAAAGAGACCGACGGCGCACGTCGATCGGTAGCTGGACCTAGGACACGGTGAGAAGACACCAGAGGATTGTCCCAAGAATGACAGGAACCTGTCATTGGCCTCTGCGCAGCAGACGGCCCCAACTGCCTATCCTCTGAGACCGACGGCAAGCATCGATCGACACCGAGACTCGGAACACAGTGAGGAATCACCGGAGGAAGGTTCCGAGAGTGACAGCTAACAGGGGCCGTCACTGACCGATGCCGAACAGCAGGCCCTGGATGCCAACGTCCCAACACCATCCCGCTAGGCGGCACACTAGCAGGCGAAGGTGGAACAATAAACGATTCACTCGTGGGACGAGGAATCGCTGCCGAAGCGACCGGCCGGCTCAACCGACTAGGAGCAAACCTAGCCAGATGAGACGGAGCAGACAGCAAACCCGCACAGCCCCGCCGTGAGGCTGGGGGAGGCTGAGAACACACAGACACACCAGCAGATACAGCCTCGGTCCCCCGAGACTGTAGACCATCCCCAGAGATGGAAGAGCCACCATCAGACAGAATAGGATCTGGAGTAGCAACCTCCTCAACAACGGTTGACGGTGTAGGAGGCAGATCGGAGAGGGTTACCGAGCTGACCTCGGAAAAGCTCTGAACGAAAACAGACGCCTCAATAGTGACATCAGAAGACAAAGAGACCACGGTCTCCTCGTCAGGTATCACTGAACTAACACTGCCAACAGTTGCAGAGGAACTCGCCACAGAAGTCAGATCCGAATCCTGTGTGACAGAGTCACCACGTGCACCAGCAGAAATGTCTGCTACGGCACGGCTACCCTTACCCCGAGAACGAGGGGTTCTAGCTCTGGAAAGAACCACCTTGTTCACAGAAGCCCAAAATTTAGAGGACCAAACCCCACAGATACCACATGATTGGGCCTGAGTGCAATTGTTGCAAGTGACACATGTGGCATGAGAATCGTCCACATGTTTCACCTGCAAACAAGAGGTACAAGGAATAGTCTTAGGCATGGTATCAAAACAATAATCAAGCTTCCCGCCGACGGAAAACAGTACTAAGGTCGTGTTCACACGTGGGGGAAAGACAAGATAAAGTGTGAAGAGAACAGCAATAAAAATACAAATTAACATTAAATAATAATAATAATTTGGTAGCTTGATAAAAGGATACAATCCAGTAGCACACTAAATATGAAGAATAAGTTGTTCACGAAGAATACATAGCATAATTAGCACGAGTCACAAAAATTTCCGACCATGTACAATGGCAGAAAATAAAGGAATTGACGTCACGGCTGTTGCGCATGCGCTCGGTAAATGCAAGAGGTGTGCAGAGAGAGTACCTGTAATTTCGAGCGCTGGTCTCGCTCGACCCTTTTTTCGATCTTTTTCGTGCTTTTGCACTCTCGTACTTTTCCAACTCGTTTGGAAAAGATTCTAAAAGCTTGAGTTAGTTCCGAAGTAGGGCTTGCACTTATGTTACAGCCAATTGTAAACAATTGTGAGTAGGTTGAAAAGAAACATGTATTTACCTAACACTGCAGTGATAAAAATAAGTGGTATTTTTCTTGATCAGGTTGTGATTGGGTCACGATACACTAACATACCATGAGTGGCGATTTCATAAATCAAATATTATGAAACCAACAAAAACAAATGAAAGTAGCATCTCAGAATCAATATTCATGCACTTTTTTCCAGTGGGGGGGATTCTACAGTTCTATGGGGAGGAAAGCAGAAAGATCATTTTGAGCGAGTTGTGACCTAGTCGTGATCCGGTTGAAATTCTCTGTCTGCTTTTGTTGTCAGGCAGCCAATGCACCGTTGAATGTTTTAACGTCTAAAGTTTTTTCTCAGTGAATTATGGTTGCTCACAACACCCATTTGAAGAATCAATTGGCTGGCCTTTAGTCAGACTTGAGGAATTTGTGATATTTTGGTTTTTTTAAAAATGGCGGTCAAAATGGTGGCCATTTTTACAAACAGGAGGATTTTAACCAACGTGGAGTGCGAATTGAAACAAACTAGCATCTTTCTTATCCAACAGATACACCTTTTTAATTTTGTGCAAAATGCAAAAATCAGACTGCCTAAATCCAACATGGCGACAAAAATCAGAAAAATTGATTTTTTTCCACAAATTTCACCAATTTGTTCCAGATAACTAGTGGCAATGATGGTCGTAGTGACCAGTGTTTGTGATGGATAATCACATGACAGTAATGTTTAGGCATTTCCATACAATTGTACAAGCTCTATTGGTTCAGGTATGAAGTTTGGAATTGTTACTAATATACAGCCTATAAATTATCAATGATAGCATTGGTATTAAAAATATTAGAAACAGAGAGTCCTGGTATACTGTACACCAAGAAAGATTATGTAGACCACTAGGTGGTTTCAAGAATTGGTAAGTATCCAAAAGTATAACAAAAAGGTGGCCATATGTAATGTCCAATATGGTATTTTCTAAAAATTTAGGCACTGATTAGTCTTCATTTTCAGCAGACTCACTAGTAGCCCTGCTCGTCTGTTCATTACAGCACTCAGTTATTGTTTGGCAAGTACAGAAAACAGTGCTTGCAAACCGTGAGGCAACACAGCTGCACCTGGGCATCTTGCATGGTGGTCTGCTGGAACACGAGCATCAAATCAGTTTTAAGATATTGTCAGATGCTAGTGATACATTATGAGGCAGAGTCAATGGGAGAAGTGACTTCGCCTTTTCGTCTTCAACAAACCCATAATTTGTAGGTTCCATTTTGGGTGAATCCGAATGCAGTGCATGTTTCCAAATACATGCTTACATGTGGCCTCATTTGACATTCTCTGCAAATGACTCAGTACTTGGAGGGAGGGTTCATAGTTTAGAGACTTTTGTTGTTCCTGGTCATCCTACTTTGGATGTCCAACTACTGACTCTTGCATCAGACATTGATTGGATGTAGAACACTCATAACAGACAGCCATGAACTGCATAGCATCACACAAGACGTCGTCCCAAGGAGCATGTATTTTTCCAATTGACTCTAGCGATATATACTGAGTCAAAAAAGAAAATATAATAGAAACAAATGTGAACAAGAGCGCTTGTATCGCTGAAGCAATACAATGTCCCCTACCAGACTAATAAGCATTAATAATTATACAAATGTTATAACCTAGATGTGATCAGCATGAATTCCGTTCAAGCATTTCCAAAAAAAGTCCCGAAAACTGATATTTTGGCACTTTTCCATATTTCCAAGGGCTATAACTCACACAAGAATAATGCAATCAGCATGAAACTTAAACTTGATCTGTAAGTCATCATTCTATAGTAGGTTACCAAGAATGAAATCATTCGGTTGAAGCATTTCCAAAAAAAGTCCGGAAAACTAAAGTATGACTGACAGACTGACTGACAGACTGACGATGGACAGAGTACAAATGAAACTTGATCTGTAAGTCATCGTTCTATAATAGGTTACCAAAAATGAAATCATTCCGTTGAAGCGTTTCCAAAAAAAGTCCGGAAAACTAAAGTATAACCGACAGACTGACCGACAGACTGACCGACAGACTGACCGACAGACTGAGGATGGATGGACAGAGTGTAAATGAAACTTGATCTGTAAGTCATCGTTCTATAGTAGGTTACCAAAAATGAAATCATTCCGTTGAAGCGTTTCCAAAAAAAGTCTGGAAAACTAAAGTACGACCGACAGACTGACTGTCTGACTGACGGATGGATGGACAGAGTGTAAATAAAACATGATCTGTAAGTCATCGTTCTATAGTAGGTTACCAAAAATGAAATCATTCCATTGAAGCGTTTCCAGAAAAAGTCTGGAAAACTGATATTTTGGCGCTTTTCCATATTTTCAAGGGCAATAACTCACACAAGAATAAGGCAATCAGCATGAAACTCAAACTTGATCTGTAAGTCATCCTTCTATAGTAGGTTACCAAAAATGAAATCATTCCGTTGAAGCGTTTCCAAAAAAAGTCTGGAAAACTGAAATTTTGGCATTTTTCCATATTTCCAAGGGCCATAACTCACTCAAGAATAATGCAATCAGCATGAAACTCAAACTTGATCTGTAAGTCATCATTCTATAGTAGTTTACCAAAAATGAAATCATTCTGTTGAAGCGTTTCCAAAAAAACTCGGGAAAACTGATATTTTGGTGCTTTTTCTCATATTTCCAAGGGGCCGTAACTCACACAAGAATAATGCAATCAGCATGAAACTCAAACATGATCTGTAAGTCATCGTTCTATAGTAGTTTACCAAAAATGAAATCATTCCGTTGAAGAGTTTCCAAAAAAAACTCCGGAAAACTAAAGTGTGACTGACAAACTGACAGACTGACAGACAGAGAGATTGACAGATGGACGGAGTGAAAACCTATAGTCCCCTCCGGCGATGCCGGTAGGGGACTAAAAAATAGCATAAAGGATGAAATATAATAGTGCTAATGTTGCATGTTTGTGGACAAGAAGTCGTGCAAAGAGTTTAATGACATGTTGTTGTCCACCCAAACATATAAAATTTTGCTACGGATTTCAAAACAGCACATGCAACCAGAGAAAGTCAAATTGAATGGGTGACCGACGATTTTCTTTGTGTTATGTTGTGCTAGAGAGCCTAAGTTACTGGAAAAACACCCTAGTTTTTGTCTTCTGATATTTTTAAAAATGACAAGGTTAACCGAAAATCAGAAGTTGCATGCCATTGGTATGCATGAGGCTGGGATACCTCCAAATGAGCTCGCTGTTGAGTTCGGAGTTACTGTGGCCACTATTTACCGTCTCATTGGAAGGTATAGAACCACTGGATCCACTGCCGATCGACTGCATTCAGGTCAACCAAGACATACGACCCCTGCACAAGACCGACACATCAGGACATCTCACTTGCGGGATTGCATCCTTCCAGCGACGAGGACAGCAGCAATTACTCCTGGAAGAACTATTAATAGAATCAGTGCACAAACTGTCCACAACAGACTTACTGAACACGGCATCCAAAGTAGGTGTCCACACCACAGACCAATTCTTACCCACGTCATCGTACCCTCAGAATGGAATGGGAACATCAGCATGTTCTCTGGACTCAGCAGTATTGGACCACAGTTCTTTTCAGTGATGAATCATGATTTTGTCTACGGCTCGCTGATGGTAGGGCAAGAGTGTATCACCGACGAGGAGAATGGTTTTCTGACGCTTGCGTGCAGGAATGCGACCGTTCGACGGGGTTGTGTAATGGTTTGGGCAGGAATTTCCTTGCACCATCAAACGCAGTTGATCTTCATCAATGGTAATCTGAATGGACAGCAATATAGGGACGAAATTCTTAATGCTGTTGTTATCCCGTTCAACGCTAACGTTGGATTGCAGTTATTCCAGCAAGACAATGCCCGATGTATATCTATCGTGAATTTCTTGAGGAGCAGAGCATCGACTTCATCCCTGACCCCCACTTTCGCAAGATTTGTCGCCAATCGAGCATCTTTGGGATCAATTGGACCGTCGGGTACGACTCCATGATCTTCAGACGTTGGGCGATTTATGTAATGTTCTAAGGCAGGAGAGACTTATCAGGTCCATGCACCGTCGATGTCTTGCCATCCAAAAGGGAAACAGTGGACATACATGCTATTGACTGCATGTGTGAACTTTTCATTTCACCCCATGTCTGAATTGAGACGTCCTGACGTGATGCTGGCAATAGTAAGAACATGAAATTATGCAAATTTATACAGCTAGACTCGAAATATGAATTTACAATAATTTGTTTGGGATTAAAGTCGATAATACTGAAATGAAAGTGTCAATGACACTGTAGCTCAACTTGTCAAGACAAAGACATGTACATGTATACTATGTGACACAGCAATGACAAACATCTAGGTAATGACCTGATAACAAAGGTACATATAAAGTATTGTAACGGTCTGTACATAAATACTGACCGTTGCCTGTAACAAATGTATAGGTAAAGTATTGTAAAGGTGGGTGACAGTCAGATGCTAAACTAGAAAAGAAATCTTTGAGTCCCAGAGTGGGTCTGATTGAACCCCAAAATATTTGTTCTCATAGCACAGTGATAACAAAGGCACCCCAAAACACACTCGTTCCTGTCCCAAGGTGAAAATAAAGGCACCCAAGAAGTTTTGTGAAGATCAGTTCATAAATACGAGCTGTATAGAAGTTGTGACAAAAAACTGATTGGACCTAATTTCGGTACAAAATGGCCACTGGCAGCCATCTTGAATTTTGGACCGCACCCAGAAACACTCATTCTCATCCCAAGGTGATAACAAAGGTACCCAAGAAGTTTTGTGAAGATCGGTTCATAAATACAGCCTCTACCCTGAGCCGTATTGACATGTGTGCTTACATTGTGTAAGTAGCACTGAATAAATGAAAGTTCATCTAATTTGCATAATTTCTGCACGAAAAAAAACCCCTTACAATATGTGATGTATTCCATGTTACTAAACATTCATACAAAAATTTAATCAAACCAGAACTTTCATACAGAAGTTCTGTACAAAAGACTGATTTCACTAATTTTGGTACAAAATGGCTGCTGGTGGCCATCTTGAATTTCGGACCACACCCAAAAACACTCGCTCTCATCCCACGGTGATAACAAAGGTACCCAAGAAGTTTCGTAAAGATTGGTTCATAAATATGGCCTCTAGTCTGAGCCGTATAGAAGTTGTGTACAAAAAACCGATTAGACCTAATTTCGGTACAAAATGGCCACTGGCAGACATCTTGAATTTTAGACCGCACCCAGAAACACTCGTTCTCGTCCCAAGGTGATAACAAAGGTACCCAAGACATTTCATGAAGATCAGTTCAGAAATACAGACTCTAGCCCGAGCCGAATTGACATGTGTACTTACTGTGTGTAAGTCGCACTGAAAAAATCAAAGTTCATCTAATTTGCATAATTTCTGCACGAGAAAAAAGCCCGTATTATATGTGATGTATCCCATGGTACTAAACATTCACACAAAAAATTATTCAAATCAGCGCTTTCATATGGAAGTTCTGTGCAAAAATCTGATTGCACCTAATTTTGTACAAAATGGCTGCCATCGGCCATCTTGAATTTCGGACCGGACCCCAAAACACTCGTTCTCGTCCCACGGTGATACCAAAGGTACCCAAGAAGTTTCGTAAAGATCGGTTCATAAATACGGCCTTTAGCCCGAGCCGTATTGACATTTGCACTTACAGTGCTGAAAGTAACACCAAAAAACATCAAAATTAGTCTAATTTGCACAATTTACGCACAAGAAAAAAAACCTGTATTATATGTGATGTATCCCATGGTACTAAACATTCATACAAAATATTATTCAAATCAGAGCTTTCATATGGAAGTTCTGTACAAAAAACAGATTTCTGCATCGTCGGTACAAAATGGCGGCTGGCAGCCATCTTGAATTTCAGACCGCACCCAAAAACACTCGTTCTCGTCCCACGGTCATAACAAAGGTACCCAAGAAGTTTCGTAAAGATCGGTTCACAAATACAGCCTCTAGCCCGAGCTGTATCCAATTGTTGACGTACGGACAGACGGACGACGGGCCATGACAAAAGCTCACATTTGGCTTCGCCAAAGTTGAGCTAAAAATTGCTCCTCAAAGTTTATTATACTTTCTTTTTTGACTCAGTATACAACCCTCTTTCAAAACTTTAAGGACCCGACCTTTACCTATTCCAAAGCACCCATCGATGGTATCACACCCAGAGACAGAATGTGTGGCACGGATACCTGGGATAATGTCATGATGCTTCTCAACAGTGGCACCAAGTACTATCACAGAGCTATCCCTAATGGATGATTCCATAACCTTTTTATGACACCTTTGTTAATTTCAGATGGAAAGTTGGCTTGGACAGTAACGGTGAGTTTGTGCCCCTTAGTACTTTCACCACCAAAATTCTAATGTGACTTAAAATACTGACAAATTATACTGATGAGCTGCATTTTATTCTCAGTGACGGTCAAAATAAGTTTCTGAGATGGCAATACTGATATTGCGCTCAACCTGAATTCTCAGCAACAGCTTTCAGCACTCCTGTGAGTCCCTGTCCAACTTTTCGTGCTGAACTTGTTGTACCTGTCGAAAATAAGATAAACGTTGCCCAACAACAACTTCTGTTTCAGATTCTTGAAAGTTTTCAATGAAATCCAGCAGAATAGGACTGCGAAGTTTATTCGGTGCTGAACAGTGAGGAATCCAGAGTAGGTTACATCCATCAATTACAGTGCAAACATTTACGCCTGTCGGTGTGGATTTCTTTGCTGATATTGTACATACAGTTCTTGTTTTGAGGTCTGATGTCGATTTTGGTATATGCAAATCACCAGCTTCATTGACCAGTGCTGTTGGAACTGGCGCCAGCTCATAAGAGATCACTTCCTTTATGTCAATATCTCTCATATTCGACTGAAGACCCTTTACCTTTGAATAAATCAAGTTGCAATCATAAACGCGAGTCACCTACTTTTATAACCTTCTTCATGACGGACATTGTCACCTCCGGTGTGGACATTGTATCAAAAAACCCGGCTGGTAGCATCACTCAAACTCAACCATCTCCTCTTGACCCAGAGCTATGGCATTGTAAACATTTACGGATGCTGGCCCAATCCTAACAGTGATAATATTCATGACTTCATTCAGGTGTTGCTTCAGATTCAAGGGATTGATAACTACATCCAGTTTGCTCCTGAGGCCATCTGGATCAAGTTCATTAGTGGTGATTCTATTTTTGGCTGATTTAAACTCACACTGCAAGCCCTCAATCGAGAAACGACACTCACTAAACGGCTGCACGTATGAAGACTGAGAGCCCAGACATTGAGAGTTTGTGGTTTCAAAGTGATACTAATTATTCCAGATTTACCTTGTCCATAACACATGAATGTGGTTTCGATGTACATGCCGCTCCAAATTCCATCTATATGTCTCATTACATGATTCCCTTTCATGAAATGTTCGAGAATGTCTTGGGGCAGAGCTTGCATCTCTCGTAAATATTAAAGGCCATATCTAGCATAGTTAAAGCTCTTTGTATAATGATTTCCATGTTTACGCAACATTGTGTTGATCAGGAAATGATACGGGTGGGTTCTACGCCAGTTTGGGTCATGAAATTCGCACTAAATCTTTCAAATGTTTGAAATGTGATTTTTTTGGTCATATTTGCGGCTATGTTATTCATTCCTAATATTTAAAATTCCTCAAGGTTGACAGGAAGCCAGCCAGTGAAATCAAATTATGACATGTTGTTACGCGGTAGTAGAGCTTTTCCATTAGCATTTGTATGATTTCCATCAAGTGAATACTCCTGTTAATCAAATATTTTGGACTGTCAAAGTGACTATTCAGTCAACCCGTTTCCACTATTAACCCTCAACTCGTGAGTGTTTTCAAGATTTCTTTTTATCAAATCCAGTCATGGCTGCTTCACAGCAGTATTTGATGCCAAATGCCTCTAAATTTAACTTGAGAGAACACTGGTGGAAAATCCATTCTGTCTACAGGGGGGAAATTGATTAAATTTGACCAATTTATACTTATTTCAGTGGCAAGAGAAATTGGGCAGAAATATTCACCAACAGCATGTAAGGAGTTAATAAAACACAAAGGCTTCCATCATTTTCAACTTGTGCCAGATAACAGTTTCACACACCACAGTCAGTTGTTACTGACAAAATTGTAGTCTATTGTATAAAAGCATTGTAAACAATTCTTTTCACTCATCAAATGGATAAGAAATTGGTCTATTCTCTGCATTTTCAACATATGTTGAATGGATGAGAGAAAATATCTCAAGTTGTGTAATTAAAAGGTAGAACTCTTCTTTGGTTTCCATGGAATGTAAATAAAAAGGTTCAGAGAGTTTATCCAGTTCATAATTCTAATGATGCTTTTCAATAAAATTTTTCATCATTTTTTTTTATTAATTATTGACATGTTTCCAAAGTCTATATAAACAAGAAGATTATAAAGTCATTTTTGTCAGCATTCTCCATACATTTTTCAAAATGTTTAATACATCATCTTTCTTCAGCTGATAGTCAAGTTAATTAGTGCATTGGTCCCTTCTTCCTGAGGTTCTGTCCAATCAGTGCAGAAAAGATTCTACAGTCTCATAAAATAGACCTCAGTGTATTGTTTGATATTGATTCCACAGAATACACTACAGTATTGATTGGGATGTAAAATGAAAGATCAGTGTTTGCGGTTCACACCCATGTGCAAATTTACCCTTAACTCTTCTCTCTTGAGTTCCAAATAGAACAACAAGGTGGAATGCAAGAACTGGGAAGAAAATCAGGGAGAATCTGACAAAATTAAATCAAAGTACAGGGATGGAATAAAGATACAGGATGGAAAATCATGATACCTGTAGTGATATGTAGTAAACTGTAGTAGGTAAAACCACAAGTGAATCTGATGCTCAGCTGTCTCTTTTGCACCCTTCAACTGAACAGCTCAGGTACCTGTTGATTGGCATTTTAATGACACTTTCAACAGAAAGGGTATTAGACAGTATTGTATCAGACAGTTTTATGGGTGGAGGGAGCCAAAGTGCACAAGAGAACAACAGAGCTACAGTGAGCAATTGTCTGACAGAGTTGGGAGGTTTTGATTTTTCAGATTCGGATTCGGTTTGGTTTCAGGAATAAACCTTGGTTTCGGTTTGTTTTTTTTATGTGTTATTAACAAACAGATAGTAAATAACACTTCATATTCCTTAACTTTGAAAAATCCGCAATATTTTGTTTGATACCACTCACCGCAAAAGCTCTGTCTGTACTGGGTTCAGTCTAACTTCCCTTTGGATTTTAAGGAATCATTGCTAAGACTGTTAAGTCAGAAAAACCATAACTCCAGGTAACAAATGAATAAGGTTCATCTAAACTATGTTGCGCTCTCATTGTCACATTTTCTCATTTATTGACTCGTCCTCCGGAGAGAAAATGTGACAATGGGAACACAAGGTATTCGTCCTTTTGCCAGAAAGTCTAAGTGATGAGAGTCCATATTGGCCGCTAGTCCAGTTCTCTCCAAGTAAGACAGTTTGATCAGTTCATGCATGGGACTTGTGGTTCTGTTTTCTGGTTTGCAGCAAAAATCAGAACCAAACCAGAAAACCAAAAAAATGCACAGCCCTATTGCCTTATTCACCAACTTATTATGTATAAGCGGAGTTAGCAGCTGCTGATGGCAAGGGCAGCATCGATGTGCAGTATGCCTTTCTACGCAGCACTGCCATGCCAACATGCTGATAACCAGGATTAAGTGCCTTGCCCAAGGACACAACACAGTTACCGCTGGTCAGGATCGAACTGTCGTCAATTCAATTTGAAGTTTAATGCTCTCACTACTGAGTCACCATGCTCCTGAAGGAATATAAGTCCCTTGAAAGCATGAATGATGTCACTGCAATATCCAATGGTCAGAATGTAAAGTCTTATGGCTTTGATACATCAGTTCAATGCAACAGGGTACTTTCACTTGGGCCAATGCCATTTTAATGAACATAAAGCAAATAAGCTCTGTACAGGGCGGAGAACCTTCCCAAAATTAACTTGTTGACTACTGGAAGCCAATTTTTGGGCTTTATCCTGAAGTGTGGGTACCACACGTTAAAGGCTTCAAATTCTGTGGATGAACTTCAATTATTTTTTGATGTGATATTATTTAGCCTGGGAGGATTTGTCTTGTTACCATTTACGGGAGAGTGCCTATAGGCACTCTCCCATAAATGGTAACAAGGCAATAACATGTGAACAAAATTTTGACAACCATAAAAACTTAGCACTTAACCAGTTAATAAACATACATGTTTATCTAAAGTCCCGGAGTAAGCCTACCAACATGGCTAGCAGGCCCCCCTCCCAAACAAAAATTTAGGAACTGAGCAATTTAATTTATCGCCTCAAAAATATAGCCTATGACCACCCAAGCTTGTTTAACACAGAAAAAGCACTGAGCTCCACTTTCTGGGATTGCAAGAGGCAACTAATCATGAAAGGGACAACAAAATAAAATTGTAATTTTGTATATTTTTGGATATTTCAAAGAAACGTTTGGTCAAAATTAAGATACTCGACGTGAGGGGGCAGGGCGGTGTATCCAACAGGAAGCCTTAACCAACATGGCATGCTATAAGCATATCACAAAGTGCAAAATATTGGGTTTGAGGAGAGTAGGTATTCTATTGGTGGGGTCCTAGGGTCTACCCATGAATATTTTGTAGAAATAGGGCATAAATAGAGCCATCTGGATCCATCCTGGCAATCTAAGAACATTTGTCCTAATTTTGTAAAGTACTTCAGATCAGTAATTTCCTGTGTTGGTGCAGGTCCAGCTAAAATAAGATGTAGGATAACTACGAAGAATTTTACATTTCTGCTTTGTTGATAATTTCAAGTCTTGCATCATTTCTTGGGAAGCTTCCAGTGAGAGCTTCCAAATGGAATGGTGGCCAGGTTTGGACTTATCAACAGAGGAAAATGGAATAAAAACTGTGAAAGCTGACTTATGGTCTTTTGCAGTTTATAACAGCTGGTACATTGCATGCATTAACAGTCCTAAATGTAAAGCATTTCTTTTTGTCAATGGAAAATTTCCGAGTGGCCGCTTTATAGGGGTGAGACTCGGGGCGCGGTGGCTCAGTTGGTAGAGGTGCAGGCTGCAAGCCGAGAGGTCCTCAGTTCGAATCCCACCTGCGGCAACCGCGTTGTGTCCTTGGGCAAGACACTTCACCCCGATTGCCTACATGGGGGCACGATGACGCTGTGTACTGAGATGTACTGCACGTCGCTGGTGCGCATGTCTTCAACCAATCTAACCCTGCCTGTGCTGCGGTGCAGAGTTCAGAGTTACGATGTTGGGGAGCTGACAGCTGCTCGTCGTTGCTCGGTGGTTCTCTCCGGGTACTCCGGCTTCCTCCACCCATAAAACTGTCACGGTCATGATTAGCCATTGTGCATAAGTATGTGACCTTAAACACCAATAAATAAATAAATAAATAATAGGGGTGAGACCTCTCGATGTCTCCACCTCCGACCCACGATCCACCTCTGGTTTGACTAAGAGTTGCATTCGTCATCATGTTTTTCTTGTAACAGTACATAAAAGAACAGTGAAGTACTCTCATAAGATAAATTCCTTAATTAACTTAATAATTTTGGTATTACAAAAACACCCTAAAATAACGTTTCCAAGAATTTCATCTTGAACATGACAAAACAATGCTGAAAGTGTGTGACAAGTCACTATAATTTGAGTGTACAAAAAAGTTGCCATCAAAAGCTGGTTATGTTCATTTTGAAAGTGTTTTTCAGTTGAAAATGTTTTTCATTTAATGTCAGATAAGTCGTATGTGATTCTGTGAAAATAAGTATGCCTGCTAAATTGATCTAATTACCGGTAGCATATTCTGATTTTGTTTTATCGATTACATGAATGAAAACTCATTGTGTTCACTTCTGATAAATTAATAATTCAGATTTTTGGACACTAAGACACTCTCAAATGCTTTGCAACAAGTTCAGAACATAAATAAGTCTGGACGACTGAATGACATTATGGAGAAACATGCATCACCAACAGTGAGCCATTTTTTTTTTAAAAAAAAAGTAAAATTATATTCCAATACAATGGGAAAGTTCTGAAACCCATCATCCAAACTGTAATGGTTTTCAGCTACTTCATTCAAAATTTTATTTTTTTCAAATTAACCATTTGCCTAATGAATCTGTGGCATCCGCCTTCGTAATTTACAAATTTAAGCAGTTGAAAAACAAAATTTTTTCACAAAACCATATGATGTGACCCCTTATTGAGGGGATCACATGATATGGTTTTGTTGAAATTTTTTTAAAAATTTGAAAAAACAAAAATAAATTAATAAATTTCGATATCATCTGCATTGGTAAAGTGTTAAAATGCAAAATTATGGGGTTTGATTAACTGACTTTCAAAACTCATAAATGCAACAGCCTAATGATAGATGCCTCAGGAATCTTTTACAGAGTGTATGATTGCTGTTGTAGGGAATACTGTTGTATTTTAAGTTGTTGAACCCTTAACATTAGGTAAGTTATCCGAGTCCTTGACAAGAGTAGATTACAACCACATTTATCATCAGCTTAATGAAAACTTGGAACCTCAACATAGTTGGTTTCTAGAAGCATTTGGGAACTGAAACAGTTAACTAATAGAGTGCTGAAAGCTCATATTTTGGGTTTATTCACAAGTGCAGGCATCTTAAAGGCATCATATTCTGTGGATGTGCTTCATATTAATTTTGAAGTGAAATTACTTTGTCAGTATGGAGTTCCCTTGTTACAATTTATGGGAGAGCGCCAATAGGCTCTTTGATGAGGAAAATAATTTAGCACTGTATTAGTTAATGCCTTGGTACCAAGAGATCAAGTTTTTCATCCAGATTCAATCCATTCAGTTTCGTACATACAAATATTTGAGTCACAAAACAATTGCCAAAACTCAACCAATTTGATGATTATTATTGATGGTTTGTATGGACTTCCCCTGTCACAATTTATGGAAGAGTGCCAACAGGATTTTTTAATGACAAAAAATAATTTAGCACTCTATGAGTTAATGCCTTGGTCACAAGGGGGTCAAATTTCTCACCCAGATTCTATCCAATCAGTTTCATTCGTAAAAATGGTTCAGTGTACTTTCGCCTACAGTGCACATTCACCTACAAAAATTATCAGGTAAAAGTGAAGGCGAAAGTGCAATAACTAAGGTATAGGGATTAGTAGCTAATTACCTGGTCTACCCACAATAAAATCAACTGACCGTTTGGTGATTGAGAGAGAGAGAGAGAGAGAGAGAGAAGGAGGGGGGGGGGGTTCCAATAATATTCATATTCATAGGTTTTATTATATCGATACAATTTATCCCTCCCTCTCTTTCTCTCTCTTTCTCTCATTCTCTCTCTTTCTCTCTCTAGTCTCAATAAAAACATACAAATATGAGTATTACTGGAACCGGCTCACAAATAACAAATCCACATTGTATATGATGTTCTAAACTAAACTTGTTCTTACAAGAATCCATTAAGTTAACATCCCAATTTTACCAGGCGCCCAGCTGCATCAAGAAACTGCACATGTTAACATCCCAATTTTACCAGGTGGCCAGCTACATCAAGAAACTGCACAGGTGACTTTTGCCCTGAAGAAGTAACTGATCTTTGAGTCTTTGAAGTCTCTAGTCAAGTTCACGGTATTGCCGTTTTCGTGGAGGAGGGCGTACACCATGCATGTACTGGCTGAGCTTGTTTCTCTGTGTTTTCTCAAGTTTTTGTATTACATTCACAAAGGCAAATATGTTGGGGTGAGCACGTTCGACAGTCTTATTTAGGAGGCAGTGCCATCCCTCAGTATGGTTATTAGTTCTAGGACCAATGTTACTGTGGTGGTTCCAAACTGCCGGGGGAAAACGAGCCTCCTCACCAACCCAGTTGTGCACCATATAGTCATTGAATGCCGTTGCCTGCACTACATCTGGGGACGCATCCACCACTTCAATCCACACATCTTGAACTTGTTGAATTGGTAACAGTGGCAGTGCAGCTGCATGACGCACCCATTTATACTCTTTCTCGTTGTTCTGGTACTGATTAACCATATCCAACTTCTGAACCTTTTTCCATATAGACTGTGTGTTGTGAAAAAAGCAGCCTCGTGTGTCACAATTGGGAAATGTCTCTTGTACTGCTCTTATTGCTGCCATTTCAAAATCAGTTTGAATGACCTCAGGAAGTAACTCACGACTAGTTACCTCCTGCACCACAGCCTTAAGTTGTGTAAAGAAACGCACATACGTCCCACACTGTCTATTAGGAAGAAGGCAGAATGCGAGCAGAGACATTTTAGTTCCCACATGTCCATGCATAACATACAGTTGATCCCACAATGGGGGACAAGAATAGAACGTACCATCTATATATAACTCTGACACTTGCTGCATAATTTTGAGGCAGTCATCTGTAGCAAAGCACAAAATCCTTTCATCATCACCATCATTGATACACAGGAATCGTTCCCCATCCAGTGTTACACACCATCTATCAGGTAGGTACACTTCTGCAAGTGAAGTTGGAAGGGTTGGTGTGGTTTTCCTTCATCTCTTATACAAGCCACTCTTTAAACTATCAAATGATTGAATGTCAATAGCCAAGTCTCGTTGAATAATACTGATTTATTCGTCATAAATGGCTTGGATCGGCGCCGTTTCAGTCTCAACGCGCTGCTGCAATGTTTCTAAACAATTATTCACATCCTCCTGCTCTTGTGGGTGGTTATTTGGAGTTACCTTTCTGACAAAATCATCTACAGTTGTGCATGTTCCATTACAACCTGAGTCAATGCATTTCCAGTGCACACATGTCTTTCTACGGTTATTCAGTCTATATCTGTAACCATCAAACAGAACCTGCCTTCCACCTCTTTGAGACTGTACACACTCCACACGTTGGTGGTTTGCCATTTTGGTAAATTGGATTCAACATTTTTACCCCTCTATATATGTACATTTAGTTGTTCACAGTTTATACAAATCTAAAGCAAACTACAGTCTTTGATTTAATAATTAATAATTAATCAGCAGTTGATTTGTCTTCATGGCCTCAGAAAAAAAAAAACACAAAACATAAGACCATTCAGTCTCATATGCAAAAATATTTGAGTTACAAAAAAAGTATGTTCGATCAACAGATCATACAAACCAGAGTCTCTTGTGATCCAAATACACAGAACGACACATGAGTGTGTGGGTTAATTGATATGGCACAAGTGCCAACGTGGAAGGATAAAATGAGAGGCCACAGGCAGAAAGAGAGTGTCACCTTGTACATGTGTATATACTGCAATGACTGTCACCAAAAAAGCTCTGAAAAATGTCTGTTTTTCAACCCTCCACTTGCCATTCTCAGAACATACTCTACATTAGGCTTGAGATTATGTTGAAAAATAACAAAAGGACTTCGCTCTGAAAAGGCCACCTAGGTTGGTTGAAATTTAGTATTGAAATCTGGAGAAACATTCCTGGAAGCTAAAAGTTTTATGAAGAAATGAAGTGAAATGGCAATAAACAAAAACATCATTTTGACACATTAGAACTTTCTGGTTGTGTATCCTTACACCCTCACAAACTAATGCAATCATTAATGAAAACAAAACACTGAATTGAAATAAACTTTGTTTTTCTTACCAAATATCAAAAGATTCTGTCCAGTGGATCTGAAGAAGATCTTTGAGGAATATTCCTCATATTGCATTAAGTAAAGTGTAGTGATGAACCGATAATTGGAATCGGCAATTAGAACCAGCCGACTATAGGGTATCGGTCGATTATGACAACCGGCAGTTAAAAACTGGTAGTTTCCGGTTATTCTATATTTAACACTAACTATTAAAAATCTCTTTGATGTCTGGCCATTTCAATAAAGTTTCCCCATTAAAAATGTGTTAAGTGCATAGCAGAATATTTAGGGATTTGCAGGGCTGAGATATTACGAAATTTACCATCAGCAATCGGTACAAGATCGCCACCATTTCCCGGCTGATCGAAGTCACTGGCCTTCAATCATTCATGGTTCTGTACAACGTTGCATTGGGTACATGCATAAATAAAATGTGTTCAGCCGGTAATCTGGAGTACTTCATGATGCAAGCATCACAATATAATAAGAAATTAAAATTTCAGAAAAAACTAAAAATCACTCTTTTTTCAATGATAGATGATTGTTATGCAACATGAATTTTAAGTCGCATGACTGTCACAAACACGTTTACAGTTTGTCAAATTCATTTTTTAATTCAGTTACCTCCCTTGATGTTTCTCTCCAATGTTGACTGCAGAGTACATGTAAACACTGGAGAAACACATGTCTGTATTAACACTATTTACCGGAATAAACACAATCTTCAGAAGAACAATATTGTGTGATTGTATTGTTAATAACGATCTTCTCTTCCACCCCAACCCCCAAAAATGCAAATATAATTTTGGCTAATATTGCCCATTAATAAACATGCATACTCTGTGAACTTATGCAGTATTAAGCTTTCGTAATTGGTGATTTATCAATGAAATTCTGTAGTATGACAGGCAACAACAGATTTTCTTTTGTGTCCTATTTCAACCATTGGAATCGGCATCGGAATCGGCATAATCAACAGAGAAATAATCGTAATCAGTTCATAGCAGAGTTTTGATAATCGGTTCATCACTAGCAAAAGTGGAGCCAAAATATGAGCACATGGACTTGATTTGAATATACTTGAATCTGCACTGCCTTCACAAGTATGGTGTGTACAAAATGCGAAAAGTTTCTTTTTTTTTTGCATCAAAAGAGTATAAAGGTATAACACACTATTCAAGATTACAACAATGTGCAGATTGCGTTCATTACATCATATACACAGACAAAAATTGTTAGTATCTTTTCATTCAAAAATTTTACTGATGTAACTCCATTTTTTTGTAATGGTCTCGCCTTAACGATTGGATATATGTACAATGTGTATAGCTCAATATTTTTGTACGATTTTATACTTTGTAGAAAACCTGAAACAGTGGGGATAATTTTCTTTCAACTGCAGGAATAAATGTATTTTTTGTAAATGACATATATTCCATTAGCTTGGGAGAAGTTCTAGAGACACTGAACCAAAATGTATTTCTATTTTGTTTATATCTGCATGAAGTTTCAAATCTGGATTGAGATTATTTTTTTCCACCAGTCCTATTAAACAGTTTTTCGAGAAGGAACACTCATAAAAATAGATGTAAAATAGTTTCTTTGGTATTTCCACAGAAGGAACACAGTTCTGTCTCTGACAATCTACATTTAAAGAGTTTAGAGTTAGTAAATAAGATTCTGTGATTGATCTCAAATTGAAAAGATTGTTGATATGAACAATTATTATCTGAGCCTCCCGAGGATGATATATATCATATATGAAAAGATTCTGATTGGTACATCTGAAGAAGAATATTTTTAAAGAATATTCCTCACATTTCACCCATAGGGAACCCAAATACAAACCCGTACACCTGATTTGAACAAGCATAAAACTGTAAAACTGAATGCTATGACTTCAAACACTATTTTATTTTCAAAAAGACAAAAAAAGACAAACAATAGTTGATTAGCATTGAGAACAAAAATATCTTGAACATGGAAAGAGGATTCAGCAATAAGCTAAGTGCTTATTCGAGGCCGTCTCCTGAATGCTATTAGAATTTATTTATTTATTAAGATTTAATGACACTTTAACAGCCAAGGTCATATCATCTGATCTGCTGTGCTGTGCATGAGTTTTTTCTCTTTCGTAAAAATTCGTAAGAAATATTTGTTGTCAGTTTTAAATGATAAATGTAGGCCTAACATTGTCTACTGTATTTGTGCATACTGCCCATGTGGGTGTAATATTGCAATAAATCTATTCTATTCTATTCTATTCTATCATGTTGGTGACAGTTTTTACGGATGGAGGAAGCTGGAGTACCCGGAGAGAACCACCGAGCAACGATGAGCAGCTGCCAGCTCCCGAACATCATAACTCCGTACTGCAGCACAGGCAGGGTTAGACTGGTTGAAGACGTGCACACCATCGATGTGCAGTACGCCTTAGTGCACAGCGTAATCGTGCCCCCATGTGGACACTCGGGGTTAAGTGCCTTGCCCAAGGACACAACGTGGGAGTCTGGATTGATCGCTCAGACGGTATGCTATTAGGATACTGTATACCAAATATGTGATGATTCTGACTGGGAGATCTGAAGAAAATGATTGTTAAAGAATTCTCCTCATTTTGCACAATGTTAAAATTTGGATTTCCATAAGGAGCCCAAGTATGAACCGAGGGACTAAATTTGAACAAACTTAAATTTTACCTCCATAAGGATGCTGTATATCAAATATCACAAGATTCTGACTGGTGAATAAGAAGAAGATTTTTAAAGAATTTTCCTCATTTTGGACTAGGGAGCTCAAATTAGAACTCAGGGTCTTGATTTGTGCAAGCTTGAATTGGATCCTCTAAGGATTTTGTATGCCAAATATTGAAAGATTAAAAAATTAACATTATTTCTACCAATCATTTACATCTATCCTGCCCACAGAGGAGGACTTCCACCTGAGACATTGCTTACTGGGTCCTATTTTACAATTAACTGGTTGAGTTCGAAATTATTTTTCAAAGGTGATTTGAAACATGGGTATTTTTTTCAAAGATACCACATTCCCAGAAAGAGTAGCCGTACTTTAGCAAAGAATTTGTTCATAAACAAGAGATGGTCTGTCTCCCACTATACCCCCACCATGGCATACCGACTAGTGTGGGTGACTGAAAGAGGCATTCAAATTTTGTAAGTAAACAAAATCCAACATGGCCACCAGTCAGCCAACTTGAATCGATCAGGAAAAAAATCACGCACTGCTCCTCCTCATGTCAATCATTTATATTGAGTTTCATGACAATGAAGCAAAACCTGTAGAAGGAGTTCGCTCCACAAGTATTTTGCAAAATCCAATATGGCCGCCAGTTGGTCATTTTGAATCCGATTGGGAAAAAAATGATGTCGCGCACTGCTCCTCATCATGTCGATTATCTGTATTGAGTTTCATGACAATGCAGCAAAAACTGTAGAAGTAGTTCACTCCACAAATATTTTGCAAAATCCAATATGGCCACCAGTCGGCCATCTTGAATCCGATCAAGAAAAAAATTATGTCACGCACTGCTCATCATGTTGATCATTTTTGTGAAGTTTCATGAACATGCAGCTAAAACTGTGGAAGTAGGTCACTCCAGAAGTTTACATGTGCAACAGACCAACAATGATGACAGACCAACAGACAAGTTGACTCCTATATACTCCCCCTAAAACTTCATTTTGTGGAGGTATAATAATTGTTTTGTAACAAGTTATTGGAGAGTGGCAATAGGTACTGTCCAATAAATTGCAACCAAACAGTTTTATATAATTTTTTTTTCTACTGCTCAGTAAACATCAAGCTACTGCATACAGTGTAAAGCCACTAATGTGGTTTCCAGTACTTTTCAATACAGCCATGGTAGTGTCTTCTGTCACTCCAGTTGAAACAGAAGTTGTTCACCACAGAAAAACATGCATACCCCCATTCCCCAGGGAGAACTGTCAATACACTAATGAAAAAATAGCAATACAAGAAATAATCATATAATCTGACTCTGGTCAGTTTACTATACTCTGTTAATATAATGAATATTAAAACTTTTATATCCTGTTAAAGAAGTTAAACACTTCTAATTAATGGATATACTGAAGCAAAAAAGGAGTGCAAAAGAAAAAGAACTTTGTTGTCTGTATCAATTTTCAATGCATTACACAATTCTCTTTCAATTAACCATAATTTACTTTATTACCCATATCCAATTAAAAGGTCAAATTTGTGGTAAAGATATTTTAAATGGTTTGGTATTTGACAATGACGAACTATTATCAGGGTAATTTTATACACTTAAAAGTAAGCCATCGTACTGTAAAAGGTGATACCATTCAGGAACACAGAGTTGAAAGGATGAAAGCAAATTTAATTTGAGATTTAACCTTTTGTTTGTTTGTTTGTTTAATGGGGGTTTAATGACACTTTCAACAGTCAGGGTAATATTATGTCAGACAGTTTTCCAGGTGATGGAAGCTGAAGTAACTAGAGAGAATTTATTTTATGGTGTTTAAGGTCACATATTGTCAAGTCCAGCCAATCATTTATTCACATGTTGCCAATTTCAGAAGGTTTCCATTCCAGGCACTGGTGACTGGTCCTATTTCAGGGCTTATATTTTATCAAAATTTGGGAGAATCCATTTGAATTCTCCCGAAAATGGTGGTGAGAAGCCATACCCGCTATGAATGTCACACAGAATCCCATGAGACCACCATGGTTGAAACCCTGTTGTATACTGATAACACATGTTGCACCTTTACCCAACACAGCTTTTTAATTTTTAAAACATAAACTGAATCTAATAATTTAAAAAAAAAGTAAACAATATTTACCAATAAAACATTATAAATATGATTGTCATTGGATCCGGCTCAGTGATCCAGTTCCAATGACAGCCATATTTGTACAATTTTATTGACAAAATGTCAGGATAGTTGGTTATTATGGTTAATTTGTTGCCGCTCTGTTAGGTAAGGTGTTAAATTGACTTTCGTGGAAATCCAAGCAGAGGTGGATAGATAGATTCTCGCTGGTTTTGTTCTCAGATTCTTGTTGAAATATATGCCGTGTATTTTACCACTACATACTTGTTTATCACAGTAACTGTTGAACTCTCCCACTTACTAAACCAGCACCAGCAGAGTTAGCATCAGTTGAAGGCAAGTGTACTATCATTGTGCCAAACACCTTACACAGTGCCATGGAGTGCCAACAATAAGCAATCAGCATGAAGTTTTCCATCCTAGGCATTGTTTACCAAGTTCTATTTTACCATTTCTTTCACAATTTCACTATTACCCACAGGACCTCTTTTTTATTGTAAGTTAACATACCTGTTCTCAAACCGCAAAGTTTGTAAAAGTTGGATAAGATCTTTGATGGTTAACAGATCCCAATGCATAGAAAACCTGATGGTACAGGGTTTCCCATCTAAGTGAAATAAATGTTAAATATCACATGAAAGTATAGCATGAAAACTATTATCACAGTATCAACTTTTCAATATCGGCACTTGTTTTCGTTTGTGATAACTATTTATTTATTTATTTATTTATTTATTTATTTATTTATTTATGACCGCAACATTGAGATAAAGTCAAGTCCAGCCAATTGTTTATATCCATGTTGCCCATTTTAGAGGACTTCCACCCCTGGCATTTTCTTTTCTGTTTATAAGCAAACAACATTCCATTCCAGGCACTTAATCCCAATTGCACACATGGGGGCACGGTGGCACTGTGTACTAAGGTTACTGCATGTCGATGGTGCACATGTTTTCAACCAAAGCTAACCCTGCTTGTGAGGAGAGGAGTCTGACAGTTGATCACCACTGCTCAGTGGTTCTCTCTGGGAATTTCAGCTTCCGTCACCCATACTGTCTGACACAAGGTGACCCTGGCTGTCGAAGTGTCATTAAAACCCCAATAAATAAATGTTAAATGAGCATTCCAGCAATCCAGTTGAAAAGTGACCAGTGAATTTAGTGGTGATCCACTCCCACATCTCAATACAACATCAGCGAAAAACTTTGCAACTCAATCAGCCACAAGGCATTACGCATGTGTAATGCTTTCCATCAGTGAAGTTTTGTGACGTGAACGCTATTACACTGTGACTGCAGTCACAACATAATAGCTATCACATCAACAAACATCAAATGAAAGCCTGGCATGAAAACTAATAGTATCATATTTATTTATTTATTTATTGGTGTTTAAGGTCACATACTTATGCACAATGGCTAATCATGACCGTGACAGTTTTATGGGTGGAGGAAGCCAGAGTACCCGGAGAGAACCACCACGCAACGACGAGCAGCTGCCAGCTCCCCAACTTTGTAACTCTGCACTGCAGCACAGGCCGGGTTAGACTGGTTGAAGACATGCACAACATCGATGTGCAGTATGCCTTAGAACATGGCATCATTGTGCCCCCATGTGGACAATCAGGGTTAAGTGCCTTGCCCAATGACACAACGCAGGAGTCCGAATCGAGCGCTCAGACGATCACCCATCCGAGGACTAACCGGGCCCGACGTTGCTTAACTTCGTGAAACTAATAGTATCAACTTTCCATTATCAGTTCTTGTTTTTCATTACAACTGTAATAATAACTAAATTGTTCTGTGAAAATTCACTTTGCACTGCCATAAAAAAAATTGTACATCAGGCGTCAAAATCTTCAATGTCTGTTTCTCAGGCCCTCCCACATGGTCCTTTTGGCTGCTGCATAATCTCTTTTTATAATCAATGCAATCTTAAAAAAATAAAAATTAAATAGTTTATGTTCGATATTTTACCCAAGTTAATAAAATTGATAAATTGTGCCTTGAGTGCAACAATGCTTTAGCATTGCAAAGACTTCCTGCACTCAAGGGATGAAATACACCACCGTTCATGTTATACTGTCGATTATGAGATCTAAAACATAAAACAAAGCAAGAACATGAACTTTTGATGGCAAAGAAATAATTACAAAAATAAATGAAAGTGTCAATGACACTGTAGCTTAACTTGTGTGTTGTGTTTCATGAAAAGGATAAATGTTCAATGTTTTTGAAAGGATTATGAAATAAGAGAAGAATTGTGATAATTGGGAATATGTTAATTTCTGTTCCCTGTATGCTATGTTCTCAATAAAAATAATATGAGGTGTAGACTGTACTAAAGAATTGAAGGGTGGGTTAATGTGGCCCTCACAGTTAATGTATGTGGCCCTCACAGTTAATGTATGTCAACAAAAGTTACCAAGTTACAGAGAAATTATTCCAAAACGCGTTATCCTATCAAGTTACAATGAAATCCCTTCATATTATTTATTCATTTAGTGGTGTGTTTAAGGTCATATGCTTATGCACAATGGCTAATCATGACCGTGCCAGTTTTACGGGTGGAGGAAGCTGGAGTACCCGGAGAGAACCACCGAGCAATGACGAGCAGCTGCCAGCTCCCCAACATCGAAACTCCGCACTGCAGCATACACAGGGTTAGATTGGTTGAAGACGTGTCCACATGCAAACTATTGGGGTTAAGTGCCTTGCCCAAGGACACAACGCAGGAGTTCGAAACGATCGCTCAGACGGTCGCCCATAAGAGGACTAACCGGGCTCGACGTTGCTTAACTTCGGTGATCTGACGAGAACCGGTTACCGCAAAATCCCTTCATAAATACAGCCTGTAGACTGTGCTAAAGGTTTCGGGCCTGTGCAGCCATCATGGTTGACCGATCGCAACCAAAAGAGGACGTCCTCATCTAGACATTATACTGAGGCATCCTACCAAGTTACAATGAAATCCCTTCATAAATTCGATCTGTAGTCTGTGCAAAAGTTTTGGGGGTTTTGGGCTCGAGCAGCCGTCATGGTTGAATGATCGTAACCAAAAGGGGACATTCTCATCTAGGCATTATCTGGAGTCATCCTACCAAGTTACAATGAAATCCCTTCATAAATACGACATGTAGACTGTGCTAAAGGTTTTCAGGTTTTGGGCTCAGGCAGCCATCACGGTGGACCAATCGCGACCAAAAGGGGATGTTCTCATCTAGACATAACCTCAAACCTGCATATGAAATTTCGTGAAGATCAGACAAGAATTACGGGAATTTAGCCTGTGCTAAAGGAAAATGTGAACAGACTCACAGACTTACAGACTTCCGCACGCGTGATGGCAATAGCTTATCTTGACTTTGCCAAGTTAAGCTAAAAAATAAAATAAAAAAACACCCATCCACATGGAATTTTACAAAATGAAAGTGTCAATGACACTGTAGCTTAACTTGTGTGTTGTATTTGATGAAAAGGATAATGTTCAATGTTTATGAAAGGATTATGAAATAAGACAAGAATTGTGATAATTGGGAATATGTTCATGTTTTTGATAAAAATAATATGAGGTGTACACTGTGCTAAAGAGCTGAGGGGTGGGTTAATATGACCTCACAGTTAATGTATGTGGCCCTCACAGTTAACATATATTAACGAAAGTTACCAAGTTACAGTGAAACTATTCCAAAACAAGTCATCCTATCAAGTTACATTGAAATCCCTTTATAAATATGGCCTGTAGACTGTGCTAAAGGTTTTCAGGCTTCAGGCCCCTGTGGCCATCAGTTTCCCAATTGCGTCCAAAGGGGACGTTCTCATCTAGACATTATATGAAGTCAACCTACCAAGTTACAATGAAATCCCTTTTTAAATATGACCTGTAGACTGTGCTAAAGGTTTTGGGGCTTTGGGCTCGGGCAGCCATCATGGTTGAATGATCGCAACCAAAAGGGGGCATTCTCATCTGGGCATCATCTGGAGTGATCCTACAAAGTTACAATGAAATCCCTTCATAAATATGACCTGTAGACGGTGCTCAAGATTTTCGGGGCTTCGGGCACCTGTAGCCATCACAGCTGGCCAATCACGACCAAAAGGGGATGTCATCATCTAGGCATTCTATGGAGTCAACCTAACAGGTTACAATGAAATCCTTCTATAAATATGACCTTTAGACTATGCTAAAGGTCTTTGGGCTCGGGCAGCCATAAAGGCTGAATGATCACGACCAAAAGGGGATGTTCTCATCTAAGCTACAATGAAATCCCTTCATAATTATAACCTGTAGAATGTTCTAAAGGTTTTCAGGCTTCGGGCCCCTGTAGCCGTCACAGTTGCCCAATCGTGTCCAAAAGAGGACGTTCTCATCTAGACATCATATGAAGTCAACCTACCAAGTTACAATGATATCCCTTCGTAAATATGACCTGTAGACTGTGCTAAAGGTTTTCAGGCTTCGGGTTCAGGCAGCCCTCCTAGTTGAATGATCGCAACCAAACGGGACAATCTCATCTGGGCATCATCTGGAGTGATCCTATGAAGTTACAATGAAATCCCTTCATAAATATGACCTGTAGACTGTGATCAAGGTTTTTGGGCTCGGGCTCCCATGAAGGCTGAATGATCGCGATCAAAATGGGACGTTCTCATCTAGACATTATTTGGAGTCATCCTACCAAGTTACAATGAAATCCCTTCATAAATATGACCTGTAGACTGTGCTAAAGGTTTTCGGGCTTCAGGCTCGGGCAGCCCTCCTGGTTGAATGATCACAACCAAAGGGGACAATCTCATCTGGGCATCATCTGGAGTGATCCTACGAAGTTACAATGAAATCCCTTCATAAATATGACCTGTAGACTGTGCTCAAGGTTTTCGGGCTTCAGGCACCTGTAGCCATCACAGTTGACCAATTGCAACCAAAAGGGGATGTCATCATCTAGGCATTATATGGAGTCAACCTAACAGGTTACAATGAAATCCTTCCATAAATATTACCTTTTGCCTATGCTAAAGGTTTTTGGACTCGGGCACCCATCAAGGCTGAATGATCGTGATCAAAATGGGACATTCTCATCTAGACATTATTTGGAGTCATCCTACCAAGTTACAATGAAATCCCTTCATAAATATGACCTGTAGACTGTGCTAAAGGTTCTCGGGCTTCGGGCCCCTGTAGCTGTCACAGTTGCCCAATCACGTCCAAAAGGGAACCTTCTCATCCAGACAATATATGAAGTCAACCCACCAAGTTACAATGAAATTCCTCAATACATATGACCTGTTGACTGTGCTAAAGGTTTTCAGGTTTAGGGCTCGGGTAGTCGTCACGGTTGGCAGATAATGCCCAAATGGGGAAATTCTCATCTAGACATCATAAGGAGTCATCCTACCAAGTTACAATGAAATCCCACCATATTAAACATGACCTGCAGACTGTGCTAAAAGTTTTTGGTTTTCGGGCTTGGGCAGAGCTGACATCATGGTTGACGGATCATGCCCAAAAGGGGACGTTCTCATCTAGGCATTATACAGAGGCATCCTACCAAGTTACAATGAAATCCCTTCATAAATACGACCTGTAGACTGTGCTAATAGTTTTCGGGTTTTGGGCTTGGGCACCCATACCGGTTGCCCGATCGCGACCAAAAGGGAACGTTCTCATCTAGACATGACCCCAAACCTGCATATGAAATTTGTGACGATCAGACAAGAACTGCGGGGTGTAGTCCGTGCTAAAGGAAAATGTGAAGAGAGACTCACAGACTAGCAGACTCACAGACTTCCGCACGCGTGATGGCAATAGCTTATCTTGACTATGTCAAGTTAAGCTAAAAATGGCCTGAGAAACAGAAGATCTACTTTGTGGAGCCTCACAAACAGATCTTCTGAGACATCAAACTGTTGTTTAAAAAGCAACAGGCAATTGAGAGCTTTTGTTGTGCAGTGTCTATTTATAGAAACATATGCACCTCAAGATGGCAGAAGCTGAGATACTTAAATTTGTATGCAGTGATCTTTCCAGCAATCCACTTGTACAGAATGATCTGTGGATACACCTCATCCATACTGCAGTTTTAATCGGAAGAGTGAATTTGTGATTGTTGAAGCTTTTCCCTTTACTTCTGTGATATATTTCATCTCTTTCATAATCAATTTCTTTTGTTGGTGAACACAATCAATTGCACTTCAAAATCACAATAACCATACATGCTGCAATGCATCATTTATGAATAAAACTTTGCATGTGTGATATTCAGTGAACAATATACACTATAGCCAGACTATTCAATCAGTATTACAAAACAGCAAGCCTGCAGAAAATATGTAATATCAAGACAAAAAATATCAGGTGATTTAAATGAGAAGGGTTTGGAGTGTTTTTTCCAGGTGAGACACAAGTGCATACAAAACAGTAGAAAATTTATTCAGCAAAAATCTATTACAGTTGATGAGATTGGGAGCAATAATTTCACCTGATCAAATAGATAGCCAGTACATATGTACTGCAAAATCCTATGAAATATTGAGGAAAGCAGATTAAGAGAAATGTTGGGGGATTTATTTTCTAAAATTAAGATCAATGTAATCTACTTATCGTCTGTGCCACTCCCTCTATCAAAGATTTATTTTCTAAAATGTAGGTCAGTGTTGTCTATTTATAGATTGTGCCACTCCCCTCCCAAGATGTATATCCATGTCAAGTTTAGTTCGCCCAAGCCATAATGTATTGTACAGTGGAACCCACTTAATTGAATATCATCTTAGTGAAATAAAATTGTTAATTGAATATAACTTCCACACACAAAACCAGTATAAACTATTGTTTGCCTCTCAAGGTAAAGGAGTATTTAATATAAACAAATGGTTCGTTATCCTTGAGGCAGGTATCAAGTATTTTGGGGGGCCTAAAAATATTTGCCAGCTTGCTTGTCAATAATCAATATATTATAAATCTTGCACAGCATGGAGCTGACTATGCCAAAATAAAGGTCCTTGAGGAAGAATAACCTGTTTGGGCTATTCTTTCTCTGGGACTACTATTGCTGCATAATCAACAACATGACGTGCAAAAATTATTATATTATATCAATTTCGGGAAACATCTTGCCACTCATCGAGATTCCAAATGTAAGCACACTGCCTAAATAAATATATAAATGTCAAGAACCTGGCCCAAGCCCAATACCAACATTTTCATTCTTGGACAAATGACGAAAACAGAATTTAGTCAGTGGGATATTCTAGAATATTCTATGGTCATTTTTAAAAAGTGCATAGTTATTTTTAGAACCCTCGATAGGTAAAGCTAACGGAAATGGTATAATACTGCTCAGCCAATCAGAAGGTAAAGTCAAACGAAATAGAATATATATAGAATAAACATATAGTGTTTTCAAGTAAAAAATTGATTCTACGAGCTGGATTAAGAATGAAACCGACGAGTCGGTTTCATTCTTTATCCTAAGAGTAGAATATTTTTTTTACTTGAAAACACTATGCGTTTCTTTTGTCTATCCCATAAATCATTTTCAGGACAGTCGCGGCAACATCGTGCTGTTACTCTCTGCAAAACACTGCGAGAAGTGAGGAGCACATTGGTCCAAATAGATCGACAAGAAAAACTGCCAAAAATAAACAAGGCGCAGTGATACATTTCTATCTAAAAATAATTCCCCTACAAACTTGAGCTAAAGTTGCAAAAATACTTTATTAAATGAACAATGTTTATCTTTCTTAATTTTGTTGTTTATTGTTGTTTTTTTTCATCGACGATTCAACTCATCATGCCTCTGCCTTTCAGAATCGAACTTGTATGCTTTTCAACGCTTGGTTTCGATTGATTTACTTTGTGTTTTCATTGTTAATTGTTGTTCGTGTTATTGTTAGACAGAGTTGAAATGTGTCATATATTCTAAAACTAAACATTTCAGCGACCGTCAACATTTGATAAAAGTCGGCTCATTTTGTCTCCCACAAACGTAAAACAGGTCATGACAACAAGAATGCGGTAGAGGTCAGAGGTCAACAAGTCTGTCTCTACTATAGGAATAATTCTTTCAGTGTTAAACCTTTGGGGAAAATTTATCACCCTACTATCAGCTGCTACCAGGTGAATAAAGCAAAAATTTACCCAAGACTTTTATTGTTCGAATAAACATCCATTTATGGGATAAATACTTTTATCACATGATCTGATCCTTTTTCACAACTATAAAAACGAGAGCACAGTGGCTAAGTGGTTTGAGCATTGGACTTTACACCAAAAGGTCGAAGGTTTGATCCTGACCAGCGGTGACTGTGTTGCATCCTTGGGGAAAACACACTTAACACATAAATTGCAAAGTATTTTCTTGAACTTCTGATAAAATCAAGTTATCGCTGATGTAAACCAGTTGTGACTTGATTTGATGAAAAATTCAATAGAGTTGGGGATCAACTAATCATTGATAAGAGGATTATTTCTATTTGTAGAATATATTTTGTTAATAAAAGGCAGAATTGTACTCCTATGAGGTAACAAGAGTAATTTTTCAATGGACAGGAAAATTTGCTAATGTGGAGGCATGGTGGCACTATGCACTAAGTCATACCACATACAATGGTTACTGACTCTGTTTGAGCTGAGTTAGTAAGTTTCTTGGTGGTTCTCTCCAGGTACTCTTCCGCCACCCATAAAACTATCTGACACAATGCGAGCAGGCTGATGGAAGTGTCATTTTAACACAAACAAATGACCATTAAACTAATACTTTGAAAGCAGTAATGCACAATAATTCAATAATATTCTGGAAGTAACCTAGGGTGCATGTAGTTGTATTAATATCAAAAGATAATTAGAGGACTCCGACTGATGTGTAGTTACCTCAAGCCAATATCTCAGCTGATGTGAAATTAAACAAGTAATAACCTCTTTATTTATTAAATCAAAACAAATTATTACAAAAGATTCTCATATCATTTTGACAGTGATGATGTGAAGTTACGTTGGACCGATATCTCAGCCGATAAGAAATTACAGTGTAACCAAGTAATAACTTCTTTATTTTAACTCTTAACTCGCTGAGTAATTTTTAAATATTTTTCAACAAATCCAGTCATGGCTGCCTGCTGTGAAGCAGCCATGACTAAATTTGATGAAACATTCCTGAATATTTGATATAAGAAATCATTGGTTCAAAATCTACCCAGCTTACAGGGTAAATTGGGTTAAATATCCTAAAATTTGTCTTATTCTAATAGCAAGAAATTTCCTGTCCTGGGCAAGAATATTCGCCAGCAGCATCAAGGAGTTAAACCAAAACAAATAATTACAAAAGATTCTCAGATCTGTTGCAGTTTTTTGCCAGTGTTATTGTTTCTCATTCTATTCATCAAGTCTAAAGTTTCCTCTCCCCCTAGTTCAGCTATCTAAGCGTCTCGGTTTCCCCACAGTGGCCCTCTCCAACAATGTGTCACATCACAGCATATTATTAGATACTGACAGAAACTCATGAAATGGACTTCTATGCTAGAGGTACTGAGTTTGATCCCCGTCCAGGATGACCCGTGTTGTGTCCTTGGGCAAGGCACTTTATCCTGGTTGCCTACATGGAGGGCACGATGATGCCGTGTACTAAGGTGTACTGCATATCGATGGTGCACATGTCTTCAACCGCTATACCTCTGCTTGAGCGGAGCTTGAACAGAGTTAGAATGTTGAGGAGCTTACAGTTGCTCATCGACGCTTGGTGGTTCTCTCCGGGTACTCCGGCTTCCTCCCCCCGTATAACTGTCATGGTCACGATTAGCCATTGTGCATAAGTATGTGACTTTAAACACCAATAAATAAATAAATAACTCATGAAATAAACTACAGTGATCTAAAATCTACACACCAGATGTGAGTTATCATGAAACTTCTTGTCTCAGAGGTTATAGGCAAACTGAATTCAAGTACTTTTCAAGGGAAGGGCTGAAAAATCAAGTACTTTTCAAGGATAGAAACAAAGGAAGAGGGAAAAATTCAAGGCCTTTTCATTTGAATTGGAACCCTTTGGAAATCATCACCATTATAGTTTGAGAACTCCCTGGAAGACTTTCCCATGGTTAAACAAATGAGCACCTGTTCCAAGGCCACAAACTTTGTTGAAGTTGGACTTGAAACCTCAAGGGCTAAAACTCTTCTGAACCATGGCCATTAAAAAAGCAATGAAAAAAAATACATACAGTATTCAAGTTTTGAATTATCTCACACAAAAAAATTGAAGCTTTCAAAGTCTCATCATTCCTCCCATTTTATTCAGCACAAAAATCTGAGTTCTTTTGTTTCTCAATTGTAAAACACATACCATAAAACACATACCATACTAAAATCACCTGATATGACTTAACTACAAAAATGAAAGCCCAACATTATTGCATAAGATGTAAAGAAATTAATAAGACTTTCAAGGGCTCACCCAGAACATATGTATAAAGTCCCACTGCTAATCTATCAATTGAGTGGAAACCAATGTAACATGACTGTAAAGTTTCCCATACACAAAAATTGCTTCAACACAGTATCAATTAACCGAATGAAGAGAGACACCCTCTTGGAAATAATAAAATTGAAGCGACCTGGGAAGGTTTCACAGTAAATGAGAAAAACCCTTTTTTCTCAGGTAACCCTTTATCAGACTTTAACTCATAGAGTACTGAATTATTACAGGAGAGTAGTGCCTACAGGTGGTCTCTCATAAATTGTAAAAAAAACCAAATCAAAACAGACTAAATAATTTTACTTCCAAGATAATGAAAAATATATCCAGTGAGTATGGAGCCTTTATGTTGTGAGACCTATACTTTAAAGTAAAGCCTAAATATGGGTTTCCAGCAGTCTACCACTTAACAAGAGAAAGGTAAAGTAATTCGAGTTCATGAAATTGGATATCATTTAATTGAATATCCCTGTTAATTATATATGATATCCAAACACTAAACCATTTTCCATACCTCCAATACATATTTGCTCTGTTAATTACATAGAATTTATAGAGTAAACTCCTGTTAATTCAATAAAAAATCCTGCAATTTGCTGCGGAATTATTCTGACAAACAATGAACTCCCCATATTTAGAGTGTTTTTTTGATCTAAGAAATCCTATGTAGGCACTTAATCTTTTATATCTTGTTTGACAATGAGCTGCGTGAAACAAGTTATAACAGACTAAATGCTTATTTTATCACTTGGAGACAAGAAATTATACAATTCCTATGCAGATAAAACACTATAAGGTTGAAATCAAGGCTCCTTCAATCCATGCTTGAATTCAATGGAAGAAACATTATAAAGTCTAGACAATTAATGTAATGTGTCTTAACTCATTACTGTACACAGCCAAATCTGACCAGTGGTATTGAGAAAATTTATCATTGATATTTTATTATTTTTTTTCAATTTTTGGATCCAAAACATTGCCTATGACCTCTCACAGGAATGAGCTCATTAACCTCATTCCAATAAGGGGTCGTAGCTAGTGTTGGAGTTCCCATGATGGCAACTGATAGCATTTTTAGCACAGCAGATTCTATTTCTCAAATAATGATTGATACCAAATATTTATTATTTATTTATTTATTTATTGGTGTTTAAGGTCACATATTTCTGCACAATAGCTAATCATGACCACGGCAGTTTTACAGGTAGAGGAAGCTGGAGTATTCAGAGAGAACCACTGAGCAATGGTGAGCAACTGTCAACTCCCCAACATACTAACTCCACACAAGCAGGGTTAGCATTGGTTGAAGACAGGTGCACCATCGACGTACAGTACGCCTTAGTACACGTCACCGTGCCCCCACGCAGGCAGTGGGGGTGAAGTGCCTTGCCCAAGTCACAATGCAGTTGGGATTCGAACCTAGGACCTCTCGGCTTGCAGCCTGCACCTCTACAACAGAGCCACCGTGCCCCCTGATACCAAATAACAAATATCCACACCAACCAGTTCAGAAAATATTGGCGTTTTAATTTTTTATTTATTACTCCTGGAGCTAAAAGGGAGATTTTCTTCAAAATTAATCAAGTACATGTCACTCCATAATACTACATACCAAACTTGGTTCAAATCAGTCAATCGATTCTGAAAATTGAAATTGATGGGGGGGGGGGGGGGGGGGGGATATTTTATTTTGCCTTCTTGTGGCCAGCCAAAAACTTGAATGCTGTATTTATTTTATACCTTTTCCTCGCCATGATATAGCCTTAGCTGCTGATGTGGCATTAAGCACCAATAAATGAATAATAACAAGTGCATGAAATAATTACCAGTCTTTGTTATCCTTATTAAATAAATGGTTCTTATTCTATTAACTGGTTGATGGCTAGATTATTTTTGGTGGCCTGAATTTGTTCATCAAAACTTGTTTTATTACAAATTATTGGAGACTGGACAGAGGCACTCTCCAATAATCTGTAATGAAATAAATTTAAAAAAATAAAATATTATTTGTATTTGACTAAATACTGAACATGAGATGGAAATTGTTGACTTTTGCTTTGGGACCCTCATTTTTATAAAAGCCCTGATAGTGGCTTCCAGTACTCAACAAGTTAAATGATGATGATATATATTTATGCATTTTGCTACACTTCGAAGTTTTGCATTCTGTGGTTTTGTAGTTGGGTCTAGGCAAGTCTTGGCTGCCTAAAAAGGTTCTCGTGATTTAACTTGAAAATATATCTAAAAACTGCCTGTTGAGGCACCTGTTTTGTTGTAGTAAAGAGTGATGAAAGTCAAAATCATTCTAAACTTGATGCCACTTTTTCCAAAAGAATCCCTGTACTGTGTTATTAGTCTCTGTGCAAGTTAAAGAAAGACAATAATATTTGATGAAGTGAAAGCTGTTGTGCTGTTACCAATGGGAGGGGTTACAGCATTTGACTTATTTAGTGTCATCTTTAGGGTGGGTAGGGGAGGAGTAGAGTGAGTGGCAATGTTTTTTGCTAACTTTCCAGTTAGCAGTGTGTTGAGCAAAGTGAACCAAATTAGTGATTTCAACAAAAATATTATAGTGACAGGGACCATCAACCCTCAAAGAAATCTAACACATTACTCGGAAGTAACAGCAGGCAGTACAGATACTGCAGTTATTAGTCAGTAAGGACTGATTTGCAGACTGTCAATATTTTTCTTCAATTTGCTTACTGATGCAAAAATATTTTATGCATCACATACAATATCCAGTCTGTTTTCACATTATACAATAATTCTCTCTCCATTCAACTGAGTGATTGCATATTCCTCTAAAAATACAATCAGTACACAGAATGCAAACCTGTCAACACAATAGAGATATATGACTTTATTATCATGGAGCTCACTTAACCCTTTACCTAATGATTTGGACCAACCACTCGCATAATATACAAAATGGGCAGTTGCCAAGAAACAAACAATTTCAACTCAACCATATCATGTGCCCCCCCCCCCACTGGAACCAGCTTGTAGAGATCGCTCCAATGAGGTATCACATAATATAGTTTTTCTGAAATTAAAAAAAAAAAATATTAAAATAACACATTTTGCTGTTGTGAGTGTAGGGAAAAGGGTTAATGACTTATTTAAAGAAGCTTGCAAATTGCATGTAACCTTCAAACATCAAACCATTCACCATATCTTAAGTGTAAATTTGACCTGTTAATTGCAAACAGTTATAGAGTAAACTGCATGCTGTTAAGTGAATAAAGTATCTTGTATTAAATTAACTCTTAATACGCTGAGTATATTCCAGGTATTTTTCATCAAATCTAGTCATGGCTGCTTCACAGCAGCCATGACTAGACTTGATGAACAATCAACCTAAATTTAACATAAGAGATCATCATTGGTGAAAAAACCAATTCAATTTCCAGAGAAAAAATTGAATCAAATATCCCAAATTATGCTTATTTCAGTGCAAACAAAATCCTGTCCTGGCAGGAATATCCATCACCAGCATTTAAGACGTTCAAGTAATTACTCTTGCATCTAAAATAGGCATTTAATCTATTATATTAAGGGGAAGTGTCTGTCACTCTGTCCACTTAGGTATTCTGGTTTATATTTTCTCCCTTGATATGCAAAAGAATACTTTTCCATCCATGCATGGGCAGGCCAGGTATTTTTCCATCACTGCATGGAAAGGCCAGCTATTTTTCCATCCTTGGACAGGTGAGCCAGCAAGTTTATTACAACTAGTTTGACACAGCTCTATGAGATTTATCAAACAAGATATAATCATACTATAATTTGAAAAAAAAGTGTGTTTAAGTGTTGGTTTCATCGACCCTCCTAGACCAACCATCAAATCACCACAAAACCTATCATGTTCACAGAGCATAGTCCAGAGAGTGTCACCGGGGTTTGGGGTTTGATATGGGATGGAAAATGGGGTGGAATAGAGTGAAAAGGGGTGAAAATGCATCAATTTCTTCTAAAAATTCTTCTTTTCCATCCTTATTTAGGTTGGTAAGGAAGAAAAATAAATGCTCAGTCTATCACCAGAATATCGTGTATCCCACTTAGTTGGATATCTCTGAACTAGGAGACCACAAAATTAATTGTCAGAATTTGTTCACATGTCATTGCATTGTTACAATTTATGGGAGAGTGACTACAGGCACTCTCCCATAAATTGTAACAAGGCAAATCTTGACAGACTAAATAATTTCACTTCAAAGATAATATGAAGCACAGTCACGGAATATGAAGCCCTTAAGTTCCGGTACGTGTACTTCAGAATAAAGCCCAAATATGGGCTTCCAGCACTCTACCAGTTAACTGAATAATAACCCAGTTAACTGAACACAGCATCCAAACACAAAACCATTTACCACACCTTCAGTACAAATCTGACCATGTAACTGTATTTTGGTTGTTGAATAACCTCCTGTTAAATGAATATATACTGTTATACTATGTTGAGAAATTACCCTGATAAACATTTATTTCACCTTGTTTATGAACCTATTTGGCCTCACATCAGATACAGGCTTTTAATCTATTATATCTTGTTTGACAGAGCTCCATCAATTTATGTATTTATTGCTGTTTAAGGTCACATACTTCTGCACAATGGCTAATCATGACCACAACATGGAGATAAATTCAAGGTCAGTCAATCGTTTATACCCCATGTTGCCTATTTTAGAGGACTTGCACCCCAAGCATTAGTGACTGGGTCCTATTTTACCAGTGAAACAGAGCTTGTTTACCACGGTAAACAAGCACTGCTTCACTTCCCGGGGTTCCCACGGGGGAGCTCTTTCAAACAAGATATAATTTAATATATGCCCTGTTTATCTCTAAAATATAGGAAAGTTACCAAATCCCTATTAATTGAATGCTCATGTTAACTGAATATTTTTCACTGCCAAAGTGTCTATTCAATTCACAGTTTCACTGTACAGCAAAAAAATAACCAAACTCTTAATTTTATCACCAGAATTATCAAAATGACAAAATTCTTCTCAGTTGAACACACCTGTTAATTGACTCTTTCAATGACAAAGTGACTATTCAATTAACAGGATATTGTTGTTTGTGCAAGAAAGTTGGTGAATGAAAAGAAATAGTGGTAAGACATGACTACTGGAGAGAGAACAATATACCTTCCAGCATTAAATCAATTTAGAGCAATGCCAGACAGACTGATTTATTGGCGAACAAAGGTATAAAATATGCTGTAACCTCAGATTACCTTAAAGTTTTTAATAGAGGCCATAGACTGTCACAGGCTCTTAAAAAGTTGTTGCATAGTCAAGACATTTCCTTTGCCTAATAGCAATTATCCTAAACATTCTTATTTGATGAGAATTTGACGAATACCCTTACTAGTGGTCAGTTTATTTTGGACTGCCACTGTAACAGACATAGACAAATTCTGAGTATTAATCCATCAAGTTGGCAAGGAATCAATATAAAATAAGACCAATACATTTGTTTGGCACAATTAATTACACTGGAAATCTGGCGACCATCACAAATCAAAATATATATCTCATCCAATAGCAAGAGCAAGATCAAATAAATCTAAGAAACCAAGCAAATATTACTTCGATTTTTTTCTGATTTCATGTTTGGATGATTTGGAGATAATGAGGCCATTGTAATATGTAATTCATAAAAATTGCAGTGAAATATTAGTCTTCCAGAAAAACAGACTTATTGTTTTCTACTTAAAAGATGGCTGGGAATGTCTATCAAAAAATTTTTTTATATCTATTGTCACAAAATGGTAGATCTATGAAAATATATCTCCGGAAGTGATGCATACTACTCAAAACATTTAAATTGTTATCACTGTGTATTATCAGCATTTGGGCTGTTTTTAGGTGCAATTAAAACATGTTTTAACTCTTCACCTGCTTTATATATTTAAAAACATTTTTCATTAAATCTAGTCGTGGCTGCTCTGTAGCAGCCATGACTAGATTTGATGAGAAATTCATAAAAGTAGAATTAACAAGAAGGGGGGCAGGCCAGGGGCATACCCCCACAGAGCATACCATCAACAAAGAGAAGAGAATAAATGAACCATGATACTGTGAAAGCTATTCCAATAAACAATCTTCATTCCAAATTTCATTGAGAGCCGCTAATCCAAACCAGAGATACGAGGTGAACAGACAAAATATTGGTTATTTTACAAGGCAGACAGCAAAATTATTGTCTTTGTTTTACAGCAAGGCAATTGTGAAGGCCATAAACACCTGTTACTGAAGTCTTGTGACGATCGGACCATCCATATAAGAGATGCAGAACAAAGACATAATGCCACATGTGGGGAGGCGATTTGCAAGTATTTTCTTTGTTTTACTGCAGGGACATGACTCATTCTCATAAACAATCTTCATTCCAAATTTCATTGAAATCTGATAACCCAAACCTGAGATACGAGGCGAACAGACAAAAAATAGCCTATTTTTGTATATTCAAAGGGCCATAACTCACAGAAAAAAATATTCCAACAGCAAAATGGCTGATGCTCCTTAAAGATATGATAGTGAACATCTGTATGAAATTTCATCGAAATCTGAGCAGTAATGTTGAAGTTATAATGCAAACAGACATCTGAGTGTGGAAGGACAGACGTACGGAGAGGCGCAATCCAGTATACCCCACTTTTTGAAAAAAAAGTGGGGGTATAAAAATATGACTAGTCGAAAAGTTGATTCAATTTTGCAGAGGAAAATTTGGTTGAAAGTGCCTAAAGTATACTTATTACTGAAGCAACAGATCTGCTGTCCAGATGGAAATATCTACCAAAAGCAGTAAAGGGTTAATTTTAGTTAAAATATAACGTATGTCATAAAAGAATACCTACTGCTTTTGCAAGCTTGAATGACATAATTTTGGTACCTACTCAAACACAGAGATATCCCCTGTATATTACATGCCTTTGTTTTGTCGCCAAGCTCCCTGTCCTCAAACCACATGTACATTTATTAGTGATGATACTGTACCAACTCATTGTCTCAATACCATTTTAATAACTAACTTAATGTTTCTAAATAAGCATGCAACCACGTAGATCTTAAATTTGTTCTTTACAGGTCCACAGTTGACCTTAAAATTCGTTCTTCAAATTTGGTTATTTTATTATTATTACTTTTTGTTTCCAATACATAGCTGAACTCCATTCAACAGATCAAAACTTGTCCAACTCGTTCTCGTGACAAATAGGCCATGATTTAACCCTGAACTCCTTAGATTAATTTAACATTAATAACTATACATATATATATATATAGCTGTGGGTGACTTAACAGTGTTTTTACATTATTGTTGGCTGCCTGTACAGGCAACCAACAATGATAAAAAAAAACCACTGTCAAGATAAATACGTCCTACCAGATGAGTTCTCAAGGAAGAATGTACTTGAGACATTTTCAGAGCAATATAAAAGTGGCTGTTTGTGGCTGTATGGTGATGTAGAGGATAAATGCTAAAAATCTGCTGGTGGTTGGAGGTAATGGGTTAAACAAGGTTTAGCTCTTAACCTGCAAAAAAGAATTAGAATTTTTTTTATAAGAGCCAGAATGACACATCGAACTGGTGTCAGGGATTTGTGTGCTGGGCAGGAAAATCCACCAGTAGCAGACAAAGAGTTGGAAGATCAAGATGACATGTCTGATTTCTTCACAGAGAATCTATACACCCTTGATATCTATGTCATGGTAGAAATAGAAATCTACTAGAATTCCAATTACTACTAGTAGAAAACAGTGCAGTCCACTTAATTGGATATTGAATAAGCATGCTAAACGAATACAGCTTCCAAACACCAACCCACTTACCTCTGATAAAAGTTTGACCTTTTGACTTATATGTATTACAGAGTGAATTCCTGTTAATTGAATAAAGAATCTAATGAATATTTATTGAAGAATTACTTAGATATTAATTATTTATTTATCAAGGTATATAAGTATTAAGTCAAGTTTAGTCTACTGTTCATATCAATTCAGCCTACTTTAGAGGACTTCCACTCTTGGCATTGGTTATCATGTCTATTTTGCCCTTAGAACAGAACCTGTTGATCACAGTAAATAAGCACTAGGAGTGGAGGATGACACCCGCCAAATCTTCTGATAATTAGTTTTGTCAGGCAGAGGTTGGGCAAGAAATTATGAAATACCAAGTTGGGCAGACATCCTTGCTTGTCTGACGAAAATATACACATGCTTTGAGTACTCAGTTGGGTAAAATCTTTTGGTTGCCCAACAAAAATATACATAGATTAGAAAGTGCAATAAATGCCCGATTCAACATATCAGTAGAATTCCACATCCAGGGAGAGAGTAATTAATAACAACTGATTTTTTATGACCATGATCTGTTGAAAGCACCAAGTTGGTCAGGCACCTCTACCTAGCTGGTGTCTAATTGACAGCACTATCATAAAACTCTAATAATTTCCTTACCATGTAAGTTTTTTATCAATGGAAAGTATACAGTACAGATCAAAATAAGTTGTAGGATAACCACTATAAACTATGTATCTTTCACTTCCTCTCACCGAGAGCTTTCCAGAAAATGATGTCACATTCTGATCTTATCAGTGCAAGAGCAGCAGTATACTTAGTTTATTGTAGTTATGCTACAACTGATTTTGACTTGTACTGTATTTGTAGCATATAAGTTTTGATAAAAGCAATTAGGTATGTTCCAAATAGTTGGGTGATATGACCAAGCAATCGGGAACCGACATCCTACACTATCCACAAAGAGTTTTATTAGTTACGGTCCTGCTTACCAGCAAATGTTTGATACATACATATTATCGCTACAGTGAAGTGATCTGGGTCATTGTATCATGTCAAGTTGAGGTCAGATCACCGGATCAAACGTCCTGCCACAGACAGCGCATTTGATCCCATGATCTGACCTCCTCAATGAAATGTGATGCGACGACCCAGATCACTTCACTGTAGTGATAAAAGGTTTATTATATGACTTCTAGTTCAACATCGCATGCCAACACTAGCATTAACAATTTCACCAATCTTTTGGGGGTAAACTGGATTGAAGTAAAAAAGAACTATTTTTGTTTACACTTATTTTTGTAACAGGTGCACACTTCCAGGGAATTCCCCAATTCGCGTGAACATGATAAAAAATATCATGAATACGATAAAAAAAATCCGGACTGCAGTTCGAGCGCACCCATTCCAGTTAAGAGAATAAAGTACTCTCTGCGACTGGAACAGCTAATTACGATTGTACCTGTAAATGGTCCATCATACTATAGTGATACGGAATCGGATTCCACACTGTGGATTTTCCAAGAACCAGGAAAAGATCATCAAACAGTAGAGATATTTAGCAGTTAAATTACAAAGTCATATAATAAAAAATAAGATTTCTAATTGCAGTTTCTTCCAGTAGAAAATGGAATTCCAATTCTTACCAGTATTTGTTTGTGATGAAACAACATTTCTGATTCATTTTCCTCTTGTAAAAAATGGAATTTCAGTTTCTACCAGTAAATGTTTGAGATGAAATAACACTTCTAATTCCAGTTAACTCGAGTAGAAACAGGATTTTCACTCTTTACCAGTAAATGTTTGCGATGAAAAAACATTTGGATTCCAGTTTCCTCTAGTAGAAAAAGAAATTCTAGTTTTTATCAGTAAATGTTTGAGATGATATAACATTTTTGAATCCAGTTTCCTCTAGAAGAAACTGGAATTCCAGTTTCTATCAGTAAATTTTTAACACTCCGCACACTGATGTCAAAATATCAAAATTTTAGTCAGCACATTTTTCACATAATGCCACTAGGAATTTAACTAATTCAATCTTGTTTGACAGAGCTCATTGAGTTCAGTCAAAGTAGAGCTCATTGAGCTCAGTCAAAGTAAATTGAATTGATTAAATTCCTAGTTGCATTATGATTAAAAACCCAACCGATTTTAGAGTGTAGGAGGGTATGGTACTTCACATATTATTTCACCTGTTGCTATGTTTAAAATACAGTTTTTTATCAGTGGATAGTATTTTTATAGCATACAAGTCTTTGATAAAGCAAACAGGAATGTTCTAAATAGTTGGGGATATGCCTGATCTGCCAGGCACCAAATCCTTCATCCCACTCCACCCCCACCCCCCCCCCCCCCCCCCACCCCCCCCCCCCCCCCCCCCACACACACACCAAAAAAAAGAAGAAAATAAATTAAATAAATTAAATAAATTAAAAAAAAAAAAAAAATTTTAAATTGCTAGTTATGGCCCTGGGGTAAAGATGAAAAAACATTTCTGATTCAAGTTTTCACAAGCAGAAACTGGAAATTCAGTTTTTACCAGTAAATGTTTGCGATGAAACAACTATTCTGATTCCACTTTCCTGCAGTAGAAATAAATTTCTGTAGGTGAAATTTTATCTGATTCCAGTCCCCATCATGCCATCTACACACATTACTAGGAATAAATTGAAGAACTTAAGTGTAAGTGATACTAGTCCCAAGAGAATGACTAGATACCAATCAAATAACCACAATGAAATGTAAATACTTGAGAACAATATTGCAGACTGTACTAAAAGCCCCAAGCAGAACTGTGTTAAAAACAAAAGCAATCTGCCTTGATTTTGTGAGCTCTCCCAATGAAAATGATATTGACAGAGTACTTTTTCAATACCCAATTTGTAAAGTTCCACCATCTTCGATTTTCTCATCATACTGTGACCTGGCTGGTGGTGATATGTCTCTGTGGAAAGTTTAAAAATATCAATTGACCAATTACCTTTTCTCTAAACTTATTACTTTAAAAAAATACATTTCTTCGAACAATTGTTAAATAATATGTTATTCCTCCCATCATCATTACAATAAGCTAATATAGTTTTGCAGACCACAGAGAAATGCAAAACAATGTAAGATGAGACAGACTAACTTTATTAAAAATAAAATGCTGTATATGCTATGATGGGCGTCTCGTGTACATGACGTAGACTGCTTACAAAAATGGCACGTGTTTCCTTGCAAATGTCTGACAATGTTGAGAAATATGTAATATGCAGAATGCAGATTATCAATAACATGTCCACACTGGACTATCTACTCAGACATAACTTTCAAAATTTTCCAAAATTGTATTAGAACTTCTAATAATATTGGAGAATTTTTGACAATTATGTCTGAGTGGATAGTCCAGTGTGGACATTTTACTGACATTCAGACATTCATTAACCTTTTACCTAACATATTTATTTATTTATTGGTGTTTAAGGTCACCTATTTCTGCACATTGGCTAATCATGACAGTTTTATGGGTGGAGGAAGCCGGAGTACCCGGAGAGAACCACCGAGCAATGGCGAGCAACTGTCAGCTCCCCAACATATCAACTCCACACAAGCAGGGTTAGCATGGGTTGAAGACAGGTGCACCATCGACGTGCAGTACGCCTTAGTACACAATGCCACCGTGCCCCCACGTGGGCAATGGGGGTAAAGTGTCTTGCCCAAGGACACAAGGCGGTTGGTGGGATTCGAACCGAGGACCTCTCGGCTTGCAGCCTGCACATCTACCTACTGAGCCACCACGCCCCCTTTTACCTAACATGAAAAGCAGATGACATTTGCAAACAAAATTCCTGAATAACTAAAAAAAATTCATTTTTTGTCTCAAAAACATAGGTTATGACCCCTCTTTGGAACGAGCTCGACGAGCTTGTTCCAAAGAAGGGTCATAACCTATGGTTTTTAGACAAAAAATGAAAAAATAATGAAAATTAATTGGTGATTTTTTAGAATAGCGCTGACCGGTTTAGACCGTTAAGTTGGGTAAAGGGTTAATTTAGAAGCATGAGCAAAGTTTCAGCAAATGGACCTCTGGGTTGAATCCTAACGGTCCATTAGCTGAACTATGCTTGTGCTTCCTATTCTTCGTCAATGATATGTGTATTTATTCTATTATATTTTGTTTAACAGAGTTCATGGAGCTCTATCAAACAAGATATAATAGATTAAATGCCTATATTGGATGTACAATGTAATGAGGCAGAATAGATCTATAAACAAGGGGAACTTGGTGACTGTCAAGGTAACTTCTTGACATATTATAAGATTTTTTATTCAGTTACCAGGTGTTTATTCTATAATCTATATGCAATTACCAGGACAAATTTGTAAAGTGGGTTTGTGATTGGAAGTTACATTCAACAGACGGGATTATTCAATTAAGAGATATCCAATTAAGTTGGCACCACTACACTCTTCATAAGGGTGCTCCATACTGAATTATCGATTTCATGTACTCTGTGTTATTTTTGTAACCTTTGTGGGTCCAGAGGTGGGTGCCGTCTATTTCCTTTTCAGAAGTCACGAAAATACCACCCACTTACATAATTCATTTAAGAATTCATATGGTTTGGCATAGCCATTCACAAAAAAACAAAAATTTGGGCAGGGCCAAATATCTTGCACCTCCACGAACTATAGCAAATAGTTTACTCTGCACATCAAAAGGAAGCTAAATACCGATTATTAAATAATTGCATCCATCAGTTCACAAAAAGCTTCTTTTTTTATAATTGGAAGGATTTTTGTCCCATGTTCTGCCCATGCAGAGCAACCACTTGATTTGAACAAAACTGAAATGCACCACCATCCATCACTCAAAGGTAAAAATAATTTTGCTATGGAAAAGAAGACTATAGCTCCCATGACTTTCAGTAAAGTGCGTCAAAAATTGCAATTGGAAGTTGTTCCAATGCATATATTGAAGCTGCAGTCTGAAACTTTCTGAGGAAATTGGTTGATGACACAAGACGTGAATCGTGAATCGTGACAGAAATAATTATTTTCATTAATGTCACTGGTAGTTGTCTTTAATCTGCACAAGAGATTGAATTAAATCTTCCACATGCAAAAAATTGAATTTGGGTGATTGAAAAGCTGTTTTTCAATTTCATTTAGACATAAAACTGGATAAACAGACAAGCAACTTCAACCCTTTTATCTGACATAATTTCCAGAAAATATTTCCAATAATCTTTTCATGACCCTTGCCTATTTGAATGGCCAAATACAATATACAATTATAGACTTTTGGGGTGGTGAATATGATGTGATATGAACCTAAAAAACTTATATTGACAGAGGTATTATTTACCACCACAAAAAAGTCCATAACTGTTTTATTTTATACACTTTCCTAAAAAAAACAATCTTCTATTTGTTAATTAAAAATTCAATAATATCAACCAGAAATACTTTTATTTAACAATAAAATAGTTGTCATCTGCACGAAAACATAAAAATAAACAATGTTACAGAGATTACGTCGACTGAAATAGAACTAGAGAGGGGATTTTCCAAAAGCTATATTCAGAAATTTGATATTCACTGGAAAACCAGTCTACATGGATTTTTTAGTTCCAGTCACGTGTATAAGATCCAGCCAATAGAAAGATGATTATTTATAAAGTATGTAATAAAACCCTTTTAAGACCCCATTTGTAAGAATATAATTTGATATTTTCATAAAAGCCCCGATGGATTGAATATTTAAAAGCACAGTTCAGTTTCTCATGCCCGATATAACTATGTTTTTAAAGTGAGCTATATTCTCAAGTTAACATTTCCATTATAAATTTTAATCCAACATAAACAAGATTACCATTTAACCCTTGACCCACTGAGTATTTTTAAGATAGTTTTCATCAAATCTAGTCATGGCTGCAATGAAGCAGCCATGACTAAATTTGATGAGAAATTAATCTAAATATAACACACAAGACATCATTGGTGAAAAAATCATTCAATTTAGGGAAAAAATGTGATTAAATCTGTCTACTGATTTTTCTGATTTCAGTGTCAAGAGAAATCTAAATTTTATAGTAAATTTCCTTTCTTATTATACCTACCACAATTGTTTACTACAGGCTTGCACTACAGTGGAAGTCCCTAACTCGGATAAAATACTCTCTATTTTTGTCTTTCCCAAGCAAGTTGGGAAAGAAAAGTGGTGCAAAAGCACCAATAAAAATAAGCCAAAACTGGGTCGAGTGCAACCGGCGCAGACCCAGTACGGGACGCTCTCTCCCAAGTACAACTCCACGACTTCCGTTGCCAGTGCGCATATACCGTCTCTAAAGACTCATTCTTTTTGAATCCGTAAACGTTAGAGTTATGTGATCAGCGGGGAGGAAAGATTCTTTACCCGTAAAGAAGACGGGAGGGCCTCCATGTAAACAATTGTGGTAGGTATAATAAGAAAGGAAATTTACTATAAAATTTAGATTTCTTATCAACCTACTCACAATTGTTTACTACAGGCTGAATAGACAAAAGGCTGGAGGGAATCGCATAACCAACCCCCACATAACCCTAGTGCACTGGAACCGTGAAGCAGAAGGAAGAGGTCCCGAGGCTTATCAACCATAATGTCGCAATCATTGGTAAAGGACAATGAAAAGAGACATATGAGCCTGTGTGACACACAGACAGAAAAAAGGGCAGTAACAGCACAAGGCTGAAACTGACCTTCAAGAAGCCTAATGGCTATGGCAGACAACAGCCTGAGCAGAAGAAAGAGGACCCAAGGCAAAAAGGTCCTCCGACTGCTCCTGCAACTGGCGTAAATAAAAGGTGGAGAAAGTAGAAGCATTTCTCCAGTAGGCTGCCTGCATAACATCCGACAACTTGACGGAGTTAGAATAAGCCCAAGAGGTAGACAGTGCCCGCACCTCGTGGGCAGAAATACGATTGGTAATACAATCGCCAGCTGCTAAACGACTATAAGCCGTACAAATAGCAAGACAAATCCATCGAGAAATGGATTGAGGAGAGATCTTCTGTCGACCCGGAATGAGAGACAGAAAAAAATGTTTTCTGCCCTTCCGAATGAAGCGTGTCCGATCAAGATAAATGCGAATAGCACGGACCGGACAGAGCAAAGGGCGAGTACCCTCAACAGAGGGAAGAGCCCTGATACAGATAGGAGGAGGAGTAGTATCTGGTAACTGATTCTTAGCCAAAAAGGAGCAATCAGTGGTAGAATTAACACTGTTGGGAGAACTCCTAAAAAAGGCCGGGTCAACCGAGAGGGCGTGAAGCTCACTAACCCGTCTGGCCGAAGCAAATGCCATCAGAAAAGCCGTCTTGTATGTGAGAAATTGCATATCCACCTGGGATAAAGGTTCGAACGGCGCCCCCCCCCCCCCCCCCCCCAAGCAAAGCAGCACCCACGAAAGATTCCATCATGGAGTAAGCTGCAAAGTCCTAGGCCTTTTCAAAGAAAAGTGCCGAACAAGCTTGGAGAGGTAAGGATTAGTGCCGATACGACGCTTCCCCACATAAGAAAAAGTCTCTGAAAGCATAGACCTGTAACCCTTGATGGTAACAGGCTGGAGACCCCGAGAATCAAACAGATATACCAGAAACTCCGCAATCTGTGAAATCGAAGGATTGGCATAATCAACAGAGTGATCAGCACACCATCGACAGAAGACCTTCCATTTAGCTGCATAAGCTAAACCAGTGGAGTGCCTCCTTGAAGAAGAAATGCACTCCACTGCTCGTCTCGAAAAACCTCTACGGAGGAGACAGGACCTGACAAAAGATATGCGTGAAGGCACAATGAAGTCGGGTCGACGTGAAACCTCCTTGGGCGACCTTGACAAAGAAGGTCGCGACGTAGCGGGAGACGTGCCGGAACCGCCGTCATCAGCGAGCGGAGCTGATTGATCCACACCCGCTGAGGCGACAGGGGAGCGATCAGAATGATTCGACAACTGCAGGTTCGAATTTTGGCGAGAACCTGAGGAAGAATCGGAACCGGCGGGAAGGCGTAGCCGACTAGACCGTTCCAATTGAGTGACAGAGCCTCCACGGCAAAAGCCAGAGGATCTGGACACGGGGACACGAAAGTGTCCACCTGATGGTTCCAACGAGTCGCAAAGAGATCGATGTGGGGACGTCCCCAGAGATCGCAAAGCGACTGGAACACTGCCCTGTGAAGCATCCACTCGGTGGAAATAACCCTGCCCTGTCGGGACAGGGAGTCGGCTAGGACGTTCAGACGACCGGGAATGTGACGAACAACCACTCCGGCGTGAACCTCCTGAGCGAGCAGTAAAAGATCCCGAGCTAACTCATACATCGGAAGCGAGTGCGTGCCGCCCTGGTTCCGAATGTAAGCAACCACTGTCGAATTGTCGGATAGTAGAAGGACCTGGCGATTCGACAGGTGAGGGATCCACTGCCTGAAACTCAGAAGAAGAGCAAGAAGCTCCTTCTGGTTGATGTGTAGAGCTGCTTGATCCTGGTCCCACATCCCGTGTAGGGAAAGACCGAGAGGATCCAACGTCGCACCCCATCCGAGATCGCTGGCATCTGCCGTCAGAACGCGATCGGACGTGGGTAAGTCCAGCGGAACACCCTGCGTAATCCACTGAACATCTGTCCAGGGAAGAAGGTGAGGATACAGAGAGACCGGAAATGGAAGCACCTGATCCAGAGAATCTACATTCGGTCTCCAACGACTGAGCAGAAAGTGTTGGAGAGGTCTGACACGCAGCCGACCTAGAGGAATGAGATCCGTCACCGAACCGCAGAGACCGATCAGCCGGAGAAAACTCCGAGCGGTCGCGGACCTGGACTGGGACAGAGTCAGAGCAAAAGCTGAGAGAATCACAGCCTTGTCCTGGGGAACAGCCACCAAATTGAATTTGGTGTGGAAAGACATCCCCAGATGACAAAACGACTGAGAAGGGACCAGGTCCGACTTCTCCTCGTTGACTCTGAATCCTAGCGACGTGAACAAGCTCAACAGAGTGGCGACATCCGATTCCAGTAAGGCAGCATTGGAATGCCTCTGGAGGATATCGTCCAGATATGCCGAAGTAGTCACCCTGGACTGTGTGCGATGGAACGCTATCACATGCGACATCAGTCTGGTGAACGCCCAAGGAGCCAGGTTGAGGCCGAAAGGCATGGCCTTGAACTGGTAAACTCGCCCCAGAAAAGCGAACCTGAGATACTTCCGTGACGCCCGATGCATCGGAACGTGGAAGTAAGCGTCTCGCAGGTCGATGCTGGCTGCGAAATCTCCCTGGTGAATTGATTGGCGGACCGACCTGAAAGTCTCCATGCTGAACTTGGGAGCAATGATAGACTGGTTCAGGATGCTCAGATCGATAACCGGTCGGAGTCGGCCGTCCTTCTTCGGCACCAAGAACAGGCGGGAATAGAAACCCACTGACTGAACGTTCTTGACGACCTCGATCGCCCCCTTTGCCAGGAGATTGGCAATCTCCGTGGACAAAAGTTCCCGACGTAAAACGTCTGAAGGAACTGTGGTTGGAAGAGGCACCCTTGACAGAGTGGCGTGCCGTCGGAAGGATATGCGCAGCCCGGACCGAACAACATCTAACACCCATGGATCGGATGTGATGGTGGTCCAATGGTCTGCGAACTCTGCTATCCTTCCTCCAACCTGGGACGAGTCGAGGTGAGGACCTTCATTTCGAGCCTCGACGAGGCCCGCGAGAGGAGAAACCACCTCCTCTGCTAAATGAAGAATCCTGAGACTTCCCTCGATTCTGCCGACCCCTACCTTTACCCCGTGAATAAGAAGTAGAGGCGGCGGCAGAAGGACCAGCCTTTTGCTTCAGAGAGGAAGCAGAAGGGTACTTGTTAGGCTTGGAACGGCCCTTGCCTCCCCGAGAAGGCTGATCAAGCTGACGAAACAGCAGCTGATCTTTGGAATGACGTAGGACGTCATCCCGGACCGTCGACACGGAACCATGGAAAAGTTGCGGACCTGCCAAAGAAGCAGATCGAAGAGTAGCACGCTGCTCCTCGGGAAGGGATCGTCCTGTGTCCAGCACAGCGTCCCTTCGAACTAATTCCAAATTGGCCGTGTTACAGGCATGGGTGTGAGTAAGGTGCATAAGCGCCTTGGACAGCACACGCAAAGGAGCCTGTACCTCGTCAAACTTATCTGGAGGCAGATAAGCAGCCAAAGCTGAGACGACGTGATCTGAGAGAGAAAGCATGCCGAGCATCTCTTTAGATAAGCCCAACGTGGACTCCAGAGTCGTCATTGGAATGACGGCAGACTTGGGCTTGGAAAGCCCGAGGGAAGTGGAGTCCTGATCCAGAACCGTCAAAGTCTGGCAGACTGACGGATTGGCGGAATCGTAGGAACGATAACGCACAGGAGGCAAAAAGGTGTCAACCCTGGTGAAGAACGAAGTCTTCAAAGCCTTGGAATTCAGCTTGGCATCCAAAGCTGAAAAAGCCTCAACCACCTGTACCGACTGGCATGGTCGAAGGCGCCCAGAAGCAGGTTGCTCCATAGGCTGTTGGCGCGCAACCGATGATCGCGGCCAGGCTGACACTGTCGGCTGGTTAGCAGGTTTGAGCTCAGGCAGAAACCCAAACACAAAGTCAAGAGCCGCCCCCAAGTCCGAAGACTGCTGGCCCTCGACCTCAAGCATGTCGGACTCCTCCCCAGAGTCGGAAGACACATAGCCCATCGTGGGCAAACCAGCCGACGCCTCCCATGGTGTCGGGACACCAGAGGAATCGGAAACCGGCCTGTTTCCAATCCCGGGAGGCGGCGCCATAGGAGGCGCCTGGAAACCACCCATAGCCTCGCTGGAAGCAACAGAAAGGCTCTTAGAGAGAACCTGAGTGAGTAAGGAGAGGGCCTCCCTAAGCTCACTGCCTGAACCGACCGGTTCGACAGGGGAGCGAACCGGCAAAGTGGCTTCACCTCTGACCCTCTTAACCAGCGAAGGGTCAAGATCCTCCAAAACACCCGACGCGGGACGACGGGCGGCAGCCAAAACATCTGAAGGCAGACGTGTATAGGGGTACGATGCACCCCGAGGATCAATATTGCGAGAACTCATGAGAGTCACCGCGGACCTCTGCGGGGCAGAAGGTCCAGGCTGCACAAAAAGCGTTGGTCCCCCAAAACTGGTCGTGTGACCAGAGTGAGTGGACGGAAACGCCACGGAGTTCATAGTGTTTCCACTACGAACATCCGAATCCAAAGACACAACTGTGGTACTCGACGGCGACGAGACCACAGCGATGGGCTCTGCCGGCAGCCCCTTCCGATTTCGCCGAGTTGAAGCCAGGGAAGGCCCGGGGCCGATATCCCACGTCTACAGTATCAGACAGTTCTGCAGTCCCCTGCAGCGAAAAGCCGAGGCCGGCTGAAACAGACGGACCAGCAGCAGTAGTAGATACGTCGAGAGTCGTTGAGGCTGGTGAAATAGTGGAGAGAGCACACCGGCTCGGCTCCGAAGGAGGAGTCACAACCCTAGTGACAGCCTCAGATGTCGACTGGAGGGGGACCGTAGTCCCGGAACCAGGCATCTCTACACCAGAACACTCAACGGCTCCCGCAGTATCCACCACAGGAAAAGACTGCACATCCCCCACGGAGGAGGAATAACTCTCACCAGACAAAGTCGGCTCGGGAGGCCCCGAACGACCACGTTCTTCTTTCCCGCGGGAGCGGGAGGCACGGCCACGAGAACGAACGACACGATTTACAGACGCCCAAAAGGTGGAAGACCATGTTCCACAGACACCACATGGCCGCTCGGCCGAACACCCATTACAGGAGGAACACGACGAATGTACATCGTCCACATGCTTAGGCAGCAGACACTGCCCACAAGGAATTGTCCTAGGCATGAAAGAGGTGAGAGGAGCAGAGAAGGTGAGATCAGAAAACAGAACACCCCCAAAGAGAGAAAGGTGACAGAAACAAAGACCCCAGACGGTCGACCGGGAACCACCCAACAGGAAGACTACTCTCAACAGAAAGAAGAAACACTGTAGGAGTGGTACCCCGCTGACACCTACCTCTAACACAATTAGAAAATTTTGCAAAAAAAAGCATTAACAATAATTGTGAAATAATCTAAGTCCGAACCGCGTGGCCCGCGAAATTCGCGCGGGACTCGAGAGAGAGCAAATAAATATACATTATGGACATATAATAGAAAAAAGAGAATATAAAACACTGTTCCTGAGAATACAAAGGATACACTGTGGTATAATGAATCGGGAATCATCAAACATCGAGCTGGTGGAACACTGATAAGCGTGCAAAAACATCTCGACACGAAGCGGATTTTAAAAAGAATGAGTCTTTAGAGACGGTATATGCGCACTGGCAACGGAAGTCGTGGAGTTGTACTTGGGAGAGAGCATTCCGTACTGGGTCTGCGCCGGTTGCACTCGACCCAGTTTTGGCTTATTTTTATTGGTGCTTTTGCACCACTTTTCTTTCCCAACTTGCTTGGGAAAGACAAAAATAGAGAGTATTTTATCCGAGTTAGGGACTTCCACTGTAGTGCAAGCCTGTAGTAAACAATTGTGAGTAGGTTGATAAGAAACCCTGGGTAGGGCAGGAATATCTGCCAGCAGCATGCAAAGAGTTAATCCTTATGCAATTTAACTTGTTGAGTGATAGAAGCACTATCATGGCCCTTGTGATAAGTACTGAAAGCCGCTTTATTGTTTACACTGCATGCAATGACTTGCGTGCTAGGCAGTTTAAGAAAAATGTATATGCTGAAAGTATTTTACAATTTATTGGAGAGTCAATTTACTGGAGAGTATAAAACAATTATTTATAAACAAAATCTTGTAAAACTAAGGGTCTATTTATTGGTATCATAGAATCGTTCAAAAAATATTTACTCATGTCACAAATCATCTTTGAAAAATAATTAAAATAATTGGCTCTCTTGTAGTGAACTCTTTGCACCCTGATATCAAAATTTCAAGCTTCTAATTTTTCCCATCATGCAATTAGGAATTTTCACAACATCGATAATGATCAGCAGTCCATCGGAAAAATACATTATGCTGAAGTGTGTGGCTCCATAATTTGTGTCCCCCATCAATCCAGAAGACAAAAATTCTGTTCAATTGTGGAGTGTACTCAATGATGAACTTTAAACCGAAAGGTTGATGGTTTGATCCTGACTAGAAGAAACTGTGTTGTGTCCTAGGGCAAGAGACTTAATTGCCATTGCGTCCATAGAGGCATGATGATGTATGTGCTAAAGCATACCACACTGCTGTTAACTCTGCTTGTGCAGCATTAGTAAGATGGAGAGTCTTGACAGTTCCTTGCCACTGCTTGGTGGTTCTCTGTGGGTACTCCTGCTTTCTCCACCCATAAAAATGTCAAACAGGGTGTGACCCTGGTTGTTGAAAGTGTCATTAAACCCCAATAAACAAACAAGCAAACCCTGGCAACTAGCACTCAACCAGTTAACTGCATTGCCCTGCCTTGTGTTTTTACATTTAAATGAACAATTTTCATTTCGTAGCAAAATCAGAATTGATTGTGTTTGTGCATTCCATGACATTCCTTTAAGCCTGCACGGTAATCTCTTGTAATTAGGAGCAATCACTTTCCTAACATGGTCTTGGAAAGTGATTACATAAATTACACAAAGAGGCCAAACCAAGTTGTTTTAGTGGTGATTTGAATATGAACCTGAAAATGATTTGACCTGAATTTACAAATCCTTCTAAAAAAATTTGTGATCCAATCTTCGTAAAAAAAACAACATAAATTTCTGGGTTCATACATACAGTTTCACATGCAACAGTTTTATGACAGACTGTTGTTTCTAAAAAATTTTACATGCATTTAAAATTTACTTCTTGCACAACTGGTAGAGTGCTAGATTATGTTTGGAGGCTAAAATTTATTCTTCAATAATTATTTTATAACAAATTATTGGAGAGTGCCTGCAGGCATTCTCCAACAATTTATAATAAAGTAAATCAATGTGAAAAAAGCTGCATTTGTAACTGAGTAAATATTCACCATGAATACTAAAGAATATAAAAGCTTTAGTAAAGTATTCTCACTTTTTCTACAAAGCCCTGATGGGGGCTTCCAGGACTCTACTGGTTATTTTGATATGAATGTTTTCTTTACTCAGTTTTAAATAAAGTTAAAATCAATTAAAATGAAAATTTGGTTAAAAGAGAGACTCAAATAAGCTATAACAGTAGAAGGAAGTTGGAAAAAGTCACGGACATTCAAGGAGTGTGACTGAATTTCAATTACTTGCCAAGGACATTTTCTAAATATTCAAAATTCAAGGAGTTTGACTAAAATTCAAGAATTTTTTTCAAGGCTGGTTGATTTATTTTTTTAGTTACTTATTGGTGTTTTATGTCACTTTCAGCATCTTTGGCTATATCATGGCTGCAACATCAGAGGGAGTGTGGTGGCATAGTGATTACAACACTGGACTTCAAACCTAAAGGTCCATGGTTTGATCCCTACCAGGGGCAATTGCGTTGTATCATTGGGCAAGGTACTTAATCCTAATTGCCCATGTGGGGCACGCTGGTGCTGTGTACTAAGGTGTACTGCATGTCGATGGTCCACTGATCTACAACCAGTGCTAACCCTGCTTGTCCTGAGTTAGTATGCTGGGGGCATCTGACAGCTGCTTGCCAATGCTTGGTGGTTCTCTTCTGCTACTGCAACTTCGGTGTACGAAGTGAAGTTTAGCCAATCATCTATTCTTATATGCTGCTCACTTTAGAGAGCATCCACCCCATGCATTGGTTACCGTCCAATTTTACCAGTAAAGTAGAGCATGCTTACTGAAGTAAACAAGCACTGCTCCTCTTCCTGGGGTTCCCACAGGGGATAGATAGCCTGTGCAATCTTTGATAATATAGTAATTGGCCACATAGTACGTGGAATTCCATACACATGAAGATAAATTAAATAGCCGTGAAACTGACAAACAAACTTCAGTATATGCCCAGACTATCAAGCAGACTTGTGTGAAAGTTTGCTTATGAATCCCTGATTTTCCACAGGCCAACTAGCTTACTGAGTGAAGTCTCACATGCTCAAGTAGCCAAGTCAATTATTATGTATTCATGGATGTACTTTAAGTAGGACCCATTTAACTGACTACTGATTAACATTTTATTTATTTATTGGGGTGTAACAATGCTTTTGACAGCCAGGGTCACCTTGTGTTGGACAGTTTTACTGGTGGTGAAAGCCAGAGTACCCAAAGAGAACCACTTCACAGCAGTAAGCAACTGTCAGACTCTCCAACGTACTAACTCCACACAACCAGGGTTAACATTAGTTGAAGACAAGTTCACAATCGAAGTACAGTATGCCTTCATACACAGCGCCACCATGCATCCACATGGGCAATCGGTATTAAGTGCATTGCCCAAGGACACAATGCAGTTACCCCTGTCAGAGATCAAACTGTGAACCTTTTGGTTTGAAGTCCATTGCTGTAACCACTGAGCCACTGCTCTCCAGGTTAACCTTTTACCTAATGAATCAACAACATCCACCCACATAATTTAACTAGAGGATGGCCACCAAAGGGTGGCTGATTCCCCCGAAAAAAGCCTTGATAGCCATTCCAACCTTATTCGCGACACACCCTCTGGTTGTGGGCAATAATAATACCAAGTATCATTAATATCCTTGAAGGCTGTAAGAAGTTATGGAGCGGACACGAATTCCGTCTACGCCCTGACGGACAACGTCACAGCTAGATTCCCCCGAATTTTTTTCGGGGGAATAAAAATTGACCAGTTGAAAAAATATTATTTTTTCAAAAACTTTCGACGAAACCATATCATGCGATCCCTTAATGGAAAAAGCTTGTTCCAAAGAGGGGGTTTCACAATATGGTTTTGTTGAAATTTCAGGAAATATTTGAAAAAAATAATTGAAAATAACAAATGTTAATATCATATGCATATAATTGTCAAATACCAAACCATTTAGAGCAGTGTGATTAGCCTGATTTTCCACTAGTCCACCAGCTAACTGTGAAGGTCCACACACCAGGTAGTCAAAAAATCATTTATCATGTATTCATGGATGTACTTTAACCATTTAACTGACTACTGGTTAACCGTTTACCCAATGAATTAACAACATCCACCCACATAATTTACAAACTGAGCAGTGGAAAAAATATTATTTTTTCAAAAACTTTCAATGAAACCATATCAGGTGATCTCTTCATGGAACATTAACTTGTTCCAAAGAAGGGGTCTCATATGGTTTTTTTGACATTTCCTGAAAAAAATAGAATAAAAGTAATTGAAAATATTAAAATTTTAATATCATATGCTTTTGACAAAGGGTTAATATAACTAGAGGCTCTAAAGAGACTGTAATCGCTAACCTGGAACTACATATAAAAATAAGATTTCCCAAAGGCTTTCCATGGTAACTATGAGCTGCAATTGTGGCCATGTTAGCAACATTACATCAACATTACATGACGATCATTGGTATAAGGTGCCCCAGTCCTCAATCACGTGAAGTTTCAAAACATTTGACTTTGTAGCTTCAGAGGGGAAGATTTTTGCAAAATCCATCAATCAGAATCAGAGAATGCTCTGGTGGCCATATGTTCCATCTAACAGGAACAAAAAGAGGACGGTTTGTAGAGGGCCTCCTATAGACCATTCCTGCCAAGTTTGGTTCACATCGGCTCAGTAGTTCAAGAGAAGAAGATGAAAATGTGATTTCCCATAGGGTTTCTATAGTAACTATAAGGCGCAATTGTGGCCATGTTTACACCCCAATCAACATTAAATGAGGATGGTTGGTAGAGGGGGTCCCAGTCATCATTTATGTGAAGTATCAAAACATTTGGCCTGGCAGTTTCAGAGGAGAAGATTTTCGAAAATCCACCAACCAGAATCAAAGAATGCCTCTGGCGGCCATGTGTTTCAACCCACGGGAACAAAATGAGGATCGTTTGTAGAGGACCTCCCATAGACCATTCCTGCCAAGTTTGGCTCACACCAGCTCAGCAGTTACAGTGAAGAAGATAAAAATGTGAAAAGTTTACGGATGCCGGATACCAAGTGATGAGAAAAGCTCACATGGCCTTTTAGGCCAGCTAGGCTAAAAAGTCATTAACTGCATATATTTGTCAAATACCAAACCATTTATAGTGGTGTGATTACAAAAGTAGAGAGAAAATTTTAAGCAGATTACAACCCATCTGATAGAAAATTTCTGTCTACTGTCCTATTCACCACACTGTATAATCTCACCTGTAAAAAAAGATATACGAAAACAATGCATCTCAGAACTTTCTTTCATTCAATTCTCCGTATTTTTGCTTCATTTAGCAATATATTTTTCAATGACATCTCATACTACTAATTTAACCCTTTACCCAATGTAACGGCCAAAACTGGCCAGCGCTATTCTCAAAAATCGCCAATTAATTTTCAATATACTTTAATTTTTTGTCTCAAAAATATAGGTTATGATCCCTCGTTGGAACGAGCTCATTCCAATGAGGGGTCATAACCTATGCTATTGAGACAAAAAATGAAAAAAATTAGTTATTCAAGAATTTGTTTTGCAAGTTTCGTCTGCTTTTCATGTCAGGTAAATGGTTAAATGGATCATGATAAGATTGCAGTCTGACTGCGAAAAAGACCAGCTACTCTTGTGATCAGTGTACAGAACCATACCTCAGCTACTAATCTCAACTGTTAATCACATCAGAATTGTAGAGTAAATCCCTATTGATTGAGAAAAAATGTTGAAGTGTATTGGACATTTATGCAGCCAGCAACACAATTTTTCCACATTTCCAGTAATCTGGATTTCAACATTCAAATGTAAGTAATCAATTCATTATATCTTTTGTGACAGATGTAATGAATTAAATACTTAATTTATCACCATAGTATGTATCGATTAAATTCTGGTGGGCTGGCTATTCCTGTTTATACTGAATACTTTTCACTGGCAAAGATGGTACTCATTTTGGCTGGCACATAAAATTCAGGTTACACCCTTTTGAACTGCTTTCATATTCTGGGCCTGCAACTATTTTCAGACATTTTCACCACTGTGATCTCTTTCTGCCACCATGCAGAATATGAAAGTTGAATATAATAGACAGGATCATTGAATCTCAGGTACCAGTTTTGCTTGTGTTTTTCTTGATTTTGCCTGAAAACAAGCTATTGATTGAAAATAGAATATGTCTTCATTTTTGGAATTCACTAAAAAAAAACCTTTCCACAAACCATTCCAATGAGGGGGTCATAAGCTGAGTTAAATGCTTTTTGAGAATATTGCTGGCTGTTTTTGGCCATTACGTCGGGTGAAGAGTTGCTTTTGATGAGATTTACACAAAGGCTGTACAGTGCGCAGAGTGAGTTACCGAGTTAAGAATGATATTTTCTTTTATAACCAGAAAAAGTTTGACTAACCCTGGTCACACTTTCTAGTTATAAAAAATTGGCAGCTGCCGTATCACATTATGACATGAAAATGTACATTCACTAAGGCTGTGCAATGCACAGACTTAGTCACATAACAGAGACGATCGTATTTATAACCAGAAAGAAAATAGTGACTAACCCTGTGCATTGCACAGAATTAGTTGGTAAGCTAACAACATGCACTGACTAACCATTGCATTGCACAGGATTAGTTGATGGGCTGCACTGCATGAAAATATACAAGGACTAAGAGTGTAAAAGTGCACAGGGTTAGTTGGTGGTTACATGTAACATAACATAAAAGATTCAAAGAACTAACTGAAATACTGACACTGGATTGTGGAAATTTTTTGGAAGTGAATTCCAAAAATGAAAATATATTCTAAATTCAATTAATGACTACTTATTTGAATATTTCCTTACTGTATTAAGGAAATCTCAGCAAACTGATGTTAAGTGCGTAATGACCATATCATGATTAAATCATGATCTGAGCGAGAAAGGGACTGTTTTTGCAATCACAATACTGTACCCTGACTTAATATATGAAGTTGCTTGACAGTTCTATGCACACATACCTACATGCACGCATTTCAGTAAGCTATTCATACAAGGAGTCTACAGTCAATGAAATTTGCCATGGTTATCAGAAATATCATGGACTGGTAAAAGTCAAGGCAGACTGTAATGCTTTCACCATGGCATATATTGAGAAAAGACATGGCTAATTTCGAGGCCTGCCACACATACCACCAACCTCGCAACTACCTGTGGCACTTTTATTTCTATACAGAGGTCTTAGAACAAGCCATGCTGCCACTCTCTTTTAATAATGCTAGATACACTGGGTAGCTGGGATTTTCATATGGTTGGCTATAATCTTTACCCATATGTTTTTACTTCTTCTACATGTACAGCCCACCTTTCCACTTCAGACAATCTTACAACCATGGCTGTTTATTTATTTATTTATTTATTTATTTATTTATTTATTTATTTATTTATTTATTTATTTATTTATGCCTGAGTACTATCCAATCACACAAAAAATCTGTGTGATTGACACTTCTGAACCTAAAGCCCATGATGCTGACTCCAATGCAGAAAGAGAAAAATCAAGAAGACTGCAGAAAACAATTAAAAAGGCTACACTTCAGCCATGAATTTTCATGAAGAGACCAGTTGTTTTTGTTTTTTTTTATGAGGCATTCTTCTCTCCAGAGATCACTGATAGGATACACATCAGACCACTAATAGAACAAATTGTATAAACAGCAGCTGAACTAATGCATCCCAATAGACAGATCAGTCAAGAAATGACAGAACACTGACATTAAAATTTGTGGTTGTTACAATATGTGATCAAGGTTTTTGTTAAGATCAACTATTACTCATTACAATTTATAATTAAACAAAATTGACAATATTTTGTTTATCACTGTCCCTCGTCCCACTGCACCCCCAACTTTCTACCAATATTTTTAGTTTCTTTCCAAAGGAAACAAGGTCCCCTATACTTAAAAGACATCATAAAAGCTTTCTTGACAGTGTCGTAATTATAAATGAAAGCCAATTAAGTAATAGATATATCACTATTTTGTGTACTATATGGGTAAATAATTGTACAGTTGTGCAGGTGTCCGGAGATATTTTGGACGAGGCGAAGCCGAGTCCAAATATTGGAGGACACCTGCACAACTGTACAATTATTTACCCATATAGTACACAAAATAGTGATATATGTGATTTAATCCACAGCCCCTCAATGTTAACAAAAGTCAAAAAAATTATATTTTAGAAAGTTTGACACAAGTAAAACCACATTTTAAAATACTTTTTGCTTGCTCTACCCCCGAAAAACAAAATGGGCATTACCCATTGTTTGCTCGCTAGAAAGTCTATTGAAGTGATGACACGCATCAGGAGTTCAGATATTGTGAACAGATCTGTGGCTTCGAAGTAAACTCACATCATGACGTAATTTGTTCTCCCGCTAATATAATGTCTCAGCTCAAGGGTGGAACACTTATTCAATCCCTCATTGAAAGTGCGGCAGATAAATTTAATAATCGTTCATTTTTAAAGCATTTGGAAGAATATTTTTTTTTTTTATCTGGAGAAGAGGTTCACTTTCCCTCCGGGGTGGCAGTTGGTGGTGCCTGATTGCCGTCTTAATATTTGAAAAAGGGTGGGTTTTTTAGGTTATTTATTTATTTACTGGTGTTTAAGGTCACTTTTCTGCAGCTATGGCTAATTGTGACCGCAAAAAAAAAAGGTGTAAAGTCAAGTTTAGCCAATCGTTTACACCCATGCTGCCCATTTTAGGGGACTTTTACCCCAGGCACTGGTGACCAGGTCCTATTTTACCAGTAAAACTGAACTTGTTTACCACAGCAAACAAGCACTGCTTCACTTCCGAGGTTTCCACAGGAGTCCTTTTTAGGTTACCAGGGCTGTTGGTAATTAAAAGCAATAAAAAATTAAAAAGTACATTATAATTTGGACACGATGCACACTCAATTCAGTAGCTCTGTCGAGAAAAGCTTGTCGATAATTCATGTGTTAAAAAGTTTTTCACGCCTCCTTTACAGCATCTTTACTTTTGAATGGTTATGATTACAGTACCGTGACAATCGTACAAATATCTAGTTTTCGGGACTGTTTCAAAACCGTCCCAATATCCAGATATTGGTACTGTTTTACTGAGCTGTTCTCATCAAAACTGTACTTGGTGTGATTTTATAGGGCTTGTTTTCATGACAGAGAACAAAAGAAATATTAGGTAGCTGTGGATTAAATAAAGGAGAGTAATTACTAAATGTAATGAAAAGCTACCTGGGTTTAACCTTTATTCCTTTGCCTCACATGAAAATAGCAGACGATACTTGCAAAAAAACTGTCTTCAATAATAAAAAAAACCATATTCAGTTTCTGTCTAAAAAACATAGCGTATGATCCATCATGGGAACAACCTTGATGAGCTTGTTTCAATGGGGTGTCATAAGCTATATTTTGGAGATGAAAATTGAAAAAATAATTTTTAAAAAAGTAAAAAAAAAAAATTTATTGGGGTTTAATGACACTTTCATCATCCAGGGTCACCTCATGTTTGGCAATTTTACAGGTATATAGGAAGCCAGAGAACCACTGAGCAGTGGCGAGCAACTCTCAGACTTCCCAATATACTAACCAACACAAGCAGGGTTAGCACTGGTTAAAGACAAGTGTACCATTGCCATAGTGCCACCATGCCCCCATGTGACAATCTGGATTAATTGTCTTGTCAAAGAAAACAACCCAGTCACCCATGGTGGGGATCGAAATGTGGACCTTTCTACTGAGCAACCACGCTCCCAAAAAATAACAGAATCTCAATGATGAGTTTTGCAAATTGTGCTTACCAGATTTGGAATTGTTAAAGGGGATAAAGGCCCAGGGAGATTTGAAACATTTTCAGCATTATGACAAAGTATGTCTTACATGTATGGCAAGTCAGGCAGTAGCTTCAATTTAAGTTTTGCTTGCCTGTTCAGGCAGCCAAAACCTGACTAGAAGCCCCTGTCACTATTGTTATAATAATATTTTTTTAAATTATTTTTTAATTAGAATAAGCTGACTTTGGCTTGTGTGATCACTTATTTACATTGAGTGACCTTTGAATGTACACATCAACATTTACAAATAAAAAGGATATATTTTAGCTCACTAATTGTTTATTTGGGTTACACTTGTTTACTTGAAATTAGACAGAATCATTTACAAACTTAATGAGGTGACTTAGTTCAGCTAATCAGTGGTTAATAGAACAAAAGAACACTGGAGAAATTTCTCATTCTGGAACTTTCTATTTGAAGACAATTTTGACATTCTATTCATCTCACAAAGCATTGAGAAGTGACTTGTTTATACATTGAATATTCACTGAACATTGGAGATTATTATTATTACAGGACAGTGCATTATTCTAGAGAGCAGTTGAGTTTAATATATATTCTACAGAATATTATTTAGTGATCTGAGCATCATTTTGTATTGGAAAAGTGTTTCTAAAATTCGAAGAGAATTTATTCTTCTTGTGAACGAGGACTTACTCTTGTGAAAAAACCTGGATTCAACTGGATTAATTTCAAACCACTTGTGCAGGCAATACTAGTTGGAAATTATTTCCATTTGAATTTTGATGAGTGCTTTATTGGAATTTATTGAAGACTGTTGAATTTTTAAGTGAACATTTCATTACAATTTATTGGATACTGTTTCTGCAGACACATTCTTGGACATTACAATACCAGCTGGAAAGTTTCTTCATCGCTGCTTTACTTGATTCTATTGAATTCTTTTCTGGTCTAATTGATCAGTATTTCTGTTTTATTTTTCTGTCAACCAAATAGTGTAAAAGATAATGTACCATTTTATTTCAAATTATCATTTTTTATTAAAGTTCAGAATAGTTAAATTGGAGGTATAGTTGTTGATTCTCAGATTTCTTTTTGTTACCATTACTGTTATTACACAGCGTAACAACAATACTTTGAATTCAAAATGAAAGTTCATCAAAGGCAGCATTTTGGCAAACCTGTTACGAGATTAAAAAAAAATTGACTGAAGTTGCAAGTGGGCCTTTGAAGGTTAATTTCTTGCATGCTACTGGCAGATATTCCTTCCCAGGACAGAATAGCTCAGAATAGACAGAGATAAGTATAATTTGGGCACATTTAATCAAATTTTCTCTCTGTAAATTGAATGGATTTTTTCAACAACCATTCCTTGAGTTAAATTTTAATGAATTTTTCATCAAATCTAGTCATTAGTACATTTGATGAAGTATATCTTGCAAATACTCAGCGGGTTAAGAGTTAATGCTGAAAAAGTTGCGTGTCCACACCCAATAATGAAATATATTAGTCACATTCCTGATTAATGCCAGCAATTGAATGCACAGTGCATGAAAAATGAAAAGGCCACATCATGAAAAGCAACCAAACAATTATCACTGAACTACAAAATGCACTAATCAAAGAGAAAAAGTACAAGGCCAAATAATACGGGGCTAACATAACCTGAACCATCTTTGTGAATAATAGACAAAGGGCAACTGAAACTTAAGGGGAGGGAAAATTCAGGTCTGTGAGAAGCAGTCTTAACTGGTAGAGTGCTGGAAGCCCATTTTTGGGCTTTATCCTGAAGTGCAGGTACCACGGCTTAAAGGCTTGATATTCTGTGGATGTGCTTCAATTAATTCTTGATGTGATATTATTTAGTCTGGATGGAATTGCCCCGCTACAATTTATGGGAGAGTGCCTATAGGCACTCTCCCATAAATTGTAGCAAGGCAATAACATGTGAACAAAATTTTAACACCTCAAAAAACTTAGCACTCTACCAGTTAATGTGAGATGGAGGGAGGTGGTGATGGGAGCTGGAAAATAGGACTGACTAAATAGTTAAGGCAATAACACAGGTCAGGTGAATACAAATTATCCACCTCTTCTCAGGATTAAATTTTGAGTTTGGGATTGAAGATGCAGTTTAAACATGCACCTCGTCTATGGTCTAGACCATTGAAAGGGGAGAGAGTACAATCATTTTAGTGAGCATGTAGTAGTGTCCCCCCTAATTTATATTACTGCTAACCACAAATGCAGGAAATGGGAGATTTTTAAACAAAAATTCTATTCTCTTGTTTCTGAGAAAACAATTTCATGTTTTGGTGGGGGTGTTTTGTAGACAAAGACTGCCCCATACTTAACTGTTATGCAGAATAGTGCCTACTGAGACAGAAAGAAATGTGGTCCTGAGAATTTATTCCTTTCAGGATATTTTTTTCTTCCTCAAAGTGTTATTTCCTTGCATTGGAGGATAGAATTTGGTATTTGTGTAATTATCTTTTAGGTAGTGCTCAAGTCCAAGATGATGCATGTTATGTTGTATTCCAGTTATTGGGATAAGCCTCTTGGGAACAATGAAGGCATGTGCTGATGATACAGTAGGAATACCGGATAGTTAAGATTATGAATTAAAACTCAAGAGTTCTAGAAACATGGGATTGCATATTTATCTAGTTGGAATTGTTGGGGCTTATTTTACTTAATCACCACATACCAAAGTAGGTCATGCAGGACCCTGACCGTGTAATTTGGGTCCCACAGACCTTTATTTTTATGACCACTTGTATATGTGGCACCACCAATAACATGCATGTTGTATAGGGTGGCATTACTATGCTAGTACATACAGAGAACGACACGCGCATGTAAATGGGTTAATCGATATGGCATGAGCACCAGCACGGAAGGATAGAATGAGAGGCCACAGGCCTCGATTTTTATCCTTCCACGATGGCACAGGTGCCATATCGATTAACCCATTCACACACGCATGTCATTCTGTGTTTATTACATGCCTTCACGTCTATAAAAACAATTATTAGGACACTCAGCAATTCATTTGACAACTATCAACAAAAAGAACACATTTTACTGCCAACCAAATTTACGAGGGGAACTTGTGTTACTATTTTGTCCCCTCAGTTCAAATGTGTTCTATGTGCCTACTGGCACACAGAACTCAGTGGGACTCAGGGAACGATTTTTTGCTATCGCCAGTGATTCAAATTGTAATTGTGGTGCACGATTTGTAGAAAATTCCATTGAAATTTCACTTCTATTTAAAAATAGTCTGTCAACAATTTTCGTTCTACACATTGTCATTTTCTGCATGGTTTAGTGTTAATGTAGATGGGGATTTCAAAGAACAGGCGTGTTCTAAAATGGAGAGCTGGGAATGACAGAATTCTGAATGCTTTTTCAGCACAGTATACAGAAGTTGTGTAAATCAGAAATAGTGGTATTCATCTTTTTTTTTGGACACGATCCCTTGGGACATTGTCAGCCAGCTAGAATCCTTAAGGTATAGTTACTAGTGGTATTCTCTCACTGAGTCCAACTTGGAATTTGGAGAACTAGGCTCAGTACTTGTAGAATAAAGTAGAGATTACAAAAATGGACAGAGAATTCCCATTGGGTCGTGGCCCATGCAAAATTATCTGTTAGCTCACCTCCAGCAGCATTGTAGAAACTCAATTGTTGAAAAGGAAATATGAGAACATTGAACATAAGATGCTATTATCTTTTTTTTTAATATACCATCTTGATTTTGCAGTATTTTGTGATCACAATAGTGTACATGATCACTTCCAAGAGCAAACTGATATCTAATGAAAAGTCAATGACAGTGTAGCTCAACTTGAGAAACTTGAACTTGGTAAGTTATAAATGAAATGGCAAAATTGAAGAACAGAGTAATCCATCAATTTTTAAATGTAAACTGTAAGACTGGCTAAAGGAAGAATGTTGATACACAAATGCAGTATGTTCAGAGGTTACTGTAAATGGCAAGAACGTTGGCCTTGGCAACATTTTTTGACCGAAATGGAAGAAAATCGATAGCTCCCATCTAGAGGTCACCCCAAAGAAGCATGCCAGGTTTCAAAGCAATCCGATCATAAATGTGCCCTGTAAGGTGTGCCAAAGAGAAATATTGAGATCTTCTGACTGAACTAAGTTCTAAGAACGTTGGCCATGGCAACATTTTTTGATGGAAATGGAAAAAAATCGATAGCTCCCATCTAGAGGTCACCCCAAACAAGCATACCAGGTTTCAAAGCAATCCAATCATAAATGTGCCCTGTAGGGTGTGCCAAAGGGAAATGTTGAGGTCTGACTAAACTAAGTTCTAAGAACGTTGGCCGTGGCAACATTTTTTTACGTAAATTGAAGAAAATCGATTGCTCCCATCTACAGGCCAACCTAAACAAGAATACCAGGTTTCAAAGCAATCCAATCATAAATGTGCCCTGTAGGGTGTGCCAAAGGGAAATATTGTTGTTTGATTAAACTAAGTTCTAAGAACGTTGGCCGCGGCAACATTTTCTTACGGAAATTGAAGAAAATCGATAGCTCCCATTTAGAGGTCACCCCAAACAAGCAAACCAGGTTTCAAAGCAATCCGATCATAAATGAGCCCTGTAGGGTGTGCCAAAGAGAAATATCGAGGTCTTCTGACTAAACTAAGTTCTAAGAACATTGGCCGCGGCAACATTTTTTGACGGAAATGGAAAAAAATTGATAACTCCCATCTAGAGGTCACCCCAAACAAGCATAACAGGTTTCAAAGCAATCCAATCATAAATGTGCCCTGTAGGGTGTGCCAAAGGGAAATATTGTGGTCTGACTAAACTAAGTTCTAAGAACGTCGGCCGTAGCAACATTTTTTGACGGAAATTGAAGAAAATCGATAGCTCCCATCTAGAGGTCACCCTAAATGAGCATACCAGGTTTCAAAGCAATCCAAACATAAATGTGCCCTTTAGGGTGTGCCAAAGGGAAATATTATGGTTTGACTAAACTAAGTTCTAAGAATGCTGGCTGCGGCAACATTTTCTGATGGAAATTGAAGAAAATCGAAGCTCCCATCTAGAGGTCACCCCAAACAAGCATGCTAGGTTTCAAAGCAATCCGATCATAAATGTGCCCTGTAGGGTGTGCCAAAGAGAAATATCGAGGTCTTCTGACTAAACTAAGTTCTAAGAACGTTGACCGCAGTAACATTTTTTGACGAAAATTGAAGAAAATCGATAGCTCCCATCTAGAGGTCTCCCCAAACAAGCATACCAAGTTTCAAAGCAATCCAATCATAAATATGCCCTGTAGGGTGTGCCAAAGGGAAATATTGAGGTCTGACTAAACTAAGTTCTAAGAACGTTGGCCGTGGCAACATTTTTTGACGGAAATTGAAGAAAATCGATAGCTCCCATCTAGAGGTCACCCTAAACAAGAATACCAGGTTTCAAAGCAATCCAATAATAAATGTGCCCTGTAGGGTGTGCCAAATGGAAATATTGTGGTTTGACTGAACTAAGTTCTAAGAACGTTGGCCACGGCAACATTTTTTGACGGAAATGGAAGAAAATCGATAGCTCCCATCTAGAGGTCACCCCAAACAAGCATACCAAGTTTCAAAGTGATCTGATCATAAATGCGACCTGTGAGGTGTGCCAAAGGAAATTGTGGACATACATACTAACGTACTAACTAACATACGTACATACATACATACGTACATACGCTGACGAGAAGTGATGGCAATAGTTTTGTAGAGGAGAAAAAATGCAACAAGCGGCCTTAATCACCAGCCTGTGTAACACTTTACCCAATGCAGACATTAATTTTTTTTTAATTTTTCGAAAAAATTAACAAAACCATATCATGTGACCCCTCATTGGAATGAGCCCATTCCAATGAGGGGTCACATATGATTTTGTTGAAAGTTTCTGAAATTTTCATTTTTTTTATTTATATAAATGCTCAATTTGTAAATTATGTGGGCAGACATGGCCAATTTGTCAGGTAAAGGATTAAAGAAAGATTTAATGTCACATTTGGCACTTATGGCTAGTTAACACTACAGATACCAAACCTGAACTCAGAAAACTTGAATCTGACCCTCCTAAAGATAATTTGTGATAAAACAAATATTGAATAAATTCAGACTACCCAAAATAATGTAGCCCTCAACCAGTTAAAACAGATGTTTCTGACTGGTGAATCGGAAGAGACTGTTAAAGAATTTGAAGAATATTCCTCATATTGCACTATATGTTGGTTAAAATTTGGGCTTCCAATAGGAGCCCAAATATGGAGCCAGGAAGTTGATTTGAACAAACTGGAGGATACTGTATACCAACCAGAAGCTTAAGTAACCCTAAAATGCTCACCTGGCGCAAGTTATCAAAAGAGATTAGTGGATCAGTAAGTGAGCAATTTTTTGATTTGCTATGACACAACCACAGGCAACTTTTTGGCTGGTCCTAGAAAAGCTTTCACACAAGCTCTGTTCTGTGAAGTATTAAAAACAACAAGCTATGTTTTGTTTTCAACTACTGTGGTTCTCCCCCCCCCCCCCCCCACACCCCCCCCCCCCCCCCAAAAAAAAAAAAAAAATTCCAGCATAAATGAAATACTTATGACCAAGTTATATACTACATGACAAATTTGGTTCACATCTACCCATCGGATCTGAAAATAGAAATTTTGAGTGTGGCCCAAATTTGGTAGCCCAAATTTTGACTTACTGAGTTTCTTTGAAAAAAGTGAATCTGCATCACTAAAGTAAGTTCCAAAAAAGAAATCTAAGCATTATTGCAAGTGGCTTATAAAAAGAGGATTTTAAAAGCATTTTAATCCCACCCCAAAGTAATTTTGGGGAGTAAATCAGAAGAGTAAACTCCAGCAGCCTAAAGATGGCAGCAGCTTCATTTGAACAAAGGAGAAAAGGTTTACTCCAAAGATGATCTGTTACATACATGAATGAATCTGGCCCAGTGGTTTCAAGGAATAAGAAAAATTTCAAACTAGAGAAATTTACTGCCGCCAGTAAATTCAAGTCTGCGTGAAAATGCTTAAAGCATCAAAAATACGCAAAACAGAAAGAGAATTTATGGAGGTTTATTTTTGGGGGTAAAATATTTTTAAAGAAATCAGAAATAGGTTTTCATTAACAATATTACATGAAATGAAATCTTTGGAACCCACATTGAAGTCTTGAGAGGGTTAAATTAAAGATATTCATACAGGAATCAGATCAATTTTTCCTCTAACTTATGGAAGTCTTGAGTGGGTTAAAGCATTTCAGAATCATTTTAATCCCTTTAGCTAACAATAATAAAATAACATGTGTGTCTGACAGATAGATGTAGACAGAAGTGGATGGAAGAGATAAAATTGGAAACTCGAACAATTTGTGTTGGGAAATCTTACTGCAAAAATGCTGACTCATCATTGTTTCAATACCCTCTACAGGACACCCTGATAGAACAGGCGGCAATTTTTTTAACCAATCCATTCTACTGGTCCTAAGGATAGTTCATACCAAATAACAGTTCTCTGTTCTGTGTGACTTGGGAAATATGGGCTTTTGAACTTTTTTTTGATTTTAGTCCCTGGGGTTGCCACGTGACTGTGAATTTTTTTTTTTTTTTTTTTTTTTTTTTTTTTGGGGGGGGGGGGGGGGGCATCAATCAATTACTTATGACCCACTTATACTACATGATAAATTTGGTTTCTTGAAACAGAAATTTTGGGCAGAGCCCAAAATGGATATGCCCCCCCCCCCCCCCCCCCCCCCCCCCCCCCCCCCACAAAGAGCTCTAATATTGACCTACCATCTTCCTTTGAACAAACTTTAATCTTCTACACCAAAGGATGTTCCATACCAAATATCAAGTCATTCTCTCTGGTGGTTCGTGAGAAGAGGATTATAAAGATTTTTAAGCTTTTGGGGCTTTTACCGGAGCCTGAAGATGGCAGCTGCTTCATTTGAACAAAACAGAAAGGGTATACTCCATAGATGGTGTGTGCAATATATGTTTGAATTTGGTCTAGTGGTTGTGAAGAAGAAGTCAAGTTTGCTAAAGTTAATGGACGACAGATGACGGACGCAAAGTGATGGCAATAGCTCCCACTGACTTGCAGTCAGGTGAGCTAAAAATCAAAAGATTCTGACTAAAGAATATTCCTCATATTATAAAAGTTAAAATTTGGGCTCTCATATCATAGTGAGTCCAAAAATGAAGCCAGGGACTTCATTTGAACAAATCTGAATCTGACTCCCATTTATAAGGACGCTGTATACAAAATATCAAAAGATTGTTACTGGTGGATCTGAAAAAGTTTTTTAAAGAATTTTTCTCATACTGCACTAAGTAAAACTTTGGGTCCCCACATGGAGCACAAATATAAACCCAGGGTCTTGCTTTGAACAAACTTGAATCTTACCCTCCTAAGGATGCTGTATTCCAAATATAGAAATATTCTGATAGGTGGTTCTGGAGGGAGGGGGATAACAGAGTTATGCCCTCTGTGTGGCTCACCCGTGGGCATGGCAAGTTTATTTGAACAAACTTGAATTGTCATATGATGAGGAACTTGCATATCAAATTTGGTAAAATTTGGTCTGCCAGTTTTTTAGGAGAAGTCGAAAATGTAAAGTTCATGCCAGATGGACAACATGCGGATGGAAGGATGGAATATGGACATAAAGCGATCACTAAAGTTTCCTTAAGCTTTGCTCAGGTGAGCTAAAAATCTGATTGATAATTTTAGTGGCTAGTACTTGCTAGATATGACCACTGCATTGGGTCATGGGTTAAATACTGATAAAGACTAGAACACAGCTCATTGTGCACAAGAAATCTCAGTCTTTAACGTCCATCACATCTGTGAAAAGAAAATTGGATTTGATAATTCAAAGATAAGTCAAAAGTACAGTTTACAATGCCAGGAAGGGGTATATGTAATCCCATTTGTTAAATTACAAGACTATTTACTTCTAACAGAATTAATTCCAATGGAAACAGAAAGTATTTGATCTTGGTAGATAATGAAAGGATGTATGCACCATCTGAATCCCTTCAAATTTTTTTAACAGCCTTATCCCACAAGTGCTGTACACAAAATCACTATTCAAATTTTTTATTTTTTTCCAATTGATCCAATCTTTATTTCCCAAACTTAGTTTATCACCACTCAAAGGGGTCAAAAGCTAACTTGTCACATAGTTATGACATCACGCCTTTGTTAAAAGTGTGTGATATATTTCGAAGAGCATGTGTGATATTCAACATATATCGCCACACTTTTACCAATCAAGGAACAATAGACAGTGATTGTTCAACCTGTCAGTTCTACTACAAACACAGCCGAGAGGAAAGATTAAGGGCACCTGTGCTAAAATGTTTTGAACAGAGAAACGAGAATTTACCCGACTTTTGATTTTATTGAAAGAGTTAAAGAAAGAAATCCACACCCGGGTGTAAATGATAAATGGAACGTTTAATTTCTCGCTCAACCTTTTGAGCGCAATGACGAAACGGAAAAAATGAAGTAATATCACTTGCTTTCCATCAATCTTCATGTGTCTTGCAAGTTTGGCTTAAGAAATTAACTAATTAAACGGGAATGGACACGTGTCAGACAAGGGTTCAGTGGAGTGTTTGATTGTTCGTGTTTTGATTGTTTGTGCAAACATCAATGTGACAAGTCGGTTACAGCACAAAAACTCGTGACATTGAACATACAATCGCTCGAGCTAGTTACTCGGACAAGTCCTCGTTAACTAACTCTCGCGATTGTATATTCAATATCACTCGTTTTCTATGCTGTAACCTATACTTGTTGTGTCTTGGGGGTTTTTTACATAAAATATTTAGTATTCAGGGACATATTTGTAAGAGTCATCTCCCAGTTGAGTTAGATAAAGGGTTAAGACAACAATTTTAGAATACATGTATCTAATCTTGAAGTTTATATAATTAAAACCTTTTTTCTGTTCATGCATTTTCAAGCAAAATGATTGGCTAAAGTATTTCTATTCCAAACACAATGAACCTAAAAAAATGAAAGTGTCAATGACACTGTAGCTCAACTTGTCAAGACATGTACATGTATAGTATGTGACACAGAAATGACAAACATCTAGGTAATGACCTGATAACAAAGGTACATATAAAGTATTGTAACGGTCTGTACATAAATACTGACCGTGGCCTGTAAAAAATGTATAGGTAAAGTATTGTAAAGGTGGGTGACAGTCAGATGCTAAACTAGAAAAGAAATCTTTGAGTCCCAGAGTGGGTCTGACTGAACCCCAAAATATTTGTTCTCATAGCAGTGATAACAAAGGCACCCCAAAAACACACTCATTCCTGTCCCAAGGTGAAAACAAAGGTACCCAAGATGTTTCGTGAAGATCGGTTGATAAATACAGCCTCTAGCCCAAGCCGTATTGACATGTGCACTCACAGTGTATAGGTAGCACTAAATAAATCAAAATTCATCTAATTTGCATAATTTCTGCATTAGAAAAAAACCTGTACTGTATGTGATGTATTCCATTTTACTAAACATTCATACAAAAATTTATTCAAATCAGAACTTTCATACAGAAGTTCTGTACAAAAGACTGATTGCACTAATTTTGGTACAAAATGGCTGCTGGTGGCCATCTTGAATTTCGGACCACACCCAAAAACACTCGTTCTCATCCCACGGTGATAACAGAGGTACCTAAGAAGTTTCATAAAGATCGGTTCATAAAAACGGCCTCTAGCCTGAGCAGTATAGAAGTTGTGTACAAAAAACTGATTAGACCTAATTTCGGTACAAAATGGCCACTGGCAGCCATCTTGAATTTTGGACCGCACTCAGAAACACTCGTTCTCGACCCAAGGTGATAACAGAGGTACCCAAGAAGTTTCGGGAAGATCGGTTGATAAATACAGCCTCTAGCCCGAGCCGTATTGACATGTGTACTTACTGCGTGTAAGTTCCACTGAAAAAATCAAAGTTCATCTAATTTGCATAATTTCTGCACAAGAAAAAAACCCATATTATATGTGATGTATCCCACGGTACTAAACATTCACACAAAAAATTATTCAAATCAGTGCTTTCATATGGAAGTTCTGCGCAAAAATCTGATTTCAACTAAGTCTGTATAAAATGGCCGCCAACGGCCAACTTGAATTTCGGATCGGACCCAAAAACAACTCGTTCTCGTCCCACGGTCATAACAAAGGTACCCAAGAAGTTTCATAAAGATCAGTTCATAAATACGGCCTCTAGCCCGAGCCGTATTGAATTGTTGACGGACAGACAGACAGATGGCCAGACGGACGACTGGCCATGGCATAAGCTCAAACTTGGCTTCGCCAAAGTTGAGCTAAAAATGCATTTAAGCCTGCCCTAAACCATGTCCCCAATGTCTGTCTTAAAGATTACGTTGCACTGTGTGAATGGAAAAGAACCCCTGCATGCTCATATTGTTTCAAAATGATATTTATCTCATCATATTAAAAAGACTTTCAAAATAAAATTTAATAAACAATGAAATCCTTATCATGCTTTTTATTCCATGTTCAATTTGTTTTTCTGCAATAGATGATCGTCTGCATTCATCGTTTTACCCAAATCAAATGCAAACAATGGCCAGTCATAATAATCCACAAACGAAACTCACGCCAACAAAACTTTCCAATTTCCAAAAAGCCTGCATGAACTCTTTCTGAAACAAAGTTCAACCAACTTCATGTCATCTGGGTTTATATTGAACTCCACATTTACAAACTGTGTTTTCAGTTTGTCAGGAAATGGTCAAAATCAGAATTAAATTTAATTCAGTGTTGTTTAGAATGACAGCACCCTCCCGTCAAGTGGAAAAAGAGATTGGAGTTTTGTATAGACATGGCCAATGCAGGTCCTTTTAACTAACATAATTCATTGGCCAATATAATTTTTAATGACACAAGAACATGTTTCAGTTAAATGTATCATTATTTCAAACAGATGTTTAGAAAACTATGCCTGTTTATTCAGTTTATCACTAGGAAGCATGATGTGACCTGGTTTTTATTTTAACTCTGCAAAGTAGAGAGTGTCCCCTCAAGTTTAACTGTAAGGAATGATCGTTTGTTTCTGTCTATTTCTTGAGTTATGAACCCCAACAAACAAAGGCCGAACATTGTGTAAATGGGCTATGCCCATTTACACAGTTTGGCCTTTGTTTTTGGGGTTCATAACTCAAGAAAAAGACAGAAACAGACAATCATTCCTTATAAAAAATATTTTTCCCATCAGCTTCATTTAACCCTTTACCTATCCTGAATAGCAGACAACACTTGCAAATATTTTTTTGAAGTAATTAAATATTTTCAATTTCTGTCTCGAAAACATAACTTATGACTCTTCAGTGGCACAAGTTCAAGGAGCCCATTCCAGTGAGCAGTTACAAGCTATATATAAAGGCAAAAACTTAAAACTGCATGGTGCAATGCCACCAGTATCCACTGCCAAGGATTTCAATGTTGAAAGGTTTTGAAGATGAAAAAAGCAGAAAAAGGCCCATAACTCTAGAAAAAAAAATGGACAAAACCTATTACTTGTGAATATCCTTTCCCTCATGTTGGTCTGTTAGCAAACCAAAGATTATTTAAATCCAACATCAACTGACTGAGATATGAAGGTCCAAAGTTGTTATACATGGATGGATGAATGAAAGGACAGATGGACGAATAAATGAATGGACGGACCCCATTTCTATATCCCCCGCAAACTTAGTTCTGGTGGGTGATAATAATAAATTTAACAGCGAGTTTTGTAAATAGCTCTGGCCGGTTTTGACCATTACATTGCTTAAAAGGTTGACTTCTTAAGTCACTACATACGGATGCTCAAACTAACTTTTCCTCTAAAACAGTTGTATCCTCATTTTGAGCAGTGCATGATTTCAAAGGCATAAAAAAAATCAACATTAGTTGACAATGCATGTTCATGTACTTTGGTTGGTAAATCATGTAATTATTTATTTATTGGTGTTTAAGGTCACATTCTTTTGCATAAAGACTAATCATGACCATAACTTGGAGATAAAGTCAAGGTCAGTCAATCGTTTATACCCCATGTTGCCTATTTTAGAAGACTCACACCTCACGCATTAGTGACTGGGTCCTATTTTACAAGAGAAAAAGAGCTTGTTTACCACAGTAAACAAGCACTACTTCACTTCCTGGGGTTCCCTTGGGGGAATCATGTAATTGGAAAGAAATAATTGAACATTAAATGAGAGACAAGAATAATAAATTCTCTCATTTATGGCTGATAATTATGCAAACATGGTACCAGATTAGGTATCACTGAACTAAATATTTGAATTAGAAATACCCACCTTGAAATGTTACACTTGGAAGTGATGCAATCTCTAAAAATAAACAGACTTGGGAAAATAAATTGTTTCAATAAATATTTGAAGCATTCTATTGACATCTTGCATTATTGATGAATATTCCAGATAAAAAAAGAGGGTGATTTGATGACTTTTGGACCTAAAAAAATTAAAATTTTTCAGTAAATTTTGTTTCTTAACATACCTACCACAATTGTTTACAATTGGCTGTAACGTAAGAGCAAGCCCTACTTCGGAACTAATTCAAGCTTTTAAGAAACTTTTCCAAACAAGTTGGAAAAGTAACAGAGTGCAAAAGCACGAAAAAGATCGAAAAAGAGTCCAGCCAGACCAGCGCTCGAAATTACAGGTACTCTCTCTGTACACCTCTTGCGTTTACCGAGCGCATACGCAACAACCGTGACGTCAATTCCGTATTTCCGGCAATGAGAAGTTTGTGATTTAGAGGGGAGGAATCAATATCAAAGATATCCCCAAAGAGGGTGGGCCTCCGGTAAACAACTGTGGTAGGTATGTTAAGAAACAAAATTTACTAAAAAATTTTAATTTCTTTTCAACCAACTCACAATTGTTTACAATTGGCTGAATAAACAATAGGAGGAGGTGAATCACATAACCAATACCAACAAGAGCAGCAGAAAGAAAAGCAAGGAGGGCAGAGAACAATAGCGAAACCTGTAATGAAGATAGAGAGAAGGCACCTGAAAAGAACAAGGCTGAGCGAAGCACAACCTCGAGAAAAACAATTTAACGAGGGTGCACAACAGCCTGAGCAGCAACGAGAGGGCCTAAAGAATAAAGGTCCTCAGATTGCTGCTGTAGGTGGTGGAGAAGGTAGAAGCATTACTCCAGTAAGCTGCATTCATAACATCCCGGAGCGAAACAGAATTGGAGAACGCCCAGGATATAGAAATGGCATGAACCTCATGAGCATTAAACCAGTTCGAAACAAGAACCGAAGCAGACAAGCAGGAATAGGCCAGCTTGATTGCAAGACAGATCCACCTGGAAATAGAATGGGAAGAGATAGACTGCCTCTTAGGAATGAGAGACAGAAAGAATCTCTTCCGACCCCTCCTAATGAACTGAGTGTGATTAATGTAAGTCTTGATCGCACGAACAGGACAAAGAAGAGGTCTCCGACCATCGATAGCGGGGAGAGCCCAAATGCAGATGGGAGGAGGTACCGAATCAGGAAGTTGATTCTTAGTCAGAATAGAGCAATCAGTAGTGAAGGTGACACTGTTAGCCTCATTTCTAAAGAAAGCAGAATCAACAGATAGCGCATGAAGCTCACTGACTCGTCGAGCAGAAGCAAACGCTAGAAGGAAAGCCGTCTTATAGGTGAGAAAACGCATATCAGTCTCAGATAAAGGCTCGAATGGCGCCCCCTCCAAACAGTGCAACACCCATGCCAAGTTCCACTTGGGTGTAAGATGCAAAACTCGAGGCCTCTTCAAAGAAAAGAGCCGAATGAGTTTGGAGAGGAAAAGATTACGACCAATGCACCGCTTTCCCACATAAGAGAAAGTATCAGACAGCATAGACCGATAGCCCTTAATCGTAATAGGCTGGAGGCCCTTGGAGTCAAAAAGATATACCAGAAAATCTGCAATTTGAGCGATTGGTGGATCACGGTAATCCACATTGTGATCTGTACACCAGTGGCAGAAAACCTTCCACTTCGCAGCATAAGTCATGCCAGTGGAATGTCGCCGTGATGCAGAAATGCACTCCACTGTTCATCTCGAAAAACCTCTGTGTCGGAGACAGGACCTGATAAAAGACATGCGTGAAGGGACAGGCTCGCCAGGTTGTTGTGATACTTCCTGGGATGACCCTGGGAAAGAAGATCGCGACGTAGAGGTAGACGAATCGGCCGATCTGCCAAAAGAGGCCACAGCAGATTGATCCACACCCTCTGTGGAGACAGAGGTGCAATCAGAATGATCCTGCAACTGCAAGCACGAATCTTCGCTAATACTTGAGGAAGAATCGGGGCAGGAGGGAAGGCATAGCCGATCCAACCTGTCCAGTCCAGGGACAGAGCGTCTACCGCAAATGCCAGAGGATCGAGACAAGGGGAGACAAAGGTCTCTACCTGATGATTCCAGCAAGTAGCGAAAAGGTCGACCTGGATGGCCCCACTGCTCGCAAATCACCTGAAACACCGACCAATGTAGCATCCATTCGGTTGGAAGGACACTGTCGCATCGGGACAGGGAGTCTGCTAGGACATTGAGATGCCCGGGAATGTGTCGAATGGACACCCGAGCATTTACATTCCGCGCCAACAGAAGAAGATCCCGAGATAGCCGATACATGGGAATCGAATGTGTGCCTCCTTGATTCCGTATGTAGGCCACTACTGTCGAATTGTCCAAAAGTAGGACAATATGGTCCGACAGGTGAGGGATCCAAAACCGAAAACTCAACAGAAGAGCAAGAAGCTCCTTCTGGTTGATATGAAGGCCCACCTGCTCACTGTCCCACTCGCCGTGAGTGGACAGACCAAGAGGATCCAACATCGCACCCCAGCCCCGATCGCTGGCATCCGCAGTAAGGATGCGATCGGCCAAAGGAAGATCCAACGGAACACCCTGTGTCAGCCAGGGAACATCGGCTCAAGGGTGGAGGTGACAAAGCAGGGACAGAGGAATTAGAAGTTCCAAGTCCAGCGGATCTACATTCGGACGCCAATGATCCAACAGGAAGTGTTGGAGAGGTCGGACAAACAAGCGACCGAGTGGAATGAGATCTGTCACCGAACCTCAAAGGCCCAGCATCCGAAGGAAAGTCCTGGCCGAGACCGAGGAAGATTGAAGCAGGTTCCGAGTCAAGGCGGAAAGAATCGTCGCCCGAGCATGGTGGACCGACACTACATTGTGGAGAGTGTCGAAATCTATCCCCAAATGACAAAATCGCCGACAAGGAAGGAGATCCAACTTCTCGCGATTGACTCTGAAACCCAGCGACGCTAGTAGGCAAAGAAACTGCCTGACATCTAACTCCAGAACAGCAGCATCGTGGTGCCGTTGGAGGATGTCGTCCAGGTAGGCTGACGAAGTCACAGCCAACTGAGTATGGTGGAAAGCAAGCACATGTGACATCAGTCGGGTGAAGGCCCAAGGAGCCAGGTTCAAACCAAACGGGAGAGCTCTGAATTGATAGACTCGATCCTGAAACAAGAACCGAAGGTATTTCCATGACGCCAGATGAATGGGTACATGGAAGTAGGCATCCTTCAGGTCGATACTGGCACCAAAGTCGCCCTGATGAACTGAACGTCGAACCGACCAGAAAGTCTCCATACTGAAACGAGGAGCTATTATGTACTCATTCAGGATACTCAGATCGATGACAGGACAAAATTGGCCGTTTTTCTTCGGCACCAAGAAAAGTCTCGAGTAAAACCCCGGTGAAAGGGTGTTCCTGACCACCTCGATCGCCCCTTTGGAAAGGAGATTGTCGATCTCCTGCACCAGAAGGTCCCGGCGTAGAGAATTGGAAGGGACCCGAGTCAGGAGGGGCACCCAAAATAAACTGGGGTGCCGATGGAAGGACAGTCGCAGACCGGATTGTATGACGTCGAGGACCCAAGTGTTATCTCTGTCGTAAAACAGCGACAGCGTTCCCCCGACTGGAGGCAAATTGAGGTGAGAACCTTCACTTGCGGCCTCGACGAGAAACCACCACCTTGGGAAGTGACAGAGTCCTGAGACTTTCCTGCCTGAGGCTGCCAGCGAGCCTGGCCACGTCGGCACTTCTTCTGAGGCAGACGCAACAGGATGCTTGGCGGGCCTGGAACGACCACCACCCGCAGCAGCAGGTTGGTCAAGCTGTCGCAGCAAAAGCTGGTCCTTCGAATGACGAAGAACCTCGCCACGGACAGCTTCCACGGAACCATGGAACAACTAAGGTCCAACCAAAGAGGCAGACCTCAGAACAGCACGCTGCTCAGAAGGAAGGGATGGAGAAGAATCCAACACCGCATCCTGGTGTGCCAGCTCCAAATTAGCCGTGTTACAGGCGTGAGTGTGTGTCAAGTTCATGAGAGCCTGTGACAAAACGCGAAAAGGTGCCTGAGCATCATCAAACTCCCCTGGTGGAAAATATTCAGCCAGAGCAGCGACGACATGGTCCACGAGATATTACATACCCAGCATCTCTCGGGACAGGCCCACCATAGATTCAACTACCGACATCGGGAGAACTGCCGATTTAGACTTAGTTAACCCGAGGGAAGAAGAATCCTCATCCACAGTAGTCATCCCTTGGAAGACTGGTGGACCGACGGAATCGTAAACACGAAACCGCGATGGAGGCAGAAAGGCATCAGCTCTAGAAAAGAAAGAACCCTTGAGGGCCTTAGAACGCATTTTGGCGTCTAAGCCCCGGAAGGACTCAACAACCTGAGCCGATTGCAGAGGATGCAAAGCCCCAGAGCTAGAAGGGTCAACAGGGTTACGGCGCTCATCAGAGGGCCGCGGCCGGATGGTCACAGATGGCTGGTCGGAAGGTTGAATGTCCGGTAATAAGCCAAAGACAAAATCCAAAGCCTGCCCCAAGACTGACGAGGGGGGCCCATCACCTTCGAGAAAACAATCATCCTCTGTTGCAGAGGAGACATAGCCCAACTCGGGCTGACCAGCAGAAACTTCCTGTGAATATTGCGCAGTATCCAAGGGGCCAGGCGAGCCATCTCGGCGACCGACCAAAGGAGGTTGTGCTTCAGGAGGCACAGGGAGGCCAACTTGAGGGTTGCCAGAAAGCAACTGGGTGTGCGCCAAAACGGCCTGACGCAGGTCACCCTGAGAATCCGTCGCAGCAGCAGCATCGCCCGACGGAGTGTCCTAACTCAAATCCTCAGAAGAGACCGACGTTGAACGTCGATCGGCAGACAGAATAGGGAGACAGTGAGAAGACACCAGAGGATAGTCCCAATTGTGACGCCCAGGGGCAATCACTGACCTCTGCGGAACAGAAGGTCCTGCCTGCAAATCCTCTAAAGAGACCGACGGCGTACGTCGATCGGTAGCTGAACCTGGGACATGGTGAGAAGACACCAGAGGATTGTCTCAAGAATGACAGGATCCTGCCGTTGGCCTCTGCGTGGCAGAAGGCCCCAACTGCCCATCCTCTGGGACCGACGGCAAGCATCGATCGACATCCAGACTCGGAACACAATGAGGAATCACCGGAGGAAGGTTCCGAGAGTAACAGCTAACCGGGACTGTCACTGACCTCTGCCGAACAGCAGGCCCTGGATGCCAATGTCCCAACCCCATCCTGCTAGTAGGCACACTAGCAGGGGAAGGAGGACAGAGTCACCACGTGCACTAACAGAAATGTCTAATATGGCACGGCTACCCTTACCCCGAGAATGAGGGGTTCTAGCTCTGGACAGAACCACCTTGTTAACAGAAGCCCAGAATTTTGAGGACCAAACCCCACAAATACCACATGATTGGTCCTGAGTACAATTGTTGCAAGTGACACATTTGGAATGAGAGTCGTCCACATGTTTCACCTGCAAGCAAGAGGTACAAGGAATAGTCTTTGGCATAATATGAATATGAATAATGAAATTAAGATTCCCGCCGACGGAAAACAGAACAAAGGTTGTGTTCCCACGTGGGGGAAAAACAAGACTATGTGTGAAAATACAAGCAAAAATGATCAAAAATAGCATTAAATAACAATAATTTTGAAAGCTTGAAAAAGGATACAATCCACTTGCACACACTCAGATGAAGATAGCACATACAATAAGTTGTTCACGAAGATAATATCTAAGAATAGCACGAGTCACAAGAATTTCCGACCATGTACAATGGTGGAAATAATAGATCTTTTTCGTGCTTTTGCACTCTATTACTTTTCCATTTTGTTTGGAAAAGTTTCTTAAAAGCTTGAGTTACTTCCGAAGTAGGGCTTGCACTTACATTACAGCCAATTGTAAACAACTGTGAGTAGGTTGATAAGAAATACAATTTACTTTTTATGTGTTTTTGTTGGAATTCCCTGAAAAATATGCGCATGTGACCGGTACTTCCCTTCGTGCAACTTTTCTCTCTCATTTGTTGCATGACCCCCCTGTTTTGGGGTCAGAAAAAGTTGTCTGAAGGGCTATACATGACAAAGATATTTGAATGCCAAAATTAAAGTAATGCGATCATATTTTTTTTTTCCTTAACGTTATAATGGTCGCCTAAGGGAAAATATTTAGTTCCGTGATACCATTAACTCTATCTCTCATGGAAGCAAAGTGGAACACCTGTCAAAGGTAGGCAAATCTTTAATCACTAAAATATAAAAACAAAAAAATTGTACATGATACGTTGGCCACTTGAGAAAAAACTGATAAAGAATTTTAAAAATTCTAATTTTTAATATAACATGAATTAACTTGAAATTATTAAATTAAATGTGAATTTTTAATTATTCTTTTCTGAACTGATAGGATTATATTTTATCTGCCTCTGAAAATTTAAGTGAGGGGATTAAATGGTAGAGTACAGGAAGCCCGTATATGGACTTTGCTAAATAATACATGTTGTGGCTATAACGTTTTCACTCTGTTGAGGCACTTCTGTATTGACCCTGACAAGAATCATATTTTCTTTATGACTCATTGCTCAGTTACATTTGATTGGATAGTGCCATTTGGCACAATCCAATCAAATATAACAGAGCAAAACATTGTGATAAGAAATCTGTGGTCAAGAAAATGTAGAGCTCTACTAATTGAGTTCTAAGTGGATTTTTCTGAGGGGCTTGTGTAAAAGGGGATTCTTTCTAAGGAGCTTTTGTCAAAGAGATTACAATCAATTAAGCCCACCCCATGCAATAAAAAAATTATTTTGACACACTATAGTGTTAATCTATATTTACCCCTACAAACATCCCATTGATTCTCTGCTGTAAAAAAAAATGAAATTTTTCTACAGTCATTAATTGTATCATTTATCCAAAGCATTATAGAAGTTCCATGGTCTTGCAATGTTCATGCATTTAATGTAACAGACAAATTCAAAGCTACAAATCATTTTGCATCAGTGATTTAATGGTTTTCACATCAGTTATTCATGTTGCTTCCTATTTACTGTAATTTATCTCAAATAGCAGAAGAGTTTTATTTGCAGAGCACACTATTTTCTTGTCAACAGCGACTGAATAGGAATTTGAAAAAAAACCAAGACAGATTTTGCTTCAAAAGTTACAGATTGCTGGGCCAAAAGTCTTGCCACATTTATGGGGGCAAAAAACCTGTTTATAATGCCAAGATTTTCATCATTTCTGTGGAAGTCAACAGTACTATCTTGTACATAAATGAAGCAAGATGTGTTTAGACCGCTAATTCTGTGGCAAACTTTCAGGAACTAATTACAATGGGTCTCATTTAATTAGATATCCCTTAATTGAATAACCCTGTTAATTGAATGTGACCTCTAAACACAAAACCATTTACCATACAGTACAAATTATATAGATTATAGAGTAGACTCAATGGTAACCGAGGAAAAAATCTTTTAGGATATCAAAAAGTCACCTGACAATCACCAAATTCCCCTTGTTCATAAACCTACTTTGCCTCAGTACACCCAATTCAGGTATTTAATCTATTATATCTTGTTTGACAGAACTCTGTGAGCTCTGTCAAACAAAATGTGAGAGAATAAATGCTCAGTTTATCTCTTGAATCCCAGAAAGTGACCAGATCCCTGTTAAGTGAATAATTTTATTAATTGAAAAATTTTCACTGGCAAATTCGCTACTCAATTAACAGGGCTTCATGCGTTTTTCTGAATATTCTTACGGCTGGATATCCTCAAGTGTTAGTCATGCATGTTCTCAAAGTAAAACAAGATACAACTGTGTTGCAGTCTACTGTGGCACAAAACTCATCCCAATAGTCTACTCAGTATATATTTATCACTCTCCCAATGATTTGCTTGTGGTTACCAGACAAATATAAATATTATGCTTTACTTCTGATATGGAATCTATCGAACTTTGCTTGAAAAGCCATTAATGGCTTGGCACAGCTTTGTCATCCATGATCTCTTCTTTGTCTCACACAATAAACTCATGTCTCCAGTCAATAATCAGATACTCTGAACAGACAACATTGAACAAGTTGTAAGATAACAAGACAATTTACTTTCCCATTTTTCCTTTCAGTGGTGAAATTAAGGCAAGAAATCATTTCTTGAAACTTAATGTTTTTCTGTATTTATCCACCATAACCAAATGAATGGTTTTTAAGAAACATCTGTTGAGCTGAGTTTCACCAAAACACAGTAAAAGTACTGTGATTACAAAGAGGACAGAAATTTTTGACAGGATAGTGACTGGGTCACATTCTGGATGAAATTCTCATTTGTTTCACCTCTGTACAACATTGCAGAATAGTTAACATGAGAGGCTCTAAAGAGCCTGTATTCGCACACCTGGCAGAACAGAAGGTGAAAATGTGATTTCTCGTAAGGTTTGCAAACCGATCAACATTTTATGAGGATCGCTCATAGAGGGTGTCCCAGTCATCAATCAAGTGAAGTTTCAAAACAATTGGCCTCATAGTTTCAGAGGAGAAGATTTTTCAAAATCGACCAATCAAAGAATACCTCTCACGGCCATGTTTTTCATCCAACGGGAACAAAATGAGGAACAGTTGAAGAGAACCTCCCATAGACCATTCCTGCTAAGTATCGGCTACTACATCAGCTCAGTAGTTCCAAAGAAGAAGATGAAAATGTGATTTTCCATAGGGTTTCTGTGGTAACTATAAGCGACAACTACAGCCATGTTTGCAAACTGATCAACATTAAATGAGGACCATTGGTAGAGGGTGTCCCAGTCATCAAACATGTGAAGTTTCAAAACATTTGGCCTTGTAGTTTCAGAGGAGAAGACTTTTAATAATCCACCTATCAGAATCAAAGAATACCTCTGGCAGCCAAGTTTTTCATCAGACGGGAACAAAATGATGATCAATTATGGACGACGATGGACATCAAATGATAGCAATAGCTCACATGGTCCTTTGGGCCAGGAGAGCTAAAAAAAAAACTAGAGTGATGTCACGCATACAGCCTGACTGTCCCAGCAATGGCAATGCTTAGACACAAAATTGTCTAAGCCATTTTTTGTTAACCGTTTACCTAACGAATCTGCCATACCTGCACTTGTGATATACAAAAATTGCTATTCAAATTTTATTTTTTCATTTCTCTACCCCAAAACATACCTCATGACCTATTAATGGAACAAGCTTGATCAGCTTGTTCCAATAAGGACTAATAAATAAAGGTTAGAAGTAAACTAGAGAGATGTCACGCATGCAGCCCAACTGTCCCAGCAATGGCAATGCTTAGACACAAAATAGTCGGAGCCATTTTTTGTTAACCATTTACCTAACGAATCTGCAATATCTGCACTCATGATATACAAAATTTGCTATTCAAATTTTATTTTTTCATTTCTCTACTCCAAAACATACCTCATGACCTATTAATGGAACAAGCTTGATGAGCTTGTTCCAATAAGGACTAATAAAGCCATGGTTAGAAGTAAATGAAAGTGTCAATGACACTGTAGCTTAACTTGTGTGTTGTATTTGATGAAAAGGATAATGTTCAATGTTTATGAAAGGATTATGAAATAAGACAAGAATTGTGATAATTGGGAATATGTTCATTTCTGTTCCCTGTGTGCTATGTTTGTGATAAAAATAATATGAGATGTACACTGTACTAAAGAGCTGAGGGGTGGGTTAATATGACCTCACAGTTAATGTATGTGGCCCTCACAGTTAACGTATATCAACAAAAGTTACCAAGTTACAGTGAAATTATTCCAAAACGAGTCATCCTATCAAGTTACATTAAAATCCCCTCATAAATATGGCCTGTAGACTGTGCTAAAGGTTTTCGGGCTTCGGGCCCCTGTAGCCGTCAGTTTCCCAATTGCGTCCAAAGGGGACGTTCTCATCTAGACATTATATGAAGTCAGTCTACCAAGTTACAATGAAATCCCTTAATAAATATGACCTGTCAGGGTATTTGATGACTGGATTCGCATCGCAAAATGCTATACAAAAATGTCCAAATGCTAACCATTTTTCCATCATGCTGGCCTTATATTCACCATTTATCATCACTTTTTGAAACCAAGAAGGAAACTGCTAATCAAATTTTTAAAAACAAAAAATACCCTGCCTGTAGACTGTGCTAAAGGTTTTTGGGCTTTGGGCTCTGGCAGCCATCATGGCTGAATGATCGCAACCAAAAGGGGACATTCTCATCTGGATACTATTTGGAGTCATCCTACCAAGCTACAATGAAATCCCTTCATAATTATGACCTGTTGACTGTTCTAAAGGTTTTCGGGCCCCTGAAGCCATCACAGTTGCCCAATCGCGTCCAAAAGAGGACGTTCTCATCTAGACATTATATGAAGTCAACCTACCAAGTTACAATGAAATCCCTTCACAAATATGACCTGTAGACTGTGCTAAAGGTTTTCGGGCTTCGGGCTCGGGCAGCCATCATGGCTGAATGATCGCAACCAAAGGGGACAATCTCATCCAGGCATCATCTGGAGTGATCCTGCGCAGTTACAATGAAATCCCTTCATAAATATGACCTGTAGACTGTACTCAAGGTTTTTGGGCTTCGGGCACCCGTAGCCATCACATTTGACCAATCACAACCAAAAGGGGATGTCAAGATCTAGGCATTATATGGAGTCAACCTAACAGGTTACAATGAAATCCTTCTATAAATATAACCTTTTGCCTATGCTAAAGGTTTTTGGGCTCGGGCACCCATCAAGGCTGAATGATCATGGCCAAAATGGGACGTTCTCATCTAGACATTATTTGGAGTCATCCTACCAAGTTACAATGAAATCCCTTCATAAATATGACCTGTAGACAGTGCAAAAGGTTTTCGGGCTTCGGGCACCTTCAGCCGTCAAAGTTGCCCAATCATGTCCAAAAGGGGACGTTCTCATCTAGACATTATTTGGAGTCAACCTACCAAGTTACAATGAAATCCCTTCATAAATATGACCTGTAGACTGTGCTTAAGGTTTTCGGGCTTCGGGCTCGGGCAGCCATCATAGTTGAATGATCGCAACCAAAGGGGACAATATCATATGGACATCATCTGGAGTGATCCTGCGAAGTTACAATGAAATCCCTTCATAAATATGACCTGTAGACTGTGCTCAAGATTTTCGGGCTTTGGGCACCTGTAGCCATCACAGATGACCAATCACGACCAAAAGGGGATGTCATCATCTAGGCATTATATGGAGCCAACCTTACAGGTTACAATGAAATCCTTCTATAAATATAACCTTTTGCCCATGCTAAAGGTTTTTGGGCTCGGGCACCCATCAAGGCTGAATGATCATGGCCAAAATGGGACGTTCTCGTCTAGACATTATTTGGAGTCATCCTACCAAGTTACAATGAAATCCCCTCATAAATATGACCTGTAGACTGTGCTGAAGGTTTTCGGGCTTCGGGCACCTTTAGCCATCACAGTAGCCCAATCATGCCCAAAAGGGGACGTTCTCATCTAGACATTATATGAAGTTAACCTACCAAGTTACAATGAAATCCCTTCATAAATATGACCTGTAGATTGTGCTAAAGGTTTTCGGGCTTCGGGCTCGGGCAGCCATCATGGCTGAATGATCGCAACCATAGGGGACAATCTCATCTGGGCATCATCTGGAGTGATCCTAAGAAGTTACAATGAAATCCCTTCATAAATATGACCTGTAGACTGTGCTCAAGGTTTTCGGGCTTCGGGCAGTTGCCCAATCATGCCCAAAAAGGTGACTTTCTCATCTAGATATTGTATGAAGTCAACCCACCAAGTTACAATGAAATTCCTCAATAAATATGACCTGTAGACTGTGGTAAAGGTTTTCGGGTTTTGGGCTAGGGCAGTCGTCACGGTTGGCAGATCATGCCCAAATGGGGAAATTCTCATCTAGACATCATAAGGAGTCATCCTACCAAGTTACAATGAAATCCCTCCACATTAAACATGACCTGCAGACTGTGCTAAAAAGTTTTTGAGTTTCGGGCTTGGGCGGCCATCACGGTTGAGAGATCATGCCCAAAAAGGGGATGTTCTCATCTAGGCATTATACAGAGGCATCCTACCAAGTTACAATGAAATCCCTTCATAAATACGACCTGTAGACTGTGCTAATGGTTTTCGGGTTTGGGGCTCGGGCAGCCATACCGGTTGCCCGATTGCGACCAAAAGGGGACGTTCTCATCTAGACATGACCCTAAACCTGCATATGAAATTTCGTGACGATCAGACAAGAACTGCGGGGTGTAGCCCGTGCTAAAGGAAAATGTGAACAGACGTCACAGACTCACAGACTAACAGACTCACAGACTAACAGACTCTCAGACTCACAGACTAACAGACTTCCGCACGCGTGATGGCAATAGCTTATCTTGACTATGTCAAGTTAAGCTAAAAACTTTAACCACAAAACTTTAACCAAAACTCTAAATGTTAACAGAAAAAGGCAGATGGACAGACAGACAGACGGATGGACGAACAGACAAAAGTCATTACTATAGCCCTCACTGTAAACAGTCAGGCTAAAAAAAGAAGAAATACAAGAACACTGATTCTCAGATGCTATTTCAAGCTCTCACACCTCCAGTCAAATTCAGCAAGGAATTTGATGCTGTTATGGCCTGGAACCAGACTAACTCTGAAATATGCCATTGCCCATGTTTTAGATTCCATCATCGGGAATATTTCATTTGGTTGGAAAAGCCAACCAACTGAAATATTCCAGATGATTGAGTCTAACAGTACCATAAACATTCATTTTCTTTGAATTAATGCAAGAAATGTTTCTCAATCAAGAATTTATTTGACTGAATTTTGATAAAATTAGAATACCACATAATTCCAGCAATTGTCTTAATATCTTGATGCTTTCAAGACAAAATAAATACTTATTGGCTGGAATATCTATAAGTAAAGCATGAAAGAATATCTGTATATCTTTGTGAGTAAAGAGACATCTCATTCTATCAACTGTCATCTGCATGCATACTCCACCAAAAGTTGGCAAACAAACAGCCCATAAGAGCATCGAATTCCTAACAGAATTTCGACTGGTGGCCTGAGAGCTTGATGCCGTACCTATTTGTTTTTCTTGATTCGATCTTGATTATGCAAGACCACTTTTGTGATCACAGTAGTGTGATAACTATTTAAAAATTATGACAAAAGATACGGAAAGACATGAGAAATACCAGTAAAGTTTCAGCTATTTTGACTTTTGTGTTGAAACAGGCGGTTCATCTGGTGACACTTTCTCTTCTCTGTTTTTTTTATAGATTATGAGGTATCGTCTGGGTAAGAAATCTCCGTACAAGTGTTTTCATAGACAATCATTCTCTACAGTGGTCTTACTGAGGAAAATAACAAATGTTGCAGCAATTTGGGTTGGTGGGATTCTGCCCTCACCTCACGGTGTTGTGTTTTGCTTAGGCAGTGAGGTAGAGACGGTATTTTTGGTACATTCTAGCCAACCTTTTCTTCCATTAAACAAATTTCTGCTTCTAATAATCATCAGGCACTTTTTTTCAGGCAATTTCTTGTAATTTACACATCATGATTTTTTCATATCAGATTTTTGCATCTATTGCAACTAATAAACATGCAGTGTGTCAATATCACAAATGGTGTTACGTTCAGAATTTTTTTCATACAGCAACAAAAGTTTTCTACTGGTGTCTCGTTATGCCCAATTTCCATAATGTGACAAAACCTTGCATATTGTGTTCTCTTTACTTTAAAAATGTGTGGCCATAAATTAGGGGCTAAAGTCTGTTACAAAAAATAGCTGAACTGATATTATAGTGTTGTAAAACTTTAGATATACAGTGGAATCTTGCCAATTGAACAGCGTCATTGCCAGCAAAATATGTTTGCACCTCAAGCTAATGCATACAAGTGTAAAGCTACTAAAGTGGCTTCCAGCACTTTTCAAGAGGGCCATGATAGTGGCTTCTATCACTCAAACAGTTAGGAGGGCTTCATTGTTTTAAAACACTTTGTTTTGTTGATGTTTTCAAAGCATAAACTTTTTTTTGGCAAAATAAGTCAAAAGGTAAACAACTATGCCTCATATCGGAATTTTATCTGGAGCTCAGTACATAGATTCTTGGAAGCTCTCAAAGAATTTTTTGGTGATTATTCCATGGGATTTTTATGAACTGGCACTGTATTAGCAGAGGATTATCACTCAATTATCTCTCAAACACTTACAGACTGGTATTCCTACCCACAGAACAGGCTTTGATTTTTAAACTTTCAGGGTGGCAAAACATCGCTCTCCTGGAAGCTACTTTGGCAAGCAAATTGCTCTCCTGAACTATTTTTCATTGTTTTGCCTGATATAATCCTCTATATGCCCAATGAACAGTGTGTGTTCTCCATGGAAAGCATTCAAGCAAATCACATAGTGGCTGACACACAAATGAATGTATACACTCAACATATATGTGAGTATTAGCCACTATCATTAGTCATCCAGGCAGATCTTCTTTACAGACGAACCTATAAAGATTTGCAACCGTCATCCACTTGCCGATTAGTTGAGTGCACAATTGGCCGTTTGTGAGTACCGATGTCAGAAGCCACAACCAAAAGGAGTAGGAGGTTCAAGAACACATAGACTAGGGTTCATTTTACATAACCGACAGGTTGATATGTCCACTGATATCAAGAGAGAGTCACTGTGTGTATCAATATTAGAGCATGGAGGTTTTTTGGTTCGGTTTTGGCCACAAACCAAAAAACCGAACCGACAGGCACCCAAAAAAACAGCCATACAGTTTTTGCATACTTTCACGTTAAACTTCGAAATTTACAACGACCCCCTCATAATCTCATTTTGAAAATGGCAGCGAACGTCAGCAGAATGGGTAAATCCAAAAGTGATTATTTCCAAATAATTATGTCCGTGTATAAGTCGCTACCACGTATATGTCACATCCAATATTTTCAGCCAAAATACCTCCCCTGCAACAATTACCTTTGTATAAGTCACACCCCAAATGTGAGAATAGCCGGTTTGGGCCTACACAAGAATGACTATGGCTAGTGAGTGTGTGTGGAGAACTTGTTTTTTTTCATTTCAGTCATATTTATCTCATATTAAATGCATGAAATAAAATAATAATCAAAATTATAAAGGGTTATTTACTTTGACCATTTATTCCCCATGTGATACTCGTTGATGCCGTAAATCCATTTTATTTTGCACACAAGTCATAACAACATGAGGGAGAGATCATACTCAGTACTTCGAAAGGAGGCTAGAGGTCCAGTGAGGGATCAGGGTACAGGACAGTGAATGGAGTCCCTGTATTATGATGATGTTAGACCTAACAGAAAAGTTACAAGTCCAAATTATTTATTTTATCAAAATTAAAACTGAACACAAAATAACAAAACAGGTATATAATGCATAGCAGTGGCGGCGTCAGGATTTTGATTCGGGGGGTGGGGTGCTAAGTAAGATGTGGGGGTCCAAGGTTGAGATGCCTGTGGCATCTCCCGAAGGTTGTAGGCCTGAGCCAGGGGTGTGGGCATGGGAGAGTATTTGGATAATTTGGATGCCATGGGAGCGATATCTGAGCATTTCTACAATGCCTGACGTGGTCTTCAAAGGCATCCAGATTGTGTCAGATAGCAATTTGAAGTTTGGTTTTCGGGGGTCCATGGGAAAATCCCCCCCCTCCCCCCCCCCCCCCCCCCCATGGCACTGCCACTGATGTATAGCATTTACCAAATAGAGTATATACAACAAGAAAATAATCAAATGACATACAATCTACCCCAAATTCATATTAACACTTCGTCAACTGAGTGCTAGTAAAGTGTGCCTTGTCCCAGTACTGCCAGCAGGACATAGCACACTTTAAATAGCTCTCATGTGACATTTCTATGGTCTTTTCTAGTAAGACAATAATGATTTAGATTAATTGAAGGGCCTGGAAATAATAATGAAAAAACCGAACCGAAACCGTTTAAAAAAAAACAAAACCAAACCTGGAAAAAAGACCTCCATGCACTAAACAAAATAAAAATACAATGTCAGCAAAAACATGTTAACAGCGCAGCATCTTTGATCGATGCAAAAATAGGTGACTTACGCTCATACTATTTTAAATTCCACATCCATTTAAACTTAGTTTCAAGATGAAAATAAATAAAATATACCAAAGGGCAATTAAATAACATAAATTTATTTACTTGATTTAATTACTGATTTATATTCCAATTCAAATTTTAGATTCAATACCCACGTGGATACACAGGTCAAAACAAAAGTAGGTCCCGTTTTGTACACAGTAATTCAGATTGCTTTCATTGTGGGGCAGAAATCAACAACTGAAAATACATTCATAACGGCTGTGTTTTCAAATAGCTTCTAACACTGTAATTCACTCTATTTCGTAGATTCGTATTCATGTGTCTAGTTCTAGAAAATCCCGAATGGAAAAATATAATGTTTCACACATGATAACCAATCCCAGAGGTCCATGCACAAAATGGTCATATACTATTTTTAGATTGTGTACATAAATAAGTAACATGGACAACAGATTGAAGTTATACTCCCACAATAAAAATAATCGGCTGATGAGTGTATTTTATGTTCAAAAGTTATCGTCCACTTTGTGTTAACAGTGATTAAAGAAGAATTGGGTAACTAGATTGTTTACAAATGAACTGACAGTGATATCAAACGATGAAACAGCAATTCATAGTACTGGTGGGGTGTTGTCAGTGTACGTGTAACTTGTAACTTGTACAGGGAGTGGGAGATTTAAAAATGTTGAATAATCAACAAATCATTTCAACACTACTGTCAATCATTGTGGCAACTTACTAAGCTTGTTACTGCTTGTATGAGGTCGTGAATCAAACGTAAATATGAACAATTTTGATCCTATAGTGTTCCATGTAAATGTAGATGTTCAAACATGTCTATCGATGGTCAACTGATGTCTTAAAATCGGCAGATGTCAGATGCGATTGCCAAATATCGCTTAATCACTAAACTTCTTGCTCAATCGACCCACACTGGGATAGAGGGGTTTGTCAAAGTTCAAACGATTCTGAGAACTGATATTACTGTATGCAAGATTGAAATAATTTTATTATCACTGTCACATTGAGAGCCAGGTATTTTATGTAAGTGTTTTTCAGAGGTGGAATGTTTAGAACAAGTGTTTGACCACCGAGGTGTTATTAGTCCCCTACGGCGATTTTGTGATATAAGGTGTTTTGTCACATAAGACATGACCACAGTCAGAAGGAGTATCAGACCGGGGAGGGGGGGGGGGGGGGGGTATGGGGCAGTTTTGGTAAAATAATTGGGGACGGTTCAGCCTGGGGACAACAGTCAACAGGAGTGTCAGACCTGGGAGGTGGTTTGGATAAAATACAGGTTATCAGACAGGATTTCAAATGTGAATGGAATCCAAAAATTGAGAATTGAGAAAAGTGTAGCTTGAACCATGTTGGAGGGAGGAGTGGTAACATAAAAATAGAGAAAAAAGAGCTTAAAAAACACAGCAAAAATGGCTGTCATTCCGCCATCTTGGATTTTGAAAAAAAAAAATTAACAGTCCATCATCCCTTCAGAACCATTTATCCACGCACCAATATGAAAGGTGTAGCTTATAGCATGTTGGAGGGAGAGGTGGTAACATAAAAACAGACAGACAGACGAACAGACAGATCTTAGATTTTGAAAAAAAAATATTGAGCGTGCATAATCCCCTCACAACCCTTTATCCATGTACCATATATGAAAGGTGTAGCTTGAACCATGTTGGAGGGGAGGGGTGGTAACATAAAATAGAGAAAAAAGCTTAAAAAACACAAAAATGGCTGCCATGACACCATCGTGAATTTTGAAAAAAAAATATTGAACATACATCATCCCATCACAACCCTCAATCCATATGCCAAATATGAAAAGTGTCGCTTGAACCATGTTGGAGTGAGGGGTGGTAACATAAAATAGAGAAAAAAGCTTACAAAAACACAACAAAAATGGCTGCCATGCCACCATGATGGAGTTTGAAAAAAAAAATCAACCCTCTATCCATGTGCCAAATATGCAAAGTGTAGCTTGAACCATGTTGGAGGGAAGGGTGGTAACATGAAAATACAGAAGAAAGCTTAAAAAACACAACAAAAATGGCCGCCATTCCGCCATCTTGGACTTTGAAATAAAGAATTTGAGCATGCATCATCCCCTCAGAACCATTTATCCATGTATCAAATATGAAATGTGTAGCTTAAAGCATGTTGGAGGGAGAGGTGGTAACATAAAAACAGACAGACAGACGGACAGACAGGCAGACAGACGGAGTGGAATCCTATAGTCCCCTTATGGTTCCCAGAGGGGACTAATAATTAACTCTATTAGACCAATGAATACTTCTTCTATCTGGTTGAAACATACATTGCAAGCTCACAGAGTATTCTGCACAAAGCAATATTATATTATTAGCCAAGAAAAAAACAGGTACTCATGTATTACATGAGGACGACACAGTACTAACATATTAACTGAAGGTTATATGTTATTGTAGAAGAGAATGCAAACAAATATATCCTTTGCAAATCTGACTGTGATCAAAGAATTAGCTTTCCATTTAGACTACAGAATATACAAATCCAGGTGAGCTTAGACTAATGTATTGGTCTTTTAGAACTATTTATCAATTCTCCCAGTGCCATAAAAAGTGTTCATAGATCTCAAAACGAAAGGCCAGAAAAATCTGTTGGCAAAATTTCAACACATCCTCACAGGCTTTACACTGGGGAGGGCAGTGATTCATCGGCTCGTGTATTGGACTTCAGATCAAAAGGTTATTCATTATTATTTATTTGTCTTTGAGGTCACATACTTATGCACAATGGATAGTCCTGACCGTGACAGTTTTACAAGTGGAGGAAGTCGTAGTACCCAGAGAGAACCACCAAACATCGATGAGCAACTGCCAGCTCCTCAACATTCTAACTCTGTTCAAGCACCGCTCAAGCAGGGTTACAGCAGTTGAAGACATGTGCACCATCAACGTGCAGTACACCTTAGTACACGGTGTCATCATGCCCCCATGTAGGTAACCGGGATAAAGTGCCTTGCCCAAGGACACAACGTGGGTTGTCCCAGACAGGGATCGAACTCGGGACCTCTAGCATAGAAGTCCAACAGTCTACCACTGAGCCACAGCGCTCCCAATGAAAAGGTTGACGGTTGGATACTGACTTGCAACACCTGCTTTATGTCCTTTGGCAAGGCACTTAACTCCTTGCATGCTGCTGGTGGATATTCATGCCTAGGACATGAAATCTCTTGTTATTAAAATAAGTAGAATTTGACGATATTTAACCACTTTTTCCTTATAAATTGTACTGACCCATTGACAAATGATTTTTCAAGGCAAATTTTCACGAATATTTTGCATCAAATCTAGTCATGGTTGCTTCATAGCAGCCATGACTATATTTGATGAAAAATATTTTAAAATTACTCAGCGGGTTAAGAGTTAATAGCGATTGTGGGATATTGATGGCACCATGTACTGTACTGTGGCACATTAATGATACACTTGCCTTCATTCAAGTCCAGTTCTATTTGTGCTTGGTTAGTTATTTAGAGAGTATGATCCTGGTTGTTGAAAGTGTCATTAAATCCCAATAAACAAACAAACAAATCTCCATACTTCTTGCACACGGTTGTTTATAAACAATAAATCGAGCTGTCCAGTCAATGTGAAATGATCTCAGTTTGTTCAGGAGACAGACAGACACAGATCTTGCTGAATTTCACCCACACCACTGGATTCCAGGGAATAAATTTTGGTAGGTGTATAACCCACTCAACTGAGGGTGTGAAAATGCATGAGAAGGTACAGAATTTTCTTTTAATTTTGAAAACAAGATTTAAGCCAAAAAAAAAAAAAACTGTCAATAAACTCATTGAATAAAGTCTCTTCCCTCAAACCAGAGCAGAATATAACTTGGCACACTGTCCAGGAAGTGGAAATGTGCTTGAAAGTTCAAGGTTTCATTTTCACCCTGAACATCAATATCAGGTCTTGGATAAATGCTTGTGGTGAATTTGTCAGTAAAAGTCTTCCCTTTCTCGAAGATAGAGTAAGACAGAAGGTCAAGATCTGGACTTGGAAAAGAGCTAGTATTTAGTTTGTTAGTCAAATTTCTTCCCACTCGAAGACAGTGGTAAATGAAACTCAATAGGGATATTACCTTCAATGTAGAGATGAAAATAATCAGATGGTTGCAAAAACCAACTATCTGTATTTATTCCACAACAGGGATGCATTGTTTTATTCCTCTGTTTCTTGCAGAGTGCTGGAATAACATCAGGTGAATTATTCGATTTGCACTTGTGCCATTCAGCTTTTAGAACAAAGTCATATACAGATCTATATCCTTGTTCTTCAGGAATGTTGGAATACTAATTGCATGTCTGACAGGTCAATGACAACACACCCCTCTTGGAGAATTAACAAAAACAAAGGCGCATGAATATCATATGTGACCACAGTGCAGTTCTTTTGTTCTCATTGGAACATCCAATGAAATTCAGGAATATTTTCCACTGCGGGTTCCGAGCAGTGTTTTGCCAACATTAACGGCTTGGGCTAACCATTTTCATGTCACTTCTGTGTTAAAGTTTCAGCGAAAGTTAACAGTTTTCCACCACCAACCCTGCCTCTATTCCTATAGGTCATCCTCTCATTTTCATTTGTTGTATTTACTATTACAGCAGTGTATCGGTCGCCCACTCATTTTCAATTGTTATATTATAACCTGTTTTGGCTAAACTGCTGTACCTAAGAGAATGAGAAGTTTACATAATGAAAGCAGTTTTTTAGTTCATTATGCAATTCAAATCAGTCTTATTATGATTTCACTATCCCTAAGCCAAAGTGGTTCTTACATTAGTTATTTTTTAGGTAACCTGTTGGGGTATAAATGCAAGTTCAAAATTTTGTTTTTACTTTCAAGATCATGGAAAGATAAGAGAATATGCTGTTATTGAGCTTTACATATTGCTTGCCTCACGTGAAGATGGAGGTGAGTAAAAGAAATATAGTAGCTCAGAGATCACAAATGGGCTTGCCTGACTTCCTGGAACAAGCAATTAAAACCAATATTTTGGTTGGGTAATTAAAGTTGCAAACATTTCTGTCCATTTATTTGTCAGTGGAACATCTACATTTAGAAATGCTAACATCTGTTTGACCATTGATGTAACAACGGATGCAACCAGCCAGCAAAATTCTCAAAAAAATTCAAAATTTTATTGTTTTTTCAATGTTGTTCCTCCAAAATATAGCTTATGAACCTCAATGGAATGGGCTCTTTGAGCTCATCCCAATGAGGGCCATAAGCTTTGTTGATGATGAGGAAAGAAATGAAATTTTGTAATAATTCAATCATGTTTTGAGAATTTGTCCAGAAGTCAGGTCGCTGGGTGCCAAATTAACCAATTGCACTAAAAAATTTGATTTGGCACTAAAACATCTCCAATTGGTTAAAAAATTGGTGAAAAAAATTCCTGCTCTGTGCAGAAAAGCCATCGCTGCAGTGATAAGAACTCTTTGTTGATGATAAAATGAACAAGCAAATTCAGTAAATTCATGTCTTCCGCTGGGCAGCAGTTTCAAGGGGAATTAATGCATCCAGTGGAATATAGTTGAGTTGCAAGTGGAAGTTATTTAGAAGAGACAGAACAGACAGTGCTTCAGACAGTGGTTATCAGATTTATTTTCACGGAGGTCACTGTCAAAGCAAGTAAAGTGATGTGGAGTATAACTGTGAGATTCACTAAAAATTAAGACTGTATGATAAGACATATTACATTAAACTGATGTGAAAAGTGTTAACCAACCTGTAAAGCTTGTAACTGGAAGTTAATGAAACCTTGGAAGTGATGTCCAGATAATATCGTGGTCTGTATACGGTACTGGGAGAGTCTGACTTTGTAGAGTTGCAAAGAAGTAATGATGAAGACATATTCCAGTCTCACAATGATAACAAAGATACAAAAGAAGTTTCGTGAAGATCGGTTCATAACTACGGCTTTTAGTCTGAGGTGCGTTGATGCATGGGCAGACAGACAGGCAGACAATCAGATTTTCAGTACAAAATTTCCCACATTCAAACTTGACCTAGGTATTGATAAAAGTAATCCATATATGAAATTTCATTGAAATCGGTTGACTCTAAGGAAAGTTTGAGTCTGGAAACCATCAGCCAATCAAATTTAAGCAACCTAATTAAATATGTGTGGAAAATGCCCCTGTTCGAACTTGGACCCACAATTGATGAAAGTGATCTACTACCCATATTTCATCAAAATCGACTGACTGTAAGGAAAGTTAGAGTCTGGAAACGAAAAACACAGAAGGTGTGCACTTACTGTGTATTGGTAGTAGCAATGAACAAATCAAAGTTTCCCTAATTTGCATAATTTTTGCACGAGAACAAAACCTGTATTATATGTGATGTATTGCATGTTACTAAACATTCATACAAAAATTTATTCAAATCTGAACTTTCATATAGAACTTCTGTACAAAAAACTGATTACACCCAATTTCGGAACAAAATGGCCGCAGACGGCCATCTTGAATTTTGTACCAAACCCCAAAACACATATTCTGGTCTCACTATCATAACAAAGATACCCAAGAAGTTTCGTGTAGATCGGTTCATAAACACGGCTTTTAGTCCGAGGTGCATTGACGCACGGGGCAGACGGACAGATTTTCGGTACTAAATTTCGCACATTCGAACTTGACCTAGGTATTGATAAAAGTAATCGATATATGAAATTTCATCGAAATCGGTTGATTTTAAGGAAAGTTAGAGTCTGGAAACCGTCAGCCAATCAAATTTCAGCAACCAAATTAAATATGCGCGGAAAGTGCCCATATTTGAACTTGGACCCACAATTGATGAAAGTGATCTACTACCCAAATTTCATCGAAATCCAGTCACTGTAAGGAAAGTTAAGTTAGAATCTGGAAACGAAAAACACGGAAGGACAGAAGGACACCCCAAATTTAATATCTCCCGTTTTTTTTCAAAAAGCGGGAGACAACAATAGAATTATTTTATTACTCGTCATAAAATGAACTCATTAGTTGGCAGTGAAGGTGGAGACAAAGGTTTCCATGAAACACACGGAAGCCCCATGACTGCGTCAATAAAGTGAGGCTGGCTGGTCAACATGATGGACAGAATCTGAGGAGACATACCAATATTTAGGCAAACACATTACCTGGTCACTTTCTACTTCACATTAATTATCACGAATTCTTTAACCTGAGAGGCCACATTTCTGGCCCAGGACCTTGATACCTCATAATTTTATTAAGCAAGATGGCTGTTGTTATTAACCAACCTGTGTTTAGGGGTTAACCCTTTACCTAACATGAAAGCCAGGTTCTTGAATGACAATTTTTTTTCTTTTTTGGCATCAAAAACATAGGTTATGACACCTCACTGGAATGAGCTAGTTCCAGAGGGGTTATTATCGATGTTTTTGCGAAAAAAACAATGGAAAAAAAAAGAAAATTCCATGGTGATTTTTGTGAATGGCACTGGCGGGTTTGGACATTACGTTGGGTGAAGAGTTAATAGAACACTATAGGAAAATCTTTAGAAAAGTCAACATTAAATTAGATAACACTTCACACCATCAGCTTGTTGAGTCCACTTGGTCAATGGTAAATAAGTAAATAATCCATTATTATCTAAGTGTAACACCACTTCACTACGAGTGGTGAACATTTGGTACACCAAGAGTGGTGGACATTTGGTACATGAAGTTACTTTGGGTATATTTTAATTATATCATGATCGTCAGATTATTAAGATTCGATAATTTATTTTTCTTGGTTTTACCGAGCAGCAGACGTACATATGTACGAATTTGTTTTTGTTTACATGAGCATCAATGGGCGGTATATTTCTGGGGTCAATTTTTGTCATCGCCGAAGCGTAATGGAAAAAGAAACGTGCAAATCACGGGACCTTTTTTCATTTTAATAACATAATAACATACTATTTCACATTGTGGATGTTTTAATAACATGAGACAATGCATGTTTGTTAATTTTTCGCATCTTCTGAGGTAAACTCATTTAAAACGTAATAAATAATTGCAGCTTTTATTTCACTTTTCACGAGGCCTCGTGCGATAAATTTAGACAAGTTTGAATTCAGGTCGAGGTCACCAAAGGTCAACTTGGACGTAGTTCCACTGTAGGTGTAAATTTTAATTATTGGACGTAGTTCCACTGTAGGTGTAAATTTTAATTATTGAAATCCCATTGCTGGCGTGTTCACCACAGTTGGTGTGTAAAGCTAAAATTTATGTGACAGGCTTTTTATATAAAGTAGAATAGGAAATCATGATATAAAATAATTTCTTGCATGATTTACACCTTAAAATAATTGTAAAGCATAAGAATCAAGGAACTTGTACCTTGGTGACACCAAATTTTTAAAAAAATACAAAAAAAAGTTGTATCAGCACAGTGCTGTCTCTTCAGCTGATACAATTAGCACTTGACCCCCGATTTTGACTGATCTATAAGTTAAAATATAAGGGATTAGCATAGGTGATTGAATTTATCCAGGTACTCCAGCTTTCTGCACACACATTTCCACCTGCCTCAAGTTGGCAGTAAAACTCATCTAAATCATCAGAATGTAGTCTCAAAATGAGTCCTAAATGCACGCCTCTAGATTCAGAAAAGGGAAGACAGGGGGATGTGGGGCCTTAACCCTTTGAACCCTGGTGGTATGTTCCATGTCAGTTCAATGGCAGCAATTGGAAGAGTTCATATTCATTATTTGGGGTAGACCAATTAATATTTTCAATGGGCAGCCTAGAGGCTGCACATTGAAAATATTTATTGGTCTCCCCACACATTCACTTAGCAGCCATCCTACTTAATGAAACTATGATTAATCATGTTCCTAGGCTGGAAAAGCAGCCTCTAGGGTTCAAACGGTTAAAACCAAGGTAACTGATTACTCAGACTCTGTATGGCACATGCCCCAGCAGCGCCCATTTGTGTCATCAGAAATGGCACTGAAACTTTTGTATTGGCACTATTTATTTATTTATTAGGGTTTAACAACAAATTAACAGCCAAGGTCATATCATGTCGTGAGAGTTTTATGGGTCGAGGAAGCCAGAGTACCCAGAGAGAACCACCGAGCAATGACGAGCAACTATCAGCTCCCCCAACAACTTAACTCCACACTGCAGCACAGGCAGGGTTAGATTGGCTGAAGACATGCGCACAATCGATGTGCAATACGCCTTAGTATGCGCCGTCATCGTGCCCCCATGTGGACAATCGGGGTGAAGTGCCTTGCCCAAGGACACAATGCGGGAGTCCGAATCGATCACTCAGATGGTCACCCATCCAAGGACTAACCGGGTTTGACGTTGCTTAACTTTGGTGATCTGACAAGAACTGGTTGCTGCAATGCCACCGTGACCCTGTATTGGCACTAAACTGTTCTCATTGGCAAAGACTTTGTCACTGCACAATTCTGGGTCAGTGTGAAAATGTGTTCTAGTTGTGTTGGGTAAAAGGTTAGATTAAAAAGCAGGACAAGTGTTTATTTTTTTTTTTTTTTTTGGGGGGGGTGGAGATGGGGGGGGGGGGGGGAGTGCTAAGTTTGGCAGGCAACCAGATAGAGACTGCAGCCTGACTGCCAGAACACAAGATTTCTTCTCTATTCCTGAGCTCTGTAGACTACAACTAAATGCTGAAGACAGTGTGAACTAACTGCATAAGAAATTTCAAAATAGTTTCATAAATTCATGATTTTATGAGTAATTGCAAACAAGAGTTAAGTAAAAATTCTCCTTGACCTCCCTCATTTGAGTTAACGGTTTACCCAACATAATAGGCAAAACCATTCAGCACTGTTCACAAAAATCACCATTCAATTTCCATTATTTTTTCATTTTTTTCTCAAAAACATAGCTTATGACACCTCTTTGGAACCAGCTCATTGAGCTTGTTCTAATGAGGAATCATAAGCTATGTTTTAGATGCCAAAAATAAAAAAAATTAGTTATTCAAGAATTTTGTTTGCAAGTGACGTCTGCCTTTCGTGTCAGGTAAGGGGTTAAACCCTTACCTAACATAATGACCATATCCGTCCAGCACTAATATTCACAATAATCGCCATTCTGAAACAAAGCTTTTGACCATTCATTAGAATGCCTGATCAAGTTCATTTCAACGAGGAGTCTCAAACTATGTTTGAGAGGCAAAAACTGAAAACTTTAAGTAATTCAAGAAACATATCTAGTTTTAACACTATTTATTTCCAAACGTCAGAATGTGATGTAAGCATGTAAGAAATATATTGACAAGTGTCATCTACTCTACGGGTTATTACCTAACACAGGTATCAGATGATGTTGGCAAAATGTTTTTTTGAATGACTAAAATCTATCATTTTTGCCCCCCCCCCCCCCCCTCCAAAAAAAAAGCTGATGACCCCTCCTCACACGAACAAGCTCAGTGACAAAGCTATGTTATTCAGGTGAAAATTGAAAAGAGTAATAAAATTTGAATGGTGATTTTTTATTAACAGCTTTGGTGGCCTTTTTTGTCCAATATGTTAGGTAAAAAGAAAATTTCAAAACATTACAACAAAACCATATCATGTGACTTCTCATTGGAGTGGGCATGTTCCAAATTAGGGGCCACCTGATATGGTTTTGCTGAATTTTTTTTTTAAATTTTGAAGAAAAAAAAATATTTAAAGTAACAAAATTTTAATTGTAATACACTCTCTATGTCTTGTAAACTGGGTCATTTTCTCAATTAGACTCAAGTACTGCATCAACTACAATCATTCTTTCCCTCCATGTCATTAGTGTCTCATAACCATTGTCAGTTTAGCATGGAAATTCTTCATAACTCTCAAACAAGAGAGAACATTCCCTGTTTCCTGCCAGAATTCTGAATAATGCATTATTTTGTCACATGCAAAGAGGTTTCTTGCAATAATATAATAATTGTAATGCAACAGAGAGGAGACCATTTCCTCTAATGTGGGTACATCAAAAAAAAATGTAACAAAAGCACACTCGTAAAACATAATATTAACATGAGTTCTCCAAGCACAAGTCAATTTTATTTTCCTATTGCAGAATATTAGGAATTTAACTGAGATATTATCACTTTTATTACAGACTGTACAAACCATCTGAGATCTGAGTGCAATGTAACATTTTACACAAAAAACCCCACAAGAAACGTATTTAGTTCAAGAAATGTATTTAGTTTTAACACTATTTATTTCCAGAAAACAAAAGGTCCCATGGGGCCTGAAGCGCTCACCTTGAACAGAACCTGTGTAAAATGAGGCCACGAATGAATCTACATTAAGCAATCAATCTCCATAGGATCCATTGTCAATCCTTGAGCCCCTCAGTAGTGACTAAAATAGTCCAAGCATAGTGCATTTTCTTCGGTTAATCATAATGTACAAAGTGGAGCTCCCCTATGGAGCCCCTTGATATAAAACCTATGTGGATTAATCATAGTTACATACCTCTAGAGGGTACTTAATAAACATGGCTCCTTATAAAATTAACTTGGAATTATGTTTCTATTTGTAGCACACATTGAGTCTCATGACAGCTAGGGTTAATTTTTTTCATTTAAATCAAATATCTGTTTCCCACTTATGCTGCATATCAAATTTGGTTAAAATCGGACTAAGAGTTCTGAAAAGTGAACAAGAGATGTTGTATAACAAATATGAAAGGATTCTGACTGGTGGATTTGAAGAATAAGATATTTAAAAAAAATTTCCTTATATTGAACTAAGTTAAAATCTGGGCTACCACAGGGAGCCCAAATCTTAACCCAGGCACTCGAGTTGAAGAAACTTGAATCTGATCCTCCCCCCACCTCACTCCCCCAAGATGTTGTATACCAAATATAAACAAGAGGCCCCAAGGGGCCTGAGGGCGCTCACCTGACATGGTAGCCTAAATATCAACCCAGAGAATTGATTTCAACAAGTTGCATCTGCTCCTCCTAAGAAAAGCTTATACCAAATATCCAAAGATTCTGACCAGTGGATCTAAAAAAAAAGAAGATTTTTAAAGAATATTCCTCATATTGAACTAAGTTATAATTCGGGCTCTCACAGGGAGCCCATATATGAACCCAGGGACTTGGCTTTAACAAACTTAAATCTCACCCCCCTATGGATGCTGCACACCAAATATCAAAACATTCCGACTGCTGGATCTGAAGAAGAAGATTTTTAAAGAAAATTCCTCATTTTGAACTAAGTCAGAATTCAAGCTCCCACACTGAGTCCAAATATGGACCTAGGGACATGGCTTGAACAAACTTGAATCTCACCCCCCTAAGGATGCTGCATATCAAATATCAAAACATTCCAACTGCTGGATCTGAAGAAGATTTTTAAAGAAAATTCCTCATTTTGAACTAAGTTATAATTCGGGCTACCACAGTGAGCCCAAATATGAACGCAGGGACTTGGCTTGAACAAAGTTGAATCTCACCCCCACCGCCACCCCCCACCCCACCCCCTCTAAGCATGGTGCATACCCAATATCAAAAGATTCTGCCTGCTGGATCTTGAGAAGATTTTCAAAGAAATTTGCCTGAAATGCACTAAGTTCGAATTCGAGCTTCTATAGTGAGCCCAAATATGAATCCAGGGGGCTGATTTGAACAAACTTGAATCAGATCCACCCCTCAATGTTGCATACCAAATATCAAAAGATTCTGCCTGCTGGATCTGGAGAAGAAGATTTTTTAAGAAATTTGCCTGAAATGCACTAAGTTCGAATTTGAGCTTCTATACTGAGCCCAAATATAAACCCAGGGGGGCTGATTTTAACAAACTTGAATCAGATCCACCTCACAATGTTCCATACCAAATATCAAAAGATTCTGCCTGCTGGATCTGGAGAAGAAAATTTTTTAAGAAATTTGCCTGAAATGCACGAAGTTCGAATTGGGGCTTCTATAGTGAGCCCAAATATGAATCCAGGGGACCGATTTGAACAAACTTGAATCAGATCCACCCCACAATGCTGCATACCAAATATCAAATAATTCTGTCTGCTGGATCTGGAGAAGAAGATTTTTAAAGAAATATTTGCCTGAAATGCACTAAGTTCGAATTCGAGCTTCTATACTGAGCCCAAATATAAACCCAGGGGGCCGATTTGAACAAACTTGAATCAGATCCACCCCATAATGTTGCATGCCAAATATCAAAAGATTCTGCCTGCTGGATCTGGTGAAGAAGATTTTTAAAGAAATTTGCCTGAAATGCACTAAGTTCGAAATCGGGCTTCTACAGTGAGCCCAAATATGAATCCAGGGGGCCGATTTGAACAAACTTGAATCAGATCCACCCCACAATGTTGCATACCAAATATCAAAAGATTCTGCCTGCTGGATCTGGAGAAGATTTTTTAAGAAATTTGCCTGAAATGCACTAAGTTCGAATTCGAGCTTCTATACTGAGCCAAAATATAAACCCAGGGGGCCGATTTGAACAAACTTGAATCAGATAGAAATTTGCCTGAAATGCACTAAGTTCGAAATCGGGCTCCTATACTGAGCCCACATATTAACCCTGGGAGCCGATTTGAACAAACTTGAATCAGATCCAACAATGTTGCATACCAAATATCAAAAGATTCTGCCCGCTGGATCTGGAGAAGAAGATTTTTCAATCTTTTTCCCATTGCCTACAGTGTTAAAAAGTGCTGACTCAGTACTTTTTCAAAGTCCTGAAAAAGTACCTTGTGATCAAACCGATAGGGATTTTTTTAACCATTCTATTCTACTGGATAAAAGTAAGCTTTATACAAAATAAGAATTCTCTGTGCTGTGTAGTTTTGGAGATATGGCAGTTTTAAGGTTTTTTCTATTTTTAGCTCCCGAGGTTCCCACGGGGCAATGAGAAAATTTTTTTTTGCATCAATCAACTACTTATGACCCATTATCATCTTATATCAAATTTGGTTCAAATTGACCTGACGGTTCTGAAAATAGAAATTTTAGGCGTGGCCAAAATTTTTGCCCCTCCCATAACCAAGGCAAATAATGCCCGACAAACTTTTCTTGAACAAACTTGATTCTAAACCTCAAAAGGACTCTGTATACCACATATCAAGTCTCTGCTACTGGTCAGTTTTCAAAAAATTTGGCCATTTTTTCCCCACACCTCTGCTCAATATGAGCCGAAACCTATTTTGGATAAAAATCAAAATGCCCCTATATAACCACTACTTACAGGAAATTTAATTAAAATGAGGCCAGTGGTTTAGGAGAAAGAGGCTCAAATACCACCTTCATGCAGGACGACGGACGACGGACGACAGACGACAGACAACAGACGAAGGACAACAGACGAAGAATGATAAGAAAAGCTCACCCTGACTTTCAGTCAGGTGAGCTAAAAAAAAGGATTCTGCCTGGTGAATCTGAAGAAGATGATTTTTTAAAGAAATTCCCTCATATTGCACCATATTAAAATTCGGGCTCCCATAAGGAGCCCAAATATTAACCCTGACTCTTGATTTGAACAAAATTGAATCTGATCCCCCTAGAGATGTTGTATACCAAATATGAAAGGATTCTATCTGATGGATCTGAAGAAGACTTTTAAAGACATTTCCTCATATTGCACTAAGCTAAAATCTGGGCTACCATGGGAGCCCAAATATGAGACCAGGGCTCCGATTTGAACAAACTTGAATTTGAACCCCTTAGAGATGTTGTACGTCAAATATGAAAGGATTCAGACTGGTGGATCTGAAGAAGATTTTTAAGAAATTTCCTCAAATTGCACCAAGTTAAACTTTGGGCTGCAATAGTGAGCCCAAATACTAACTCAGGGACCCGATTTGAATAAACTGAAATCTGATCCCCCTAGAGATGTTGTATACCAAATATGAAACCATTTGGATTGGTGGATCTTGAGCCGATGATTTTTACAGAAATTTCCTCATATTGCACTAAAATTAAAATTGGGGGGGGGCATATGGAGCCTAAATATCAGTCCAGGGACCTGATTTCAACAAACCTAAATCTGACCTCCCTAGAGATGTTGTATACAAAATATGAAAGGATACTGACTGGTAAATCTGAAGAAGAAGATTTTTAAAGAAATTTCCTCATATTGCACAAAGTTAAAATTTGGGCTACATAGCAAGCCAAAATATATACCTAGGGACCCGATTTGAACAAACTTCAATCTGACCACCTTAGAGAAATTGTATACCAAATATGAAAGCCTTCTCACTGGTGGATCTGAAGAAGAAGATTATTAAAAATTATCCCCCATATTGAACTAAGTTAAAAGTTGGGCTTCCATAGGAAGCCCAAGATTAACCTAGGGACTTGGTTTGAACAATCTTGAATTTGACCCTCATAACAATGATGTATACCAAACATTAAAAGATTCTGACTGGTGGTTCTGGAGAAGAAGATTTTTAAAGAATATTCCCCACATTGCCTTAAGTTGAACAATTTGGGCTCCTGTGCAGGCCTGAAAATAAGCAGTCTGACATTTGCAAAATGAGGTCCCCAGAGGGTGAATTTGATGATGCTATCCAATACAGTGGGCTAATTTATCCTCTAGGTACCTCTTTCTGTTTAGTTTTGAGACCCTGATTCAGATTGAGTTTCACAGAGAGTGACTTTAGTGAGGACCTCATTTTGCAGATGACAGTCTGCTTATTTTCTGGCTTGCTCCTGTGTTGAGCCCAAATATGAACCAATAGGCTTTATTTTAACAAACTTGTATCTGATCCCCCTATGAATGCTGTATACGGAATATCAAAAGATTCTGACCATTGGTTCTAGAGAATAGATTTTTTTTAATTTTTGCAAATATGCTTACTTAGCATTTTTTCGATGCCCCCTGCAGAACACCCTAACAGATGAAATTTTGGGCCACATTAGAGAGCCCAAATATAAACCCAGAGACCCGATTTGAACAAACTTGAATCTGACCCCCCTAAAGATGTTATATAAAGCATTCTGACTGGTGGGTCTGAAGAAGATTTTTAAAGATTATTCCCCATATTTCCCCCAAGTTAAAATTTGGGCTCCTGCATTGAGCCCAAATATGAACCGAGGGCTTCATTTTAACAAACTTACATCTGAGGTGAAGTCGATAATGTAAAGCTCACGATGGACAGATGGACGACAGACAACAGATGACAGGCAGAAAGTGATCACTTGAGCTCCCCCTGAATTTTGATCAGGTGAGCTAAAAATATTCAATGGTTAAGAAATTATGGCCCAGACAAACAAAATGTTGATGACAGACAGACAGACGACGGACAACTTAGCATCAGAAAAGCTCTGCTGACTTTTTGTCAGGTGGAGCTAAAAACACAAGAGTCCTGTATGGTACTTCATACATGATGTCTGCGCATGTGCAGAAATCCAGAAAGTGCCATCCATTCCCATCAATAACCATTCTTTTGTAGTGCCTGCTTAGTGTTTATAGTAAAATGCTGGGAGGTGCAAGTGAAAAACTTACAGGAGGGTACTTCCTGTCTGGGACAGTGGTAGGTATGGTAAATATAGAATTTATTTAAAATTTCAAATATTTATCCACCATTACCACTGGCCCAGACATGCTGAATAAATAAAAGGATGGAAGGCCAATACAGGACTAAAGAGAATAGTTGGAGGCGGGCGTCCATAAATAACTCCAGTAGAAGGGAATCTATAAAAGAGATAACAATAGCAGTCAATATTGACTTAATAGCTACTGGCAGATGTGGAGGCTATATTGCATACAAGAATCCTGACCTGGAGTAATACTTATTAGGTCTTTAAAAAACCTGCATTTTGTTAAGGGCACCAGGTGAAGAAATGCATACAGAGGTCATAAATATATAAGACAATTCAGACTAAGATTACAAATTATGGCTTAATGCATGGTATGAGCTCTAATAAAACCAATATTATACATATACAAGTACCAAATATTGATATTAATTGTGGTCACCCAAATAACATAAGAGAGAGAAGCTCACAAAACTTTCAAAACAGAGAAAGTATCAATATCAGTGATGACCTTACCTCCTCTCCCTCCACATTTTGTGAGAAATTTTCATCCCATGAAGACAAGATATGGAAAAGGCCATAATAAATGACAAACATCATATTCAAAATGTAACATAAATTACGATAGAACATTTTGAGCCGTAGACAGTGGACTTACAGTCCCCTGACACAGATTCCAGATTTCTAAGAAAAATGGTAGTGACGGTAAAATGCCGAGTCCAGTCAGCAGCCTTCATAATATGTGATAATGCAATAGAATTAAAGTATGCCCAGGAGGAAGAGAATTCTCTAACCTCATGAGCTGAAATTCTATTCACCCTGCTATCTGCATCAGATAGACTACTGTTTGTATGCAATGAGGATAGCCGACTGAATCCATCTGGAAATAGAATGAACAGAGATATACTTCCTGCCAGGAATAAAAGAAAGAAAGAGTCTTTTCATTCCTTTTCTTACAAAACTAGCTTTTCCAACATAAATTCTAATAGCCCTTACTGGACATAGTAAGGGCCTATACTTATTGACAGGAGGGAAGGCATTAATAACAATAGGTGCTGGTGGTGTAATGGTGTCTGGTTCTTTGCTAGAAACCCATTTTGAGTAATATTTATTTATTATTTATTGGTGTTTATGGTCACATATTTCGGCACAATGGCTAATCATGACGACAGTTTTACGGGTGGAGGAAGCTGGAGTACCCGGAGAGAACAACTGAGCAACTGTCAGCTCCCCAACATACTAACTCCACACAAGCAGAGTTAACATTAGATGAAGACAGGTGCACCATCAGCATGCAGTATGCCTTAGTTCACAATGCCATCGTGCCCCCAAGTGGGCAATGGGGTGAAGTATCTTGCTCAAGGACACAACACGGTTGCTTCAGGTGGGATTTGAAAAGAGGATCTCTCGGCTTGCAGCCTGTACCTCTACCAACTGAGCCACTACGTCCCCATTTTGAGTAATAAGAGTACTAGTAAATCTTGTACAGTAAATGAAACTCTTCAATGGAAAGACCATGCTGTTCACTGACACTTCTAGCCAAATCAAAAGCAAGATGGAATATCATCATATATGTAAGGTACCTAAACTCAACTGTGTCCAAAGGTTTGAATGGAGCTTTTTGGAATAAGCCTTTTTGGAATAAGCCTTAAGGACTTGGGTTTTTTTATAGAAAAATGTTTTAACAATTTTGACAATGGTTGATTGAAGTCGATATTTATACAGCCTTCATGAGAATAGGTATCAGACAACACAGAAAAGTATCCCATAATAGTGACTGGTTTTAGCTCTTTACAATCAACAAGAGGCCCCATGTGGGCCTGAAGTGCTCACCTTGAACAGAACACGATATAAACAGAGTCCAAGAATGAGTCTACATTAAGCAATCAATCTCCACAGGATCCATTGTCAATCCTTGTGCCCCTCAGGAGTGACAAAAATAGTCTGAGCATCATGCCTTTTCTTCAGTTGATCATAATGTAAAATGGAGCTCCCTATGAAGCCCCTTGATACAACCTATGTAGATTAATCTTAGTTACACACCTCTGGAGGGTACTGAATACAAAGTTTCTAATTCTTCAGCTACATGGCCAATTCCGTCTCCCATAGGGAGCCCAAATATTAACCCAGTGACTCGATTTGAACAAACTTGAATTTGACCTCCCTAGAGATGTTGTATACCAAATATGAAAGCATTCTGACTGTTGGATCTGAAGAAGAGAAATTTTAAAGAAATTTCTTCACATTGCACTATGTTAAAATTTGGGCTATCATAGTGAGCCCAAATATTAACCAGGGAACCAATTTGAACAAACCTGAATCTGATTCTCTTAGAGATGTCGTAAACCAAATATGGAAGGATTTGGACCGGTGAATATGAAGAAGATTTTTGAAGAAATTCCATCATATTGTACTAAGTTAAATTTCAGGTTTCCATATGGAGAAATGCACTAAGTTCAAATTTGGGCTACCATAGCGAGCCCAAATATTAACCTAAGGATCCGATTTGAACAAACTTGAAGCTGACCCCCCCTAGAGATGTTGTATACCAAATGTGAAAGCATTCTTATGAGTGGATCCGAAGAAGAAGATTTTTGAAGAAATTCCCTCATATTGTACTAAGTTAAATTTCAGGTTTCCATATGGAGCCCAAATATTAACCCAGGCACTCGAATTGAACAAACTTGAATCTGACCCCCCTAAAGATGTTATATACCAAATATCAAAGCATTCTGACTGGTGGGTCTGAAAAATATTTTTAAGGATTTTTCCCCATTATTGACATATGTTAAACATTTGGGCTCCTATATTGAGCCCAAATATGAACCAACCGGCTTTATTTTAACAAACTTGTATCTGACCCCCCTATGAATGCTGTATACTGAATATCAAATGATTCTGACCACTGGTTCTGGAGAAAAGATTTTTTTTTAAATTTTGCAAATATGCTGCCCTCTCCAGAACACCCTAATGTAACCGATGACAATTTTTTTTATACCATTCAATTCTACTGGTCCTGAGGATGCTTCATACCCAATAACAGCTCTCTGTTCCATGCAATTTTGGAAATATGGGCATTTGAAAATATTTCTATTTTTAGCTCCTGGGGTTCCCAAAGGGGATGTGGGAATTTTTTTTTGGCATGAGTCAAGTACTTACAATCCAATAATACCACATACCAAATTTGGTTCAAATCGGACAATCGGTTCAGAAAAAAGAAATTTTGGGCGGGGCCAAAAATCTTATCCCTCCCATGACCAAGCAAAATATTGCTTCATGAACTTCATTTGAACAAACTTGATTCTACACCTCAAAAGGAAGCTGCATAACAAGTCATTGTACCCACTGATTCATGAGAAGATTTTAAAAATATTTTGGAGCATTTCCCCCACCCCCTCCCTATGGGGCTGGGCATGTTGAGTTGAACAAAAATGCAATGCCACTTCGGGACCATCACTCACACAAACTTTCTCTTGAATTGGCCCACTGGTTTTGGAGGAGAAGACCAAAACATGGCATTGAAGGTCGATGGACGGAGAGCGATGAGATTAGCTCAGCTTGACTTTGTCAAGGTGAGCTAAAAAGAAATATCAGGAAATCTGCAATATTAGAAATTGAAAGATGCATGTCAGTGAGTTATCCTGACACCAGGAGTAAAAGACTCTCCACTTTGCAGCATAATTCAGAGCAGAGGGGGGCATCCTTGAGATAGAGGTGCAATAAGAAGAACTTGATTCTGATGAATTTGAAATCCATATGCAGGTTATGAAAAGTGGTTGACAAAGTTGGATCCAACTTCTGAAAATTTACAATGTACCCCAGTGACTGCAAAAGAGATAGAAGCTTCTGGACATCCTGAAACAGAGTTTCTTTGTGAAAATGTCTCCAGGAATGGCAAAATCAGAACTAATGAGAGAGCACAAAAATACGACATGACAGCAATCATTATGCGACTGAATGCTCAAAGGGCAAGGTTCAGATCGAAGCACATGGCAGGAAACAGGTAAACCTTCCCGTTGACGACAAACTCAAGTATTTCTGGAAACCAGGATGAATCTTGATATGGAAATACTCATACTTGAGGTTAATACTCGCATCAAAGTCATTGTTGATAGTGCTGTGCCCTACTGGCCAGATAGTTTCCAGAGAGAATTTTTGAGCTATGATGAGCTTGTTGATCCAACCAAGGTCTATGACAGGTCGAAATGAACTGTCTGTCTTCAGAACAAGGAATAAAATCCTGGTGAATTTTCTTTGTTGACAACCTCGATTGCACTAAAATAGAGACAAGAAAACAAAATTGACCGAGGTAAAGGTTTGCAGACAGTAAATTTTGAAAATAAACTTGAGCTCCTACAGAACAACACTTGCATGTGAATGGGTTACTCGATTTATTCTCCCATGATGTCACTTGTGCCATATCGATTAACCCATTCACACACATGTGTCATTCTGTGTTTATTACATGCCTTCACATCTATAAAAACAATTATTAGAGGGACACTTCAAATTCATTTGACAACTATCAACAAAAAGAACATATTGTATCACCAACCAAATTTACGAGGGGAACCCATGTTACTATTTTGTCCCGAGTTCTAATGTTATCTATGTGCCTAATGGCACATAGAACACATTGGAATTCAGGGGATGATTTTCAGTTATCGCTAGGGATTCAAATTGTAATTGCGTTGCATGATTTGTAGAAAATTTCGCTTCTATTGAAAAACCATCCGTCAATGATTTTCGTTCCGCACATATGTGCGGAACAGATTTTCATTTTCTGCATGGCTTAGTGTTGATGCAGATGGGGATTACACAGAACAGCTGCATAATAAATACATGGAACCTGTAAGTTCTACAAACGTGGAATGTTTCAAAACTAAGTGACACTTTGTCACAATAATTTAGGATATTGCCTAAGTTGCTGATTGTAATTATTATAAACTTTTGCTATATTAAGTTTAGAGCATAATGATTACAGAAATTATTCCAAAACGAGTCATCCTATCAAGTTACATTGAAATCCCTTCATAAATATGGCCTGTGGACTGTGATAAGTTTACGGGTTTCAGGCCCCTGTAGCCATCAGTTTCCCAATTGCGTCCAAAGGGGATTTTCTCATCTAGACATTATATGAAGTCAAACTACCAAGTTACAATGAAATCCCTTCATAAATATGACCTGTAAACTGTGGTAAAGGTTTTTGGGTTTTGGGCTCGGGCAGCCATCATGGTTGAATGATCGCAACCAAAAGGGGAATTCTCATCTGGGCATCATCTGGAGTGATCCTACGAAGTTACAATGAAATCCCTTCATAAATATGACCTGTAGACTGTGCTCAAGGTTTTCGGGCTTCAGGCCCCTGTAGCCGTCACAGGTGCCCAATCACGTCCAAAAGGGGACTTTCTCATCTAGACATTATATGAAGTCAACCCACCAAGTTACAATGAAATTTCTCAATAAATATGCCCTGTAGACTGTGCGAAAGGTTTTTGGGTTTTGGGCTCGGGCAGTCGTCACGGTTGACAGATCATGCCCAAATGGGGAAATTCTCATCTAGACATCATAAGGAGTCATCCTACCAAGTTACAATGAAATTCCTCCATATTAAACATGACCTGCAGACTGTGCTAAAAGTTTTTGGGTTTCGGTCTTGCGCAGCCATCACGGTTGACAGATCATGCCCAAAAGGGGACGTTCTCATCTAGGCATTATACAGAGGCATCCTATCAGGTTACAATGAAATCCCTTCATAAATACGACCTGTATACTGTGCTAATGGTTTTCGGGTTTTGGGTTCAGGCAGCCATACCGGTTGACCAATCACAACCAAAGGGGGATGTTCTCATCTAGACATGACCCCAAACCTGCATATGAAATTTCGTGACGATCAGACAAGAACTGCGGGGTGAAGCCCATGCTAAAGGAAAATGTGAACAGACTCACAGACTAACAGACTTCCGCACGTGTGATGGCAATAGCTTATCTTGACTTTATCAAGTTAAGCTAAAAACCACCCAGTATTCTACCAAATTACTTTTAACTGTGTGACAATATTAAGTTAAGTCAAATAAGGTCACAACACAGTGTGAACATAAGGAGGCCAACAAGAGTGGGAGTATTAACAGAAATCACAGATGTACAACCGTCTCTATAGAATATCACACAATATCCATCTAGAAAAACTATATCCAGAATTAAACAAAATTGTGAAAACAAACGTAATCCAAATAATAAAAGAACTGTCCCAAAAGTACCAGAAATTTAATCTGGAATATACCCAATGATGGCAACAAAGTCGGAAAATAACTTGGGACAGGGTCTAATTTAAGGGGTGCCCAAGAACTGGTGTCCTTGGTATGGGTCGCTGTTTCTAACATAAACAAAGATGAAACAAATTTTAAAAAAATTAATTTAAAAAATGCCCATAGGTGGGGGAACAGGAAAGCAGAAGGTAACATTGGACAGACATTATTAAATGAGAAGATGAAACAAATTTTAAAAAATTAATTTAAAAAAAGCCCATAGGTGGGGGAACAGGAAAGCAGAAGGTAACACTGAACAGACATTATTAAATGAGAAAAAAACCAATAGTTATACATCAGTGAAAGACCTCAATAAGGTTGGTACAGGATTGGACAGGGTCTAATTTAAGGAGTACACAAGAACTGGTGTCCTTGGTATGAGTCGCTGTTTCTAACATAAACAGAGATGAAACAAATTTTAAAAAATTAATTTAAAAAATGCCCAAAGGGGAAGAACAGGAAAGCAGAAGGTAACATTGGACAGACATTACAATAGTTACACATCAGTGAAAGACCTCAATAAGGTTGGCACAGGATTCTAAAACCTTTCTGAGTTAAAATAAAATTTAGAAAGCACTGTCCTGATTTAATTTTATTTTGTCTGGTATCATTCCTTGAACTTTTATCAATGTTCTAGTGATGCTTTCTTGTGTGATCTCGTTTTTGAAGCATTTTTGGTGGCCATCTTGTTAGAGAGTGGCATCATGTATCACTGAACTAAATATTTTCCCATTAGCAACCATTATAACGTTCAGGTGAAAAAAAATATGATTGCATCAATTTAACTTTGGTATTCAAATATCTTTGTCAAGTATAGCCCTTCAGACAACTTTTTCTGACCCAAAAACACGGGGTCATGCGACAAATAAAAGAGAGAAAAAGAGACAGAAAGGGAAGTACCTATTTTTTCAGGGAATTCCCAACAAAAACACACAAAAAGTCAATTGTATTTTTAGGTCCAAAAGTCATCAAATCACTATCCTTTTTTATCTGGAATATTCAACAATAATGCAAGATGTCAATAGAATGTTTCAAATGTTTATTAAAACAATATATTTTCACAAGGCTGCTTATTTTTAGAGATTGCATCATTTAACTCTAATTCAAATATTTAGTTCAATGAGACCATCATTCAGCCTCGGATTCAGCACAAAAAGTTACTGTGGAAATGACCAAAAAACCTTTTACTTCCCGAAATTACAAGGTTACCCCCTCTGGCTGCTGGACTAATAGGTACATACAGTACTAGTAGTAGCAGAAAATTTTTTTCCAAAAATATAATTGTTTTGTTACCAAGAGGCACTCTCCAATAAATAGTAATAAAAACAATTATTTATGAACAACATCTTGCTAAATTAAGTCTTCCCTTGCAGGAAGCATTGCATCTTTGAAAAAAAATACTCATGTTTCAAATCACCTTTGAACAAGAGATTCACTCGGAAGTGACTATGCCTCCTATGTGGCAATGACCTTGATCTGTGACCTTGACCTCCATCAAACAAACAAAAATTTGTGAAAAGTTTAATAATTGTACTTTGGTTCGTTTGTGAGTTATGACTGAGACACGAATATTGATGATTTTCAGTGTGACCTTGACCTTACGGACCTGTGGTGTGCGACACATCCACCCGCTGCCCTTTATAACTGAGTGAAGTTAGATGATTGTAGCCCTAATAGTTTTGGAATTATGCTTGAGGCACGATTTGTGACCCTGAATATATGAAGGTCAATTGTGACCTTCACCTTGCAGATGCGGCGGAAACTATTATACGCGACACACCTTCCGACTGTCCTTAACATTTGTAAAAAGTTTAACAATTGTACTATGATTCTTTTCTAAGTTATGGCTGAGACATGGATATTGACCGATTTTTAGTGTGACCTTGAAATGTGACCTTGACCTTGAGGTACGAACCCAGCTATGGTGTGTGACACATCCTCCCATTGTCCTTTATAATTGTGTGAAGTTTGATGACTGTGGCCCAAACAGTTTTCGAGTTATTGGCTCAGACACACACACACACACACACACGGACACACCCACACACGGATGGACACATACACACTTCAATCACTATATGCCACCCGACTTAAGTCGGGGGGCATAAAAATAATTTAGCACTCTACCAGTAAGTGAATACCCACTAGGCCAGGTAAAAATATTCAAGTAACTGGGATTTCATCATTTCATCCCATTTTAATGATAAACTGTGTATTACTCTCTTAAATCTTGTTTGACAGAGTTCAGTGAGCTCTTCCAAACAAAATGCTTGTATTCTAGAATAAATACTTATATTGAATGTTTTAGGTCTGCAAAGCTTCAGAACTTGAAGGTTGTCAGAAGAATTCTTGATAAATTGCTATACTTTTTATTCAATTAACTGGTTATTTATTTATTTATTTATCGGTTTTTAAGGTCACATACTTATGCACAATGGCTAATCATGACCATGACCGTTTTACGGGTGGAGAAAGCCGGAGAACCCAGAGAGAATCACCGATCATCGACGAGCAACTGTCAGCTCCTCAATACTCTTTGTTCAAGCTTTGCTCAAGCAGGTTTACAGCAGTTGAAGAGAGGTGCACCATCGACGTGCAGTATGCCTTAGTACACGGTGTCATCGTGCCCCCATGTAGGCAACAGGTGCCTTGCCCAAGGACACAACGTGGGTCGCCCCGGACGGGGATCGAGCTCGGGACCTCTAGCATAGAAGTCCAACAGTCTACCACTGAGCCACCACGCTCCCAATTAACTGGTTCAAATTGTTCTGAAAGTATGGTAAATGGTTCAGCATTTGACATTCATATGCAATTAATAGGGTTAAAAATGGCTATTTTATGAGGCAAACAGCAAAATTACTGTCTTTGTTTTACAGCAAGGTATTTGTGAAGGCCATAAACACCTGTTACTGTAGTCTAGTGATGATCGGACCATCCACATTAGAGATGTAGAACACAGACATAATGCCACATGTGGGGAGGTGATTTGCATGTATTTTCTTTGTTTTACCATAGGGACATGACTCATTTGAAAGCCTTTCCCATAAACATCTTCAATCCAAATTTCATTGAAATCTGATAACCCAAACCTTATAGAACAAAAACATAATGCCACATGTGGGAGGTGATTAGCATGTATTTTCTTTGTTTTACTGCAGGGACATGACTCATTTGAAAGCCTTTCCCATAAACAATCTTCATTCCAACTTTCATTGAAATCTGATAACCCAAACCTGAAATATGAGGCGAACAAACAAAAAATTGGCTATTTTACGAGGCAAACAGCAAATTTTCAAAGTTAAAAAGAGGGATAAGTCGAAAAAGTGAAAAGTAAACAATATTATTAGAGACTATTTTGAACGCCTTTCCCATAAACAATCTTCATTCCAAATTTCATTGAGATCCAATAAGCCAAACCTGAGATACAAGGTGAAGAGATAGCCAATAGCTTATTTTTGTGTGTTCAACGGGCCATAACGCACAGAAAAAATATTCCAACAGCAAAACAGCTGATGCTACTTAAAGACCTCATGATAGTGGACATCTGTATGAAATTTCATCGAAATCTGAGCAGTAATGTTGAAGTTATAACGTGAACAGAATCTGAGTGTGGATGGACAGACGAATGGACAGGCGTAATCCAGTATATCCCACTTTCTGAAAAAAAAGTGGGGATATAATTAAGTGGGTACCACAGTATTACTTGCTTTCTTGGAGTTGAAGTAGGGAGTGACTTAACAGTCTTTTCTTGCATGTTGTCAACAATACAGTACAGAAAGAGTTGGTACCACTGAATATTTATTTATATTTATTTATTGGTGTTTAAGGTCACATACTTATGCACAATGGCTAATCGTGACCGTGACAGTTTTACGGGTGGAGGAAGCCGGAGTACCCGGAGAGAACCACCGAGCATCGACGAGCAGCTGTCAGCTCTCCAACATCGTAACTCTGAACTCTGCACCGCAGCACAGGCAGGGTTAGATTGGTTGAAGACATGCGCACCATCGACGTGCAGTACGCCTCAGTACACAGCGTCATCGTGCCCCCATGTAGGCAATCGGGGTGAAGTGTCTTGCCCAAGGACACAACGCGGTTGCCGCAGGTGGGATTCGAACCGAGGACCTCTCGGTTTGCAGCCTGCACCTCTACCAACTGAGCCACCGCGCCCCGGTACCACTGAAACACCCATATTGTGATGTTTTCACCCAGAAAGCAAGTCTCAAATTCTGTGTATAAGGACAAGAGGCACCAGCAATATTTCAGCCACTGTGATGGTGCAAAGGACCAAGGGGCAATGAGAAACTTTTATCTAACATAACAGCCATATCCAGTCAAAGTTATTTACAAAAATAGCCATCAATTTTTTTATTATTTTTTTTTAAATTTTTGCCTCCAGAACATGGTTTATTCTACCTCACTGGTACAAGAACTCTTTCCAATGAATGTTATAAGCTATATTTTGGATGGAGAATTATGACCAGATGATGACAAGATTCGGTTGAAATTTTCTATCCATTTTCTCCACAACACTGTAGAATCTCAACCATCAAAAAAGAAATGTGACAAAATTGAATATCAGAAGCTCTACATGTATTTGTTTGTTCACCCTCCTCTAACCATGAATTCCTTTATTCATGAAACATCAACCTACTGATGCATGTTTGTCCTGAATAGCTTGTGATATGATTGAAGAAAAGACCACTTTGTGATCACAGTGATGTATTTAAGAAATTGCTGTTGCTTTCTAGTCATGTTACAGATAAATTATTTTTGGCCATCAAAATATTTTCACGTCTCTGCCTTGTTACAATTTATGGGGAGAGTGCTTATAGGCATTCTCCTGTAATTATAGCAAGGCAAATACTAAAAGACAAAAGAATTTCACTTCAAAGATTATATGAACCACATCCACAGAATAATAAGACTAAGCTGTGGTGCATACACTTCAAAATAAAGCCCAAATGTGGGCTTTCAGTACTCTACAGGTTAAAACATCGATTATTGTGGTTCTTGTGCTTTTTCACGAAATATGAGTCAATATGTTGATGGAATCTGCACTACAGTTATTTTAGTTGTAATTCACTCCTCATGCACTGTTTCACAGTGGGTCAACTAATATTTCTTCTTTATAACTGGAAGAAATTCATAATCAATATCAGGGTATCAGGTACGTTTCAATGTATCAATAATCAATACAGAATTTATGTCACTGCATCATAGTAGGTGAATTCACATTCAAAGTCATTCAATACGGTGAAACATCATCTTATCATTCTCAAAAAATAAAATTATTAACTGTCTCAAATTATTTACTTATTTATTGGTGTTTGTCATTACTAGCATCTATGGCTATAGATAAGTTTAGCTGATTGCTAAAACTTATGCTGTCTACTTCAGAGGACTTCCACTTCCACCTCAAGCATGGGTTATCAGGTCCTATTTTACCAGCAAAGCAGAATTTGTATACCACAGTAAACAAGCACTGCCAGACATTCCAGAGTTCCTACAGAAATTTCTAAAAAAAATGTGAGGACATAAAACTTTCACGATAATTGATTTCTGTAATCAATTAATCAGCCAAGATAATAAATTATAATTAACTAATCACACCCAGGTAACCCTTGAGGAGTATTAATTTATTTATTTGTGTTTAAGGTCACATATTTCTACACAATGCCAAATCAAGACCGCAACATGGATATAAAGTCGAGTCCAGTCAATCATGTACACCCATGTTGTCCATTTTAGAGGACTTCCACCCCAAGCATTGGTGACTGGGTCCTATTTTACCAGTAAAATAGAGGTTGTTTACCACAGTAAACAAGCACAGCTTCACTTCCCGGGGTTCCCATGGGGACTATGAGTATTAAGAAAACAAGCATACTGCAAAACAAAAACGAGCATCGCGATTGTTCCACATTGGATTTGGGAAAGTTTGCTTGTTGAAATGACTCTCTGTTCAATTCGGACAGCATTTCAGACTGTTCATCTGTTACTTATTTCCTTCACAACAGAGCAAAGAGTAAAGAGTTCCAAAGAGTGGTGACACACAAGTGGCAGATTTTGTAACATCTCAAATCTATATGCATCCTGGGATTAGAACTGGTGGGATAAAAATTATCCGCAGACAAATTTCCAAGAATTTGCATTGGAAATGAGTTGGACTCAGTTTTCAAACAAACTATAATAAATTTTGTTTTGGAATTACTAGTTTCTGTTTTGATTACTTTTAACTTTTACAAACTGTCTTAGAAATAACAGCGCTTCCCTACATTCATTTTTAAAAATAATTCTGGCATATTTATTTTTAAAGATATTCAGCACATCTCCTGTGAAACAAAAGTCAATCTTCAGGAAACTCTATTACACAAGAATTGCTGTGCGTATCCAACATTACAAAATATATTACAGACATTGGGAAATATGCCAGCTACACCATGCATGGAAATCTGGATTGTGCGTAAGAACATTGTGTAAGTATGCATCTGATTTGAAGTTACGTATCTGGGTGATGTTAAAAAGCTTCCACACAAAACAGAGTCAAGCAAAAAAGTTAGCAGACTGCTGTAGGTGATACTTTTCTTTAAAAATATCAGATTCATTCATTTAATTCAATTAAATCAAGGTATAAATAGAGAACACAATTCAGGTAGTATACATGGGACAGGAATCAATGACCTTTGACCTGGGTGTTAATCAAGTCCTCTATACTTCACTCTTCTTGTGTCCTGTCTTAACGTCTAAATTATAAGGCAACAAAACTCTATAGGGTGTTTTATTACTGTATACAGTTAAATATAAAGAAACTCTTTCATCTAAATTTTTAAGCAAGATCTTCTTTGCATTTTTAAGGCCAGCTATTCAGGAATATATTGTTGTTTTTGAAAATTGTTCGCAGAGAACAAAAAAGATGAACAACCCCCCCAAAAAATGAAATTTTCAGGTCTGTGGCACCTTGGGAAATAATTATTTTTTTATCAATTGTTCGTACAGTTTCAAATCATTTAAAGGGTGTAAAAATTCACCAATTTTTCGACTAAAGAAGAATACTAATACATTATGCTGTGAACTATTGATAGTCGATTAACCGAATATTCAGGACAGCTAGAACAGAAATGCTATGTGATTTTGGGACAATGAGCAGGGTCACACTGACTAAGTTTTAATTTCAAAAGGTTGTTTTAATTCGAAAAGGTCGAAGAAAAATGTGTATGAACACCAATCTGAAATGGAAAATGTTCAATTTGCTGTTAATTTAATGTACAACCAACTTTTAAAAGGTTTCTAATTATTAGGATACATCTTAACTACTGGTTCAATGAAGCCACCAAGGATACTTGAGATTAGAGGGGGATGGAGTGAAACATCCACTTCACATACCTTTCAACTCATAAACTGCTATTTAGTGCAAAGAATTTTCTTGAATTTTTCATAAAAGCAATTGAAGGCACCTATGAAGTAATAATGACTTGATTTGATGAAAAATTCAGCAGAGTCTTCAACAAACAAATCCTTTTTAAGGGCACTACTCTTTTTGGTATCAATGTACTAAATATAGTTCAAAGTTATCTGCTTTGCAATGTTATGCAATATTCGAAAATAAGGCTCCAACAAAAAAAAACTTATTGCTTGCAAAAAGTGTTAAAGCATTTTATCATGTTTTGACATCAATGCTGTATACTCCATAAGAAAAAGGAGATGATCTGAGTATTTTCTGGGCCTAAAAAATGCTGTTAACTATTTGTGTATTTCTGTTGGAGAAATTCCTAGAAAAAAATGGATTCAAGGATGGTACTTCACTTCCTGTTAAATTTTTTCTTTTTTTTTGTCGTTGCATGCCACACCCCATCTCCCCTCCCACCCCCACCCCATCCATTTCCCAGGGCTCCAATGGCGATGTGTTAATTAGAACAAGAGGACCCAAGGGGCCTGAAGCACTCACCTTGAACAAAACCTGATATAAACCAAGGCCACGAATGAATCTACATTAAACAATCAATCTCCATAGGATCCATTGTCAATCCTTGAGCCCCACAGCAGTGACTTAAAAAGTCCAAGCATCATGCCTTTTCTTCAGTTAATCATAATGTAAACAGTGGAGCTCCCCTATGGAGCCACTTGATATACAACCTATGTGGATTAATATTAGTTACACACTTCTAGAGGGTACTAAATAAAAAGTTTCAAATTCTTCAGCTACCTGGCTCCTTATAAAATTAACTTGGAATTGTGTTTCTATTTTTAGCACACATTGAATCCCACAATAGCTAGGTTAATTTTTTTCATATAAATCAAATATCTGTTTCCCACTTATGCTGCATATCAAATTTTGTTAAAATGGGTCTAAGAGTTCTGAGTAGTGAACTAGAGATGTTGTACACCAAATATGAAAGGATTCTGACTGGTGGATCTGAAGAAGATTTTTAATAAATTTCCTTATATCGTACTAAGTTAAAATAGTGGCTCCCTTACCCGTTGGGAGCCCAAATATCAACCCAGGTACTCAAATTGAACAAACTGGAATCTCACCCCCCCCCCCCACCATAGGGAGCCCAAATATAAACCCAGGGACCCAATTTGAACCAACTTGAATCTGACCCCCCCCTACCCCCCACCCCCCCCCCCCCCACCCCTCTCGAGATGTTGTATACCAAATATGAAAGTATTCTGACTGGTGGATCTGAAGAAGACGATTTTGAAAGAACTTTCTTCATATTGCAATAAGTTAAAATTTGGTTGCCCGTAACCATTCGGGAGCCCAAATATCGGCCCAGGCACTCGCACTGAACAAACTGGAATCTCAACCCCCTACCATAGGAAGCCCAAATATGAACCCAGGGACCCAATTTGAACAAACTTGAATTTGAACCCCTCACACCCAAGAGATGTTGTATACCAATGTTGATCTGAAGAAGATATTTAAACAAATTTCCTCATATTGTACTAAATTAAAATTCAGGCTGCCATAGGGAGCCCAAATATCAATCCAGGGACCCAGTTTGAAAAAAACTTAAACCTGCCCTCCTTAGAGATGTTGTATACCACATATGAAAGGATTCTGACTGGTGGATCTGAAGAAAATTTTTAAAGCTTATTCCACATATTGCCCTAATTTAAAAAGTTCGGGCTCCTGTATTGGGACCAAATATGAACAAAGGGGCTTCATTTTCACAAACTTATATTTGAACGCCCCCCCCCCCCCACCCCTTCTAATGAGGGGTCACATGATATGGTTTCTGATAATAATTTTTTGAAAAATAATATTTTTTCAACTGCTGAATTTGCATATTATTCGGGTGGATGTCGCCAATTCATTTAGTAAAGAGTAATCCAAATTCCATTACATACAGATTACTACAAAAGTCAATTGATCTGTGTTGTTGTATTCCGTCAAGTTGATGAGTGATCACTATAGCTCTCCTGACTGAAAGTCAGGTGAGCTAAAAATACAGGGTGTGAGTCAGTTACCAACCTTGCTGTCCATCCTTTATGAAACAGTGCTGGAACACCTCTCTGCTATGTGACTCAGTGTCACTCATGCAAGCTGTTCAAATTCATGAAATACCTCCAGCTCGATTGGTAACTATTACATGAAATCTCAAACCACTAAGTGTGTAGCAACCCCCCCCCCCCCCCCCCCCCCCCAAGCAAAGCAGCACCCAAGAAAGATTCCATCTTGGGGTAAGCTGCAAAGTCCTAGGCCTTTTCAAGGAAAAGTGCCGAACAAGCTTGGAGAGGTATGGATTAGTGCCGATACGACGCTGTCCCACATACGAAAAGGTCTCCGAATGCATGGACCTGTACCCTTTGATGGTAACAGGCTGGAGACCCCGAGAATCAAACAGATATACCAGAAAATCTGCAATCTGTGAAATCGAAGGAGTGGCACAATCAACAGAGTGATCGGCACACCATCGACAGAAGACCTTCCACTTAGCCGGATAGGCTAAACCAGTGGAGTGCCTCCTTGAAGAAGAAATGCACTCCACTGCTCCTCTATGGAGGAGACTGGACCTGACAAAAGATATGCGTGAGTGGCACAATGAAGTCGGGTCAACGTGAAACCTCCTCGGGTGACCTTGGCAAAGAAGGTCATGACGTAGAGGGAGATGTGCCGGAACTGCCACCAATGGAGAGCGGAGCTGATTGATACACAACCGCTGAGGCGACAGGGGAGTGATCAGAATGATTCAACAACTGCAGGTTCATATCTTGGCTAGAACCTGAGGCAGAATCGGAACCGGTGGGAAGGCGTAGCTGACAAGACCGTTCCAATCGAGTGACAGAGTGTCTACGGCGAAAGCCAGACGATCTGGACACAGGGACACGGAAGTGTCCATCTGATGGTTCCAATGAGTCGCAAAGAGATTGATGTGGGGACGACCCCAGAGATGGCAAAATGACTGGAACACCGCCCTGTGGAGCACCCACTCGGTGGAAAAGACTTTGCCCCGTTGGGACAGGGAGTCGGCTAGGACATTCAGACGAACGAGAATGTGACGAACCACCACTCTGGCGTTGACATCCTGAGCGAGCAGTAGAAGATCCCGAGCCAATTCGTACATGGGAACCGAGTGTGTGCCGCCCTGGTTCCGAATGTAAGCAACCACTGTCGAATTGTCGGACAACAGAAGGACCTGGCAATTCGAAAGGTGGGGGATCCACTGCTGGAAACTGATCTTGGTCCCATGCAAGGGGAAAGGAAAGACCTAGAGGATCCAACGTCGCACCCAAACCGAGATTGCTAGTTATGCCATCAGAACACGATCGGACGTGGGTAAGTCCAACAGAACTCACTGCATAATCCACTGAACATCCATCCAGGGGAGAAGGTGACGATGAAGAGACTCCGGAAACTGAAGCATCAGATCCAGAGGATCGACATTCGGCCTCCAACGACTGAGCAGAAAGTGTTGGAGAGGTCTGACATGCAGCCGACCTTGAGGAATGAGATCTGTCACCGAACCACAAAGACCAAGCAGCAGGAGAATATTCTGAGCTGTCGTGGATGTGGACTGGGACAGAGTCAGGGCAAAAGCTGAGAGAATCACAGCCCTTGCCCGGGGAACCACCACCATATTCAGCTGAGTACGGAAGTCCATTCCCAGATGACAAAACGACTGAGAATGGACCAGGTCCGACTTCTCCTCGTTGACTCTGAACCCTCAAGGCTCAACAGTGTGTCGACATCTGATTCCAGAAAGGCAGCATTGCAATGCCCCTGGAGGATATCGTCTAGATATGATGAAGTAGTCACCCTGGACTGTGTGTGATGGAAGGCTAACACATGCGACATCAGTCGGGTGAAGGCCCAAGGAGCCAGGTTGAGGCCGAAGGGCATGGCCTTGAACTGGTAAACTTGCCCCAGAAAAGCGAACCTGAGATACTTTCGCGATGTCCAATGAATCAGGACGTGAAAGTAAGCGTCTCGCAGGTCGATGCTGGAAGCAAAATCTCCCTGGTGAATGGAGCGGGGAACCGACCTGAAAGTCTCCATGCTGAACTTGGGAGTAATGATAGACTGGTTCAGAATACTCAGATCGATAACCGGTCGGAGTCGGCCGTCCTTCTTCGGCACCAAGAACAGGCAGGAATGAAATCCCACTGAATGAATGTACTTCATGATCTCGATTGCCCCCTTTGACAGGAGATTGTCTATCTCCGTGATCAAAAGTTCCCGACGTGTAACGTCTAAAGGAACTTATGTTGGAAGAGGCACTCTCGGCAGAGTGGGATGCCTTCGGAAGGATATCCACAGCCCGGTCCGAACAACATCTAACACCCAAGGATCAGATGTGATTGTGGCCCAATGGTCTGCGAATTCTGATATCCTTCCTCCAACCTGGGATGAATCGAGATGAGGATCTTCATTTCGAGCCTCGGCGAGGCCCGCAAGAGGAGAAACCACCTCCTCTACTATATGAAGAATCCTGAGTCCTCCCTCTAGCCTGCCGACGCTTACCCTTACCCCGTGAGTAAGTAGAAGAGGCGGCAGGAGGATCAGCCCTAGGCTTCACAGAGGAAGCAGAAGGGCACATGTTAGGTTTTGGAAGGCCCCTACCTCCAACAGAAGGCTGATCAAGCTGACGTAGCAGCAGCTGATCTTTGGAATGACGTAGGACGTCATCCTGGACCATCGCCACGGAACCATGGAATAGTTGCGGACCCGCCAAAGAAGCAGACCGAAGAGCAGCGTGCTGCCCCTCAGGAAGGAAATGGCTTGTGTCCCACACAGCGTCCCTGCAAACTAATTTCAAGTTAGCCGTGTTACAGGTATGCGTGTGAGTAAGATGCATGAGCTCCTTGGAAAGCACATGCAAAGGAGCCTGTATGTTGTCAAACTTATCTGGAGGCAGATAAGCAGCTAAAGAAGAGACGACGTGATCTGAAAGAAAGCATGCCCAGCATCTCTCTCAATAAGCCCAACACGGACTCCAGAGGCACCACAGGAATAACGGCTGACTTGGGCTTGGAAAGCCCGAGGGAGGTGGAGTCCTGATCCAAGACCGTCAAAGTCTGGCAGACTGAAAGATTGGCAGAATCAAAGGAACGATAACGCAATGGAGGCAAAAAAGTGTCAGCCCTGGTGAAGAACGAAGTCTTCATAGCCTTGGAACTCAGCTTAGAGTCCAAAGCTGTAAATGCTTCATCCACTTGCACCGACTGGCACGGTCGAAGGAGCGCAGAAGCGGGTTGCTCCACAGGCTGTAGGCACACGACCGATGATCACGGCCTGGCTGACCCTGCCGGCTGGTTTGACGGTTTGAGATCTGGAAGGAACTCAAACACCAAGTCAAGAGCTGCTCCCAAGTCAGAAGACTGTTGGCGCGACGTCAGGTATGTTGGACTCATCCTCTGAGTCAGAAGACACATAGCCCATCATGGGCAAACCAGCCAATGCCTCCCATGGTGTAGGCACACCTGTGGGATCAGAAAGCGGCCTGCTTCCAATCCCGGGAGGCGGCACTGCAGGGGGTGCCTGGAAACCACTATTTATTTATTTATTGGTGTTTAAGGTCACATATTTCTGCACAATGGCTAATCATGACCGGCTAGCAACAGTCAGCTCCCCAACATTCTAACTCCACACAAGCAGGGTTAGCATTGGTTGAAGACAGGTGCACCATCGACATGCAGTACGCCTTAGTACACAACGTCACCATGCCTCCACATGGGCAATGGGGGTGAAGTGTCTTGCCCAAGGACACAACGCGACTGCCGCAGGTGGGATTTGAACCAAGGACCTCTCAGCTTGCAGCCTGCACCTCTAACTACTGAGCATCTGCACCCCCTGGAAACCACTAGTAGCCTCGCTGGAAGCAACGGGAAGGCTCTTGGAAAGAACCTGAGTGAGCAAGGAAAGGGCCTCCCTAAGCTCACGGTCCGTGTCAGCCGGTTTGATGTGGGAACGAACCGGCAAACCAGCAAAGGGTCACGATCCTCAAGTACACCTGACACGGGGTGACGGGTGGCAGCCAAAACATCTGAAGGCAGTTGCATATAGGAGTACAACATACCCCAAGGATCTATAGAGCGGGAACTCAGGAGAGTCGCCGCGGACCTCTGAGGGACAGAAGGTCCAGGCTGCACAAAAGGCATTGGTCCCGCAAAACTGGCCAAGGGACCAGAGTGTGTGGACAAAACGCAAAAGAGCTCATGGTGTCCCCACCATGAACATCCGAATCCAATGAGAACACTGCCGTGCTCAACGGCTGAGAGGCCACAGCAGAGGGTTGGGTCGGCAGCCCCTTCCGACTTCGTCAAGTTGAAGTCAGGGAAGGCTGAGGCCGATATTTCCACGTCCACACTACCAGAGATGCATCTCTGCAAACCACTGCAGGGATAAGCTGAGGCTGGCTGAAACGGTGACCGATGACGATGCAGACGGAACAGCAGTAGCAGCAAATATGACGGGAGTTGCTGAAACTGGTGGAAAAATGGAGAGAGCAACCGAGCTCGGCTCCAAAGGAGGAGTCACAACCCTAGTGACAGCCTCAGATGTCGACTGGAGAGGGACCACAGTCTTGTAACCAGGCATCTCTTCACCAGACAACTCAACAGCTCCTGCAGTATCCACCACAGAAAAAGACTACACATCACACATGGAGGGGGTATAACTCTCTCCAGACATAGTCATGTTGGGAGGCCCCAGACAACAGTGTTCCGCTCCCCTCCCCCAATCCCACCCCCCCACCCCCCACGGGCACAGGAGGATTGGCCACGAGAATACTCCACATACTTGGGCAAAAGGCATTGCCCTCAAGGAACAGTCCTGGGCAGAGGTGAGAGCAGTAGAAGAAAAAGGTGAACTCAACAGATGTAGAAAGTAGAAGAACACCCCTGACTAAGAGAGAAAGGTGACAGAAAATAAAAGGCTGGAGGGAACACAACTGAACCCAGACGGCCGACAGGGACCCAAAGAACAAAAATTCTGCCCTCAACAGAGAGGAGAAATCCTGTCCATACAGCTTCCCCTTTGACACCTAACTCCCAAAATAATAATAATACCCAAAAGGATAACAAAAATTTATCAACCAAAAAATTTTATATCTGAACCGCACGGTACGAAAAAGTCATGCGCGAACACAGAGAAAATATAAAATACAATGAAAATGTGGTTGAAAATAATAACGCGAATATATAAAACACAATCCTGTTATTATACGATCCACAGATCCATAATTCCAGTCACAGGAAACCATTATCAACGAGTTGAATTATCATTGTTTCTCAATGCAAATATGGACGTCTAGCCACGTGGGCGGACGAAAAAAGAATGAGTCATTAGCTACGTGTCTGTGCACTGGGGTCGGAAGTCGTGGATTTGTACTAAGAGAAGAGTGTCCCCTACTGGGTGTGCGCCCGTAGCACTCGACCCAGTTTGGGCTTATTTTTTCTTGGTGCTTTTGCACCACTTTTCTTTCCCAAATTGCTTGGGAAAGATCAAAACAGAGAGTATATTTTCCGAGTTAGGGACTTCCACTGTAGTGCAAGCCTGTAGTCAACAATTGTAAGGTAGATTGATAAGAAATTATCTTGACAATCATGAAATTCCTCGTTAGCAGACCTATTTGGCCTCAGTATTTCCAATACAGGTATTTAATCTATTGATATCTTGTTTGGCAAAGCTTCTGGAGCTGTCAAACAAGAAATGATAGAATAAATGCTCAGTTTATCTCCATAATACAGGAAATTGACCAAATCCCTGTTAATTGAATACTCTGGTTAATTGAAAAATTTTCAATGGCAAAGTAGCTACTAAATTAACAGGGTTTCAATGTACTGTATTTTACTGAGATGAGTTATATGTAAAACAAAGACAATTTTAAATGCCCAACTCGGTCAACACAGGCAAGCCAATCAAAATTAACCTGGCAATTTGTCAATTGTCTTTTCCTTCTACCCTAGGGAAACATACATTTACTTTGGTATACGGAGACTATCATCACCAATTATGAAAGAAGAAACTGATACAGCTATTTGGCCCAGGACTTCAATACAGTGCAATCAATACTTTCTTCATAAAAAAAAAGAATGGCCTAGTGGGAGTAATCTTCTGGTGATGGTCTTTGTGATGTCTTCCACCAGTACTACCATCAAATCAGGTTATTTGGGTTGCCAAGCCAAGTGTAAAAGAAAGAAAAATACTGTAATAATTTTGATGGATTCAACTGGCAGTCAAATGACAGTTCTGCTGGCACTTCTGACAGTGCAAAAAGTTCAAACACTTTTCCTGTTGTTCCCTTTGTGAAGTGAAGCGGGAAGTATTTTTGCTTTTATCTTTAGGCTAAAAAAATTAAGTTTTTACTTAATTCAAGAATTTTTTTAAAAAATTTCATCTGCTAGTTATAAAAGGCTAAAGGGTAAGCAGTCATTTATAGCCCTCTCCCCAGGCATTGGTTACCAGTTACCTCCGGAAATAAATTACCAGTTACCTCAGGAAATAAGCACTGTTTTACTTCCCATGGAGAAATGTTCTAAATAAATAGATAAAAACTTGTGGCAAAAATGCATGAACATACATTGTATTATCAAGCAATATTTCAACAATCCTCTGCTGCCAATTCATATTTAAATGAAACAGAATGTTCTAAATCAGATCACTAGAATGAATGGGAATCCAATTGGATTCTGGTTGTTGTGTTTACCAGAAGATTATGGGAATCAGATTATTGGCTTCCAATTGATAAACAAGGTCTGATATTCTTATTGTGAATGACCAAAAATAAATTTAACTTTTAGTACTCATCTTCATCCATCAGGAAGACCTTTCAAGATAGATTTTAATAATACTGTAATTTTTGGCACACATATTACATTGGTAAAACTGCAATGAACTGCAAATGCACTGTGGAAAAAAATATACTGACTGTAGATTTTATGTTATTATACACAAGAAATGCAAACATAGATCACTGACAAATCTGAACAAGATTAAAGGATTACTACCTGATTTAGACTACACAATATTCAGACTGCTACCAGAAAAATCATATTGAGCATACATAGTATTTTGGAACATAAAAAAACATTCTGCTGATCTTTCTGGGCCAAACCTGGCTGAGAGTATCTATTTTTGACAGTTGTAGTGCCATGATCTACTCAAGAACTGGAACATGGTCAATTTTCAATGACGGAGGATTTTATAACATACGTTTTAAATACCATGGGTGATACTGGCAGATTTTTAAATGAAAGTGTCAATCAAAATTGTAGCTCAAATTGATCAAGAAGAAGGAACTGAACTACATGCAAACAGCAAGTTCCAGTAATGCTGAGTCATTCACTCAAGTTTCTACAGAAGCCATCACACCAGAGCTACAAGCTCTGAAACAAGAGGCCCCATGGGGCGTGAAGCGCTCACCTTGAACAGAACATGATATGAACAGAGTCCAAGAATGAATCTACATTAAGCAATTCATCTCCATAGGATACATTGTCAATCTTGAGCCCATCAGGAGTGACTAAAATAGTCCAAGCATCATGCCTTTTCTTCAGTTGATCATAATGTAAAAAGTGGACCTCCCCTCCCCTTGATCCAACCTATGTGGATTGATCTTATTCACACACCTCTAGAGGGTACTGAATACAACATTTCTAATTCTTCAGCTACATGGCCAATTCCAGTTCCCGTAGGGAGCCCAAATATTAACCCAGGCACTTGATTTGAACAAAGTTGAATCTGACCCCCCTAGAGATGTTTTATACCAAATATGAAAGCATTCCAACCGGTGGATCTGAACAAGAAGATATTTAAAGAAATTCCCTCATTTTGCACTAAGTTAAAATTTGGGTTCCCATAGGGAGACCAAATATTAACCCAGGCACTCAAATTGAAGAAACTTGAATCTGTCCCCCCTAGAGATGTTGTATACCATATATGAAAGTATTCCAACAGGTGGATCTGAAGAAGAAGATTTTTAAAGAAATTTCCTCATATTACACTAAGTTAAAATTCAGGCTCCCATAGGGAGCCCAAATATTAACCCAGGCACTCAATTTGAACAAAGCTGAATGTGACCACCCCCTAGAGATGTTGCATACCAAATATGAAAACATTCTGACTGGTGAATCTGAAGAAGAAAATTTTTAAAGAAATTTCCTCATATTGCACTAAGTTAAAATTTGGGCTACCATGGCGAGCCCAAATATTAACCTACAAACCTGATTTGAACAAACTTGAATCTGACCACCCTAGAGAAGTTGCATACCAAATATGAAAGAATTCTGACTTGTGGATCTGAAGAAGATGATTTTTAAAAATTATCCCCCATATTGCACTAAGTTAAAATTTGGGCTTCCATAGGAAGAACAAATATTAACCTAAGGACTTGGTTTGAACAATCTTGAAACTGACCCTCATAACAATGATGTATACCAAACATTAAAAGATTCTGAAGTGTGGTTCCGAAGAAGATTTTTAAAGAATATTCCCCATATTGCCCTAAGTTAAAAATTTGGGCTTCTGTATTGAGCCCAAATATGAACCAATGGGCTTCATTTTAACAAATTGTATCAGATCCCCTTATGGCTGCTGCATACTAAATATCAAAAGATTCTGACCATTAGTTCTGGAGAAAAGATTTTTTTTAATTTTTGCAAATATGCTGACTCAGCATTTTTTGATACCCCATTCAGAACACCCTAACATAACCGATGACAAATTTTTTTTTACCATTTAATTTTACTGGTCCTAAGGATGCTTCATACCAAATAACAGTTCTCTGTTCGGTGTGGTTTGGGAAAAATGGGCGTTTGAAAATATTTCTATTTTTAGCTCCTGGAGTTCCCATGGGGATGCAAGGGATTTTTTTTTACACAAGTTAAGTACTTTTGACCCAATAATACCACATACCAAATTTGGTTCAAATCAGACAATCGGTTCAGAAAATAGAAATTTTGGGCGGGGCCAAAAATCTTATCCCTTACAAAGCCAAATATTGCTTCACAAAGCCAAATATTGCTTCACGAACTTCGTTTGAACAAACTTGATTGTACACCTCAAAAGGAAGCTCCACAACAGATATCAAGTCATTGTACCCACTGCTTCATGAGAAGATTTTAGAAATATTTTGGAGCATTTTCCACCACCCCTCCCTATGGAGCTGGGCATGTTGAGTTGAACAAAAATCATGCAATGCCCCTTCGGGACCATCAGTCACACAAACTTTCACTTGAATTGGCCTGGTGGTTTTGGAGGAGAAGACCGAAACATGGTGTTGACAGAGGACAGACGGACGGACAGACGACAGATGGAGAGCGATTAGATAAGCTCAGCTTGACCTTGTCAAGGTGAGCAAATGACAAAAAGATTGGGAGAGGGATGGAGCCTGTAGAGAGTGCTAATGGAATTGTTGACACATTACATGCCAAATCCAAGATGATCATTGGTGGCCATGTTTTTCAATGAAATTCAGAAAAAATTGATAGCTCCCATATGATCACACCAAAGCAACATACAAAATTTGTAAAAGAACGGGTGAAAGGGGTGTGCTAATGGAATTGTTGACAATTTATATGCCAAATCCATGATGGCCACTCCCGGCAATATTTTTAAACAAAATTTAGAAAAATTAAATTTTCAGAAAAATTTGATAATTCACATCTAGACATTACCCCAAAGCCAAGTACAAAATTTTAAACTGATCTGGTGAGAGGTGCGGCCTGTAGGGTGTGCTAAAGGAATTGTAAACTTACAGATGGCTGTATGTGAACAGACAGGCGAATGGACAGCTGGGCAGACATATGGATGGGCAGATGGATGGATGGACAGATGGATGGATGGACAAACAGATGGACAGATGGACATATGTATAGACGATGAATCACAACCCATCCCAATAGCTCATACTTTGTCAAGTTGAGCTAAAAATGATATTTTGCTAAAATGGTATATATTCATTGTTGAATGTAGTATAATGCTTAAAATACTTTACCCAACACACAAGATATTTTAAATTTTCAAAAAATTTCAACAAAACCACATCATCTATATGAGTTTGTTCCAATGAAGGGTTCACATGAAATGATTTTGTTGAAATTTAACCCTTTACCCAACGCAGACGATTTCAAAATTTATTATTTTAAATATCATTTTTTAAATTTTTTCAAAATATTTCAACAAAACCATATCATGTGACCCCTCTTTGGAACGAGCTCGACGAGCTCGTTCCAAAGAGGGGTCACATGATATGGTTTTGTTGAAATTTTTCGAAAAATAATATTTTTTCAGCTGCTGAATTGGCATATTACGCGGGCGGATGCGGGCGATTTGTTGGGTAAAGGGTTAAAAATTAAAAAAAAACTGCTGAATTTGCATTTCATGTGGGTGGGTGCGACCGATTTGTGAGATGAAGGGTTAAAGGTAGAAAATAATATGGCCTCAGATCTGAACGTTGGTCTGATTTAGGCACACCATATCCACTGTAATTTGGGGACATTGCACCAACATGGTTACTTTTTCTGGGCCCCTCCAGGGGTGGTCATTGTGAATCAAAACACATTGTACAGAAACTGTTTCAACATTCAAACCACCAAAGTAAGAGAGCTGATGAAAGGGGATAATAATATCACACTGCCATCCACTGGCAAATCACTGGTTAAAATAGTGATGGCATGGCAGATGTGCTCCCAGCTAGTAACTCCAAATAACTGATAAACACTTAGGTAAAATCGATCTCTGTGGCACTCTGCATTCCACTTCAGTCAGGAAGGGCCTGCCTTCTTTTCAAGTGAGCTCTAGTGAAGACGTTCATTAGGAATCCTGATTTCCCACATAGACCTTTACATTGAAAACAAGCCGATGGTAAAGAGTCTGTTACTACAATCACATGCATTTCCAGTTAAAAATTTGTCCTTCTTCCACATTTCTGATGCGGTGATCAATTTTAGAATTTTCATTTTAAGCCTTTCCAATTTGGGTGACAAAAAGGGACACGAAGCTTACGGTTTGAGAGATGGAAGGCATGGGTGGAGCAGAGTATTTATAATAGTGACTAATAATAGAATGTATCGTGTTTGCGTATTAAAGTTACGGAAAAATATATCACATGTTCATGGGGTTCTATCCACCCTTTTAGTCCAAAAATTACATCAACTGAAAATTTTTTTTAAGTCATTTACAAAATTAACTTCTGATTGCATTTCAGATTGATTGAACACTTGACCATCAGGCCTTTTAATTTGTCCTGATTTGCAAGAATCTGTTTTGATTCTCACACACCACTGCTATGAGAATTAATTTTCAGTTCTTAAATAATTTGGAATGTGACAGTACTGATATATCAATGTTAGTGTAACCAGGGACCAAAACTATAACCTTTACAATTGTATTTTCTAGAATTATATTTTCTAGTAATGACTTTAAATTGGTTGAAATGAACTTAGCAGTTGGCAAATTACCATATCTTTTAGAATGCAAATGATTCATTTTAGTCAGTTATATTAATACCTGTAGGTAGAAAATACAATTCTAGAAATACAATTGTAAAAGTTTTATAGTATTGGCTCCTGGACCAAGTCCATACTAAAAAATGCCGATAGGATCACCGATCCAATGTCGAGTTGTGACAGCACAAAAGTGGGTTTAATCATTATCAACTTATCATCTGGAAACCAATTGTTTACAATTTACTATGTGAAGGGTCACTGTGACCTTGACCTTTGACCTAGTGTTTCCGAAATAAGTAGGGCTCTTTCTTGCAACAATGCCAACCTACCTATGAAGTTTCATGAATGTAGTTGGAACCATTGTCAAATTATCACCTGGAAACCAATTGTTTACGATTTATTATGTTCAAGGTCACTGTGACCTTGGCCTTTGACCCATTGAGTTCAAAATAAAAAGGGGTCTTCCACTCACATAGGCCAACCTACCTACTTATCATCCGGAAACCAATTGTTTTGATTTACTATGTTCAGGGTTACTGTGACCTTGACCTTTCACCTACCAAGTCCAAAATAAATAGGGTTCTTCCTCTCACTGATGCCAACCTACCTATGAACTTTCATGAACATGGGTCAAACCATTATCAAGTTATCATCCGGAAACCAATTGTTTTGATTTACTATGTTCAGGGTTAATGTGACCTTGACCTTTGACCTGGTGAGTCCAAAATAAATAGGACTCTTCCTCCCACGAAGGCCAAGATAAATATGAAGTTTCATGAATGTGGGTTGAACCGTAGTCAAGCTATCATCCGGAAACCAATTGTTTACAATTTACCATGTTCAAGGTCACTGTGACCTTGACCTTTGACCAAGCAAGTCCAAAATTAATTTGGTTCTTCCTCTCACCGATACCAACCTACCTATGAAGTTTCATGAACATGGGTTGAACCATTATCAAGTTATCATCCGGAAACCAATTGTTTACGCCCGAAGCCCGCCTGCCATTCATCAAACTATCAGTCGAGTTTGACTTCATCACAACTCGACTAAAAATGTATCTAATTTTGATATATTTACTCAAGTTTAACCCGAAAGGGCTCAGTGTTCCAAATTTGGTGAGTTTCTTGTCTTACATGTAGAACACACATGTTCCAACATAGAGGCTTCTGGTGGCCTTGCTGACAGGATTTATAGTATCTTTGCAGTTGTTTCTACTGAAGTCTTGGCTGCCTGTCTTTGCAGTTGTTTCTAGTGAAGTCTTGGCTGCCTATATAGGCACCACTGCTATGGCAAATTGTTACTTTATTATGAGGAAGCCAAAACTGAAGTAGTTTTCTCAAAACCTTTTCAGAATCCATGAGAAGAATCAAAGGAATGTTTTGCAAGAATCAGAGTTGAGTCTCATTTTCCTTGCAAAAATCATTTGTGAGAAACGATTCTGATTCTAACATCAATTTTCTCCGTGCACTACCCCTTATGCTTTATACATGCAATAGGAGTTCAGGATTTACACAATACTCACAGTAGATTATTTCTGATTTGAGTGCTCTTGTAAAAAAAAAATACATGTACAGAGTAAAATGGTTGAATTGGGATTTGTGGGAGTCAGACCTGCTAAAAAAACAAAACAGGTCCAATTTGCATTGAGAATGGGGACAAAATTCTGTCCTGGAGTGATTCTTGGTTATCTCGAAGATTTTTCTTCCAAATGACAACACATGAAAACAGAATTATGTCAATGTTGGGCTGACTAAATATATGTGAAGTAAATGAAAATAAACCCCAACATTATTAGTATTTCTTGAATAGTCATGAGCCAATCACTCCTGAGTGACATGGACAGACGATCAGTGGCCTAGAAACTGTATGAATAAACTAAAGGGAGTGTTTATCCCCAACCAAAATTTTCCAAACCCTCTCATGCTCTCCTCTGCAATACATTCCAAATCAATCAATTCTGCATGAAGGCATGCTTCTCCCTTCCACCCCAAACCAACCTAAATACTGTCATCTAATCCACTTCAGACAACTGATTTTTGCAGCAGAAAATATTTCAGACAATGCAGTTTAATATTTAACCAAATATACCTTGTTTGACAGAGCTCAGTGAGCTCTGTCAAACAAGATATAATTGGTTAAATTCATGGTTAAACAAGAGAAAACAAGAGCAATGCGAAGCGAGAAATTTGCCCCATGACAGTGTCATAAAAGGGTAGGTAAGTCTCTCGGGGGTATAACCAAAATCAAAAGGAAGCTTCCTCTAGACACCAACAATGCATCACAAAAAAATAAAATTGATTTGAGTCAGTATTCATTTGTTATTGGACGGAATCCAAATTCAAGATGGCTGCCATGGAAGCCATAATGAATTGGCCACCGCGACTATCTTGGTTCAGCTGACTGGTCCAAAATTGAAAGGCTTTCTCTAGACAACAAAAATGCATTATAAAAAAATAACTAGAGGCTCTAAAGAGCCTGTAATTGCTCACCTGGAACTACATATAAAAAAGTGATTTCCCAGAGGCATTCCAAGGTAACTATGAGCTGCAATTGTGGCCATGTTTGCAACATTACATCAACATTCCATGAGGATCATTGGTAGAAGGTGTCCCAGTCCTCAGTAATGTGAAGTTTCAAAACATTCTGACTTTGTAGTTTCGGAGGGGAAGATTTTTGCAAAATCCATCAGTCAGAATCAGAAAATGTCTCTGGTGGCCATATGTTCCAACCAATGGGAACGAAAAGAGGATCGCTTGTAGAGGGCCTCCTATAGATCATTCCTGCAAAGTTTGGTTCACATCGGCTCAGTAGTTCCAGAGAAGAAGATGAAAATGAGATTTCCCATAGAGTTTCTATAGTAACTATAAGCCACAATTGAGGCCATGGTTGCAACACAATCAACATTAAATGAGGATGGTTGGTAGAGGATGCCCCAGTCATCAACCATGCAAAGTTTCAAAACATTTGGCCCTGTGGTTTCAGAGAAGATTTGTCAAAATCCAACAATCGGAATCAAAAAATGCTTCTGGCAGCCATTTCTATCATTGCACGGTAACAAAAATGAGGAGCATTTGTAGAAGACCTCCCATAGACTATCCCTGCCAGGTTTGGTTCACTTTGGCTCAGTAGTTCCAGAGAAGAAAATGAAAATGTGATTTCCCATAGGGTTTCTATAGCAACTATAAGCTGCAATTGTGGCCATGTTTACAACCCAATCAACATTAAATGAGGATCGTTAGTAGAGGGGGTCCTAGTCATAAACCATGCAAAGTTTCAAAACATTTGGCCCTGTGGTTTCAGAGGAGAAGATTTTCAAAATCCACCAATCAGAATCAAAGAATGCCTCTGGCGGCCATGTTTTCAAACCCAAGGGAACAAAATGAGGATCGTTTGTAGAGGACCTCCCATAGACTATCCCTGCCAGGTTTGTTTTCATGTTGCCTCCGTAGTTCCTGAGAAGAAGATGAAAATGTGATTTCCCATAGAATTTCTATAGTAAATATAAGCCGCAATTGAAGCCATGTTTGCAACCCGATCAACATTAAATGAGGATGGTTGGTAGAGGATGTCCCAGTCATCAACCATGCAAAGTTTCAAAACATTTAGCCTCGTGGTTTCAGAGAAGATTTTTGAAAGTCCACCAATCAGAATCAAAGAATGCCTCTGGCGGCCAGGTTTTCAAACCCATGGGAACAAAATGAGGATCGTTTGTAATGGACCTCCCAGAGACTATCCCTGCCAGGTTTGGTTTACATCGGCTCAATAGTTCCAGAGAAGAAGATGAAAATGTGATTTCTCATAGGGTTTCTATAGTAACTATAAGCTGCAATTATGGCCATATTTCTAACCCGATCAACATTAAATGAGGATTGTTGGTAGAGGAGGTCACAGTCATCATTTATGTGAAGTTTCAAATCATTTGGCCTGGCAGTTTCAGAGGAAAAGATTTTTGAAAATCCACCAACCAGAATCAAAGAATGTCTCTGGAAGCCATGTTTTTCATCCGACAGGAACAAAATGAGGATCGTTTATAGAGAACCTCCCATAGACCATTCCTGCCAAGTTTGGTTCACACCAGCTCAGCCGTTACAGAGAAGAAGATGAAAATGTGAAAAGTTTACAGACGCCAGACGACGACAGACGCCAAGTGATGTGAAAAGCTCACATGGCCTTTTAGTTCAGGTGAGCTAAAAAAGAAGTGAACATTATAAGCTTATTCACTTTGTTCCTTTATTTATTTATGTTATTATTCAATTCTTCATTTTGCTCAGAATTATTACATTGATGCTGAAGGTGGAATCAAACTTTTAAGTGAATATCATTGTTAATTGTATATAACTATCAAACCCCAAAACATTTACCATACTTTCAGCCTTTATGCACTCTCCCATAATTTGTAGCAAAACAAAGACATGTGAACAAATTCTGACGACCAAGATATTTTAGCACTCTACCAGTTAAACCCACATTTGTTGACAAAGTTTTCATAGAAATTTAACCTCTTTCCAGAACAGCTCCCAGACAAAAAAGGGCATTGACTCATTTTATTTATTTACTGGTTTTTAATGTCACATATTTCTGCACAGTGGCCAATCATGATTGATACATAGAGATAAATTTGCTTATACGCATGTTGCCCATTTATGAGGACTCTAGAGGGCTTGCTCCCCAAGCACTCGTGACTGTTTTATCAGTAAACGAGAGCTTGTTTACCACAGAAAACAGGCACTGCTTCACTTCCTGGGGTTCCCATAGGGGGGTCTCGATCCCCTTAAACTATCGACCATTATCTATGGAGTTGTACATATTAATTTCCTGTATCGCCCCTACCAAAATTGTATATATCACACAAGAGTCGAACATTCATAAAAAAAAATATTATGTATTTGAATGTTAATGTTTATATTTTCTCAGTATGCCATGTTCATATTTAATATATACTGAAGTGTTGGGATTCAAATATTAGTACTTTTCTTGCGAGAACAGAAGAACCAAAATAGTTTTAGGAAGTTAAGACTTGATTTATTTGTGTAGAATGGGCAGTGAGCTAAATTGAGTGTGATTAATTCATTATTTCATTACTCAACATACAGCTGGTCTTGTAATGAAGTGCATGTTAATAACTTGTGCATATTCTTTAATAAATACTTGAAGCACAATGGCCTACTTATTTGGGGAAAACAAAATGATAAACCTCTTGAAAATCATATTTATTTTAATGATTCATATTTTTTCAAGATCCAACCCTCTCTTTTTCTCCCCAAGTTCACTTTTATTCATCTGACCTCCATTTTTAACATTACATTTTACACCTCTGCCAAAAGAATTTGACAGGTCAACTTTCTTGAAATTTTGAAAGGAGGAACAGAGATTTGGTTGAAATAAGTGAGTACAGTATGGCTGCCGTGGACTGGTCACTTTTCACCGATGGGCGATATTTCCATGGATGCAATATTAGATTCCAAACACTAATTATAGGAATAATCATAAAAATGTAATTAACCCTTAAACTCTAGTAGTATCTTCCATGCCAGTTCAATGGCAGCAATTTGAAGAGTCCATATTCATTATTTGGGGTAGACCAATCAATATTTTCAACATGCAGCCTCGCGGCTGCGCATTGAAAATATTGATTGGTCAACCCCACACATTTACTGGACAGCCATCCTATTTAATGAGGTATCATGTTCCTGACCGGTAAAACGACCGCTTGAGTTCAAAGGGTTAATGAAGCACCAGGTACAATCTGGTGCTTCATTAATTAAAATTTTGCTGCTGATGATTTTTATTACCTGGTAAATACATGTGTGGACATCACTGCCCATGTGTGGATTATGACCAGTCCATGGCAGCAGTACTGTAGATACCTCATTAAAGACAGCCATCTAAGAGCCATCAACTGGATCTTTGAACACATTTTTCTGGGATCAGTAACTATCACAAACACATACATACCCCATTAACCCAAAGCCATGTGAGTAACTCTGATCAACTTTTTGCTTGCCTGATTCCGTATTTCAAAATTACTCCTTATCCCCAGAAAGTATTGTTTATTGGTGTCTAAGGTCACTTTGAGCATCCATGGCTACTCATGACTACAACATAGGCATGAAGTCAAGTTTAGCCAATTGTTTATATCTACGCTTTTTTGTTTTTGGCAGCTCTTTCCAATGAGGGATCATAAGCAACATGGACATTTTTGAGACAAAACAGAAAGAACAAATTTAGTTATTCATGAAACATTTTAGCATGTGTTGGCTTCCTGTGTTGTCTGCTGTCGCTTCTGGGGTGACTATGATTCCTCACCACAAGGGATTTATTTATTGGTGTTTAAGGTCACATATTTCTGCACAATGGCTAATCAGGACCACAACATGGATATAAAGTCAAGTCCAGATAATCATTTATTATAACCCATGTTGCCATTTTAGAGGTCTTCCACCCCAGGAAACCAGTAAAACAGAACCTGTTTACCACAGTAAACAAGCACAGCTTCACCTCCCACTGGGCCCCAAGAGATTTAGTGGCTCACTGGTCTGTACATTGGAAAAAAGGTTGTAAGTTCCATAACCCATGTCATCTGTGTTGTGTCATTTGGCAAGACACTTGAAGCCAATTGCCTAAGTACATGTAGGAGCACAGGGGCACAGTGTGCCAAGACATACAACATGCTGAAGGTACAGTGCCTTCAAACAATGTTAGCCCTGCTTATGTCAGGTTAGTAAGTTGGAGAGTATAACAGTTACTCACTGATTCTTAGTGATTCACTCTGGGTACTCCAGCTTTCTCTACCCATAAACACAATGTAAGACTATTTAAAGTGTTGTTAAAATGCACAGACACTTAACGATTTATTTACAGGCATTTGGGTTTAGGTAACTTTTTCAGCATCTATGGCTTAGGGCTGGGCGATATTCGATATACTGGTATTGAAATTCGTACCGGTTAAATATTGCCTATTTTTGGCAATACCGGTATATCGTCTGTAACGATATTGGTTTGGGTCACATGATAATAAAATTTCAACATGTGTTTTTTCGTAAAATCGCACAGAAAGTTGCTTTGAAAATACAGCAAGTTTATCTTTCCTCATTTCGTGAACAAATGATAAACAGCGAGAGATGACGAGAGTAACGTTCTGTCTTGTTTATCATCACCGACAAGCAAGCATTCATGGAGAAATTATGAAATAAAAATTTAATACTTGTTTGCTAAATTTGTTTGATTATTTTTAATTAGTGAATAATTAAGGTAGCATACATCACACAAATAGTTTGTTGTTACACGGAAAACACACCCGACTGTCTTGCTGTAAAAACATGGTCACCTGCTGTTGGTCGCATTTGTTTGAACTGTAATCAGCAAGCCATACTTATCACTTAATTCGTTGTCAGCAATCTGACACAAAAATGTTTCAAATCACACATATTCACAATTGCGAAATGTGCAACAATTTTTGTCAAATATGACAGAGGTGTGATGCCATCACTGGGAGAAAACATTGTCGGCTGGTGATTGACACCTGCAGACTATCATGAAATTGAAGGGTGATCACGTCTTGGAGGCGTGCTTAATATCAACAGACCGACTGGCCTGACATGTGACTGATGACATTTGACATTGTCATCTGAGGAAGTTCACTGCTGGAAGATAGAAGGGGAGGAGCTACTACTGGTTCTTTGTGAAACCAGGCCCTCGGAATTCCATCAACTGGACACCCGTTGTTTTGATAAAAAGTTTTGTTTGCCACTGTTTTCATGGAGCCACACATACGCAATTAACACAATGTGACAACTGACTGGCTCAGTTATTAAACGCTTATCAGTCAAGAGAGGCTGGCCATGTTTTTACAGGAATTAAATTGACAAAGACTAATTTACTTGTATCCCAGATTCAGATGAAAGCCAGGAAACCCATGATAATTTTATAGCTTATTTTCGTATTAAACAATAGGTTCAATAACTTTGTAGACATGGATTATTATGGTCTTCCTTTCAAATCACTCCTTTTCCCAGACCAGTAAGTGATACTTCTGTTTTTTGCTCCAAAAATATCTTTTTTATTCATGATATCCCTTGCATTAAAAATGTGTTTCACACACTGCTGCACGATATACCGGTATATCGCGATATTTTTTCTGATATCGTTACTGGTATTCAGATTCCCATATCTCCCAGCCCTACTATGGCTATATCATGACCTCAACATAGGTTGAAGTCAAGTTTAGCCAATCGCTTATGCCTATGATGCCCGCCTAAGAGGACTTCCATTCCAGACATAGGCTACCGAATCCTAATGCATAGTACCAGTGAAACAGAACTTGTTTACCACAATAAAGATGGAGTACTCCACTTCCCGGGGTTCCCACAGGGAGCTATCAGTGATTAATGACAGTGAAAGCTATGTAATTTGCAAACTAATGGTCATTTGAGTATGACTGCTTGCTGCTCCTATAATCTCACTCACCACTGGAGATGAAGCCTCATTAATTGGCGGTCCCTTTCATGTGCAAATAAATGTGCTGTGCATCAAAAGCCCTTGCCAAGATAATCAAATTGGTACCTTTAAGATCCTAACAATTTGAACCCGAATGGCCACTTTTCTGCCCCTTAAACATGATATGTCACAATTTCATTTCATTTAGTTGGATGGCTGCTGAATGAATGTGTGAGGTAGACCAATCAATATTTTCAACGTGCAGCCTTGTGGCTGCATGTTGAAAATATTAATTCGTCTACACCCACATAATGAATATGGACTCTTCCAATTGCAGCCATTGAACTGACATGGAAGATACTCCCAATGTTTAGAGGGTTATGTTGATATGTGAATGGCAATATACAACACCACAATATGTGTAGTGTGCACAGCAAAAATAGTGTTTGTTAAATGACTATGATGGATACTAAATATGAAAAATAGACTAGAAGTTCCTTTTCACAGAATAGTAAATTTACTGATTAAATACTGTGGAACTAATTTATTTAATGTGTGTGATGGTGGCATTTTAGATCAGAGAAAAGCTTGAGAGATTCACTATCATTCCGATGTAATCAATTGTGTGGGTGAATTATTGCAAGTGTGTTCCCATTTGCAAATTTCCCTATATTTCTCGTATGCATCCCTCAGGTAGTTGTCCACGAATTCCCTTGTGTGCCATTGCAATTTTATAATTCAACCATTTTATGATTCGATTCCTTGAACATTTACAAAGCTATTTACTGCCCATAAAATTTGAAAATATTTGCTGTAGTACACAGCTATTGTGGCCAGAACTTCTCACTACAGCACTGCAATAGCTTTTCTCTAGATACTTTGATCTGCTTACAGTCAAGCCTGTAACTATTTTCAGATATGGAAGAAGGGGGAGAGGGGGGGGGGGGGGGGGTGTTATGACGTGAATGTGCCTGATGGATCTGAAGTGCAAGTACCAATGTTTCTCGGCATACTAATTAGACAAGGTGTCTACAATCACCCAAACTAGATGGTGTCACTTGTGTGCAAAGCACACTATGGTGTATCCCCGCATTTGCATCCTTGACTTTGTATGAATGCTTGATACAAAGATGAAATGTATTATATGACACACTAAAATCATATTGAGTGGCACAGGTGACACAGCTTCGTGCGCATCTACAGACTCCACTGCAACATTTGAGCATGGTTTTAGTGTTTCGAATTACATACATGTACCCTGGGAGAATTTCGCCAGAAACGGTCTAAGAAAACACAAAAGTGGCAACAGTGGCACAGCCACGTGGCACCCGAAAAATCTGAAACCTTCGTGTGCATCTACAGACCCTACTGCAACATCTGAGCATGGTTTTGAAAGTGGCAATGGAGGCACCGCCAAGTGGCACCCCCAAAAACCGAAACCTTCGTGCGCATCTACAGACCCTACTGCAACATTTGAGCATGGTTTTAGCATTTTGAATTACATACCCAGGAGCCTTTCGCCGGAAAGGGTCTAAGAAAACACGAAAGTGGCAATGGTGGCACAGCCACGTGGCACCTGAAAAATCCGAAACCTTTGTGTGCATCTACAGACCCCACTGCAACATTTGAGCATGGTTTTAGCGTTTCGAATTACATACCCTAGGAGCCTTTCGCCGGAAACGATCTAAGAAAACATGTAAGTGGCAACAGTAGCACAGCCACGTGGCATCCAAAAAATCCGAAACCTTTGTGCACATCTACAGACCCTACTGCAACATCTGAGCATGCTTTTAGCATTTCGAATTACATACTCTAGGAGCCTTTCGTCGGAAACGGTGTAAGAATACATGAAAGTGGCAACAGTGGCAACAGTGGCACAGCCACATTGCACCTGAAAAATCCAAAACCTTTGTGCGCATCTACAGACCCTACTACAACATTTGAGCATGGTTTTAGCATTTCGAATTACATACCCTTGGAGCCTTTTGCTGGAAACGGTCAAAGAAAACACGAAAGTGGCAACGGTGGCACAGCCACGTGGCACTCCAAAAATCCGAAACCTTTGTGTGCATATACAGACCCCACTGAAACATTTGAGCATGGTTTTAGGATTTCGAATTACATGCCCTAGCAGCCTTTCTCCGGAAAGGGTCTAAGAAAACACGAAAGTGGCAACGGTGGCACAGCCACATGGCAGCTGAAAAATCCAAAACCTTCGTGCCCATCTACAGACCCCACTGCAACATTTGAGCATGGTTTTTAGCGTTTCAAATTACATACCCTAGGAGCCTTTCGCCGGAAACAGTCTAAGAAAACACGAAAGTGGCAACTGTGGCACAGCCACGTGGCAGCTGAAAAATCCGAAACTTTCGTGTGCATCTACAGACCCTACTGCAACATTTGAGCATGCTTTTAGCATTTCGAATTACATACTCTAGGAGCCTTTCACCGAAAACGGTCTAAGAAAAAATGAAAAAGGCAACAGTGGCACAGCCACGTGGCACCTGAAAAATCCGAAACCTTTGTGCACATCTACAGACCCTACTGCAACATTTGAGCATGGTTTTAGCATTTCAAATTACATACCCTAGGAGCCTTTCGTCAGAAATGGTCTAAGAAAACATGAAAGTGGCAATGGTGGCACAGCCACGTGGCAGCTGAAAAATCCGAAACCTTCGTGCGCATCTACAGACCTCACTGCAACATTTGAGCATGGTTTTAGCATTTTGAATTACATGCCCTAGGAGCCTTTCGCCGGAAATGGTCTAAGAAAACACGAAAGTGGCAATGGTGGCACAGCCACATGGCACCCAAAAAATCCAAAACCTTCGTTCGCATCTACAGACCCTACTGCAACATCTGAGCATGCTTTTAGCGTTTCGAATTACATACTCTAGGAGCCTTTCGCTGGAAACGGTCTAAGAAAATATGAAAGTGGCAATAGTGGCACAGCCACGTGGCACCTGAAAAATCTGAAACCTTCATGCACATCTACAGACCCTACTGCAACATTTGAGCAGGGTTTTAGCATTTCAAATTACATACCCTAGGAGCCTTTCGCCGGAAACGGTATAAGAAAACACGAAAGTGGCAACAGTGGCACAGCCATGTGGCAGCTGAAAAATCCGAAACCTTTGTGCACATCTACAGACCCCACTGAAACATTTGAGCATGGTTTTAGCATTTCGTATTACATACCCTAGGAGCCTTTTGCCGAAAACAGTCTAAAAAAACATGAAAGTGACAACAGTGGCACAGCCACGTGGCAGCTTAAAAATCTGAAACCTTCGTGCGCATCTACAGACCCCACTGCAACATTAGAGCATGGTTTTAGCATTTCAAATTACATACCCTAGGAGCCTTTCACCGGAAACGGTCTAAGAAAACACGAAAGTGGCAACGGTGGCACAGCCACGTGGCAGCTAAAAAATCCGAAACCTTCGTGCGCATCTACAGATCCCACTGCAACATTTGAGCATGGTTTTAGCGTTTCGAATTACATACCCTAGGAGCCTTTCGCTGGAAACAGTCTAAGAAAACACGAAAGTGGCAACGGTGGTACAGCCACGTGGTACCAAAAAAATCCGAAACCCTTTGTGCGCATCTATAGACCCTACTGCAACATCTGAGCATTCTTTGAGCATTTCGAATTACATACTCTAGGAGGCTTTCGCCGGAAATGGTCTAAGAAAACATGAAAGTGGCAACAGTGGCACAGCCACATGGCAGCTGAAAAATCTGAAACCTTTGTGCACATCTACAGACCCTACTGCAACATTTGAGCATGGTTTTAGCCTTTCGAATTACATACCCTAGGAGCCTTTTGCCAGAAACGGTCTAAGAAAACACGAAAGTGGCAACGGTGGCACAGCCACGTGGCACCTGAAAAATCTGAAACCTTTGTGCGCATCTACAGACCCCACTGCAACATTTGAGCATGGTTTTAGCATTTCGAATTACATACCCTAGGAGCCTTTCGCCGGAAACGGTCTAAGAAAACACGAAAGTGGCAACGGTGGCACAGCACATGGCACCTGAAAAATCTGAAACCTTTGTGCACATCTACAGATCATTTAGCAACACCCTATTGCAGTTATAGAACTCTGAATTACATAGGTTGGGATTATTCGAAAGAAAAGAGAAAAATTAACACATTTTTCAAGTGGCTCCACAGAAGCCATCTGGTGACGCAAAACTTTAAAAGTGGTATTTTTGGACTGCACAGACCTCATTGAACAACTGTAGAAAGTTACAGCGTTTCGAATTACAAAACTGGACGTACAGATGTACGAAAGTACGGACGTACGGAAGTATGGATGTACGGATGGAGATCAAGACAATATCCCCGCATTTTTTAAAATGCGGGGATAATTAACCTTTACAATCAGCAATATCATGGTAAAAGCAGTGGCATACTGACACAGCTTTCATCATGATTTCTGATTGCGAAGCTAATTTCTAGGGGCTGGGACGCAAACACCAAACCAGCAACCACCTGTGGCAGATTTATGCCTATACAGTATGGCTGCCATAGACTGGTCACTTTCCATGCATGGGCAATATTTCCACGAATGCAATAACTTGAGATTCCAAACCATAATTATAGGCATATAATCATCAAAAATTTAATGGACTGTCTAATGGGAGCTATTTCTCAAGTAAAGCATTAACTATTCACTTACTAAAAAAGCATTTTCGCATTTCTCTAGAAATATCAGAAAAAAATAATGCAGACCCAATGGAAAAAAACGAAGAGCACACTTGCACAGTCATTAGAGAGAGAACACTATCAATACAAAAAAGTGTATTATACCAACTGTGGTATGCCTGAGAGGTGGAGCAGGAAGCAAATGAGCCTCTTTTGAAGGACTGCTGGGGGCCTTAAAGCCATTCACAAACCACATGAAGAGCTGAATGGTTCACTCTCTATTACAGTCATAAAGTGCCCCCCCCCCCCCCCCCCCCCCCCCCCCCCACCATCCTCACAACAGGGTTTCACAGTGGTTTTTTCGAGCCAGTCCTGCCAAGTCAGCTGTGGTTCAGCCCCATGAAGAAACATTTTTTGCAATGCCGACAGTCTGAAATAACATTTCCAGGCTTTACCGGGCTGTATTGGTGCCTCAGCATATCTCTTACTTGTAACCCTACGGGGCCTTATTCCACCTCTGATCACTTTTTACTGCATCAGAACAGGTGCTCCAAAATGCAGTCTCTGGGTATCTCTGGATAAACGCTACATTAGATCATAAAAACCTTTGCACTTGTTTCTAGGTAAGTCTTGACGGCCTATATGAGCAACCAAGATTTGCTTAGAAACAACTGCAAAGCAACAAGATACATATAAATTGCTATTGAGCGGCAAAAATATATACAAATCTTCAGGCCTCTCCAGGATAAATCATGTCAATAAAAATGTAACAAGAGGCTCTAAAGAGCCTGTAATCACTCACCTGGCAGAACAGAAGATGAAATGTGATTTCCCATAGGGTTTCTATGGTACCTATAAGCCACAACTGCGGCCATGTTTGCAACCCGATCAACATTAAATGAGGATTGTTGGTAGAAGGTATCCCAGTCATCAATCATGTGAAGTTTCAAAACATTTAGCCTTTTAGTTGCAGAGAAGAAGATTTTTCAAAATCCACCAATCAGAATCAAAGAATGCCTCTGGCAGCCATGTTTTTCATCCAACTGGAACAAAATGATGTCCGTTTGTAGAGGACCACCCATAAATCATTTCTGCTAAGTTTGGTTCACATCGGCTAAGTAGTTCCAGAGAAGAAGATCAAAATGTGATTTCCCATAGTGTTTCTATGGTAACTATAAGCAGCAAGTGCAGTAATGTTTGCAAACCGATCAACATTAAATGAGGAATGTTGGTAGAGGGTGTCCCAGTCATCAACCATGTGAAGTTTCAAAACATTTGGCCTTGAAGTTTCAGAGGAGAAGACTTTTGAAAATGCATCAGCCAGAATCAAACTAGAGTGATGTCATGCATACGGCCCGACTGTCCCAGGAATGGCAATGCTTAGACGCAAAATAGTCGGAGCCATTTTATGTTAACTGTTTACCTAACGAATCTGCCATATCTCCACTCGTGATATACAAAATTTGCTGATCAAATTTTATTTTTTCATTTCTCTACTTCAAAACATACCTCATGACCTATTAATGGAACAAACTTGATGAGCTTGTTCCAATAAGGAGTAATAAGCCATGGTCAAAAGTAAATAAAAAATGAAAAATGAAAAAATCTGAGGTTTCAGAAAAATAATTTGAACGGTTGGCTTCAACTTGTGTGAGGTAAAGGATTAAAGATGCAGTACATAAAGCAATGTTGGGCTATATGAGTCAATTTTCTTTTTTGCATGCAATAACTCCCAATCCTTCAAAATGCATTTTGGGAATAATTGCCTAAGTGACAATTTGTGTTTGTGTGTGGGGTGTGTGTGTGTGTGTGTGTGTGTGTGGGGGGGGGGGGGGGGGGGGGGAACCTATATTGAAACCTGGCCTGTATTACAAGCTGGAAAATACACATAACAACTTTGGTTGAAATCAAATAATCCAAACTGGAGTTATCAGTCAGTCGGAAACCAATTGTTTACAGACAGATGGATGGACCGACAGATGGACGGACGAAAGTCATGACTACAGCCCCGACTATAAACAGTCAGGCTAAAAATGCATTTTGTACCAAAGAAAAAAATATTGTATGAATGGCCCTGGGTGAGGAGGAGGTGGGGTGGGGATGAGGGGTGGGGGAGAGTGGGGGTGTGTTTGGGGAGTCCATTTTTTTTGCACATGTGGTCAGTCTAAATCCTTCAGAATGCATTTTGAGCAGAAAAAAAAAACAACCTAACTGGCACCATGGGGGTGGGGGGTGGGGGTGGGGGGGAAATAAAAAAAAAATGCCTAATTGGGGGGGGGGGGGGGGGAGAGGGGGGTGGTGGTGTTTGGGTTTTTAACCAAAACTGTAAACAAGCATTTTTGACGAAAGAAAAAAAAAGTGCCTAATTGGCCCCTGGCAGGGGGTGGGGGTGGGGTGGGGTGGGGGAGGGATGGGGTGGGGGGGAGTTTAAAAAAAGGTTCCACATGTAGTGACTGTAAATAGTTCAAAATGCATATTGGAGAAAAGAAGAAGAAAAAAAGCCTAATGGAGGGGTGGGGGGGGGGGTGGGGTTAGGGGGTGATGGTGTTTGTGTGGGTTTTTAACCACAAACTTGGAGTCAACCTATCAAGTTACAATGAAATCCCTCCATAAATATGACCTGTAGACTGTGCTAAAGGTTTTCGGACTTCAGACTCCTGTTGCTGTCACAGTTGCCCAAAAGGGGAAGTTCTCATCTAGGCATTATATGAAGTCAACCTATCAAGTTACAATGAAATCCCTCCATAAATATGACGTGTAGACTGTGCTAAAGGTTTTCGGGCTTTGGGCTTGGGCAGCCATCATGGAGAATGAATGATCGCAACCAAAAGGGGATATTCTCATCTGGGCATCATGTGGATTGATCCTACAAAGTTACAATGAAATCCCTTCATAAATATGACCTGCAGACTGTGCTGAAGGTTTTCGGGCTTCGGGCACCTGTAGCCGTCACAGTTGCCCAATCACGTCGAAAAGGGGACTTTCTCATGTAGAAATTATATGAAGTCAACCTATGAAGTTACAATGAAATCCCTCCATAAATATGACCTGTAGACTGTGCTAAAGGTTTTGGGGTTTTGGGCTCGGGCAGTCGTGACGGTTGATAGATCACGCCCAAATGGGGAAATTCTCATGTAGACTCATATGGAGTCATCGTATCAAGTTACAATGAAATCCGTCCATATTAAACATGACCTGCAGACTGTGCTAATAGTTTTTGGGTTTCGGGCTTGGGCAGCCATCACGGTTGACAGATCATGCCCAAATGGGGACATTCTCATCTAGGCATTATACAGAGGCATTCTATGAAGTTGCAATGAAATCCCTTCATAAATACAACCTGTAGACTGTGCTAATGGTTTTCGGGTTTTGGGCTCGGGCAGCCATACCAGTTGACCGATCACGACCAAAAGGGGACATTCTCATGTAGACATGACCTAAAACCTGCATATGAAATTTCGTGATGATCAGACAAGAAATACTGGGTATAGTCTGTACTTGAAGGTTGAACAAAAAACTTTAACCACAAACTTTAACCAAAACTCCAAATGTCAACTAAACAGGAATAAGAAAAAAAAAAAAAAAAAAAAGAAAAAAAAAAAAAAAAAACCCACTTGAACCTTCAGTAAAAAACTTTAACCACAAACTTTAACCAAAAACTCTAAATGTTAACAGATGGACAGATGGACAGACGGACGGACGGCCGGACGGACGGACGGACGGACAAAAGTCATTACTATACCCCTTACTGCAAACAGTCGGGCTAAAAATGCCTCCGGTGGCCATGTGTTTCATCCGACGGGAACAAAATGAGTTTCATCCGACGGGAACATGAGAAGCAATGGTAGAGGACCTCCCATAGACCATTCCTGCCAAGTTTGGTTCACATCGGCTCAGCAGTTCCAGAGAAGAAGATCAAAATGTGATTTCCCATAGGGTTTCTATGGGAACTATAAGGTGCAATTGTGGCCATGTTTGCAACCCGATGAACATTAATTGGGGATCATTGGTAGAGGGTGTCCCAGTCATCAATCATGTTAAGTTTCAAAACATTTGGCCTTGTAGTTTCAGAGGAGAAGATTTTTGAAAATCCACCTATCAGGATCAAAGAATGCCTGTGGCGGCCATGTTTTTCATCCAACGGGAACAAATGATGATCTTTTGTAAAGGACCTCCCGTAGACCATTCCTGCCAAGTTTGGTTCACATCGGCTCAGCAGTTCCAGAGAAGATAAAAGTGTGAAAAGTTTACGGATGCCAGACAGCGACAGATGCCAAGTGATGGTAATAGCTCACATGGCCCTTTGGGCCTGGAGAGCTAAAAGGCATATATAAAAAAACTACATAATGCATGTTTAGTCCTAAATTTGAGAACATTCCTGTAATTTGGGACACCAGTTAGAAGTTAGAATTGGGTGAAATTGAAAGCCCTGATCATGGCTGAAAAATGTTGAAACAATTATAATCACAAATTATTGCTCTCTCTCTCTGGTCACCAAGCTCATAAGTGAACCATGTGTCAGCATGAATTATTGATCGATAAGATCCATTACTGATTTACATAACCATGGTCAGCCTTACCTTATTGCATGAGCCCAGAGCATTTGCCCATTCAAAGTTCCATGGACACAACAACTTGGCCAACAACCCCTCCCAAATGAGTAAAAAACTGAGCCCAACAGAATTGGAAAACTACTAAAAACACCTTGCAAAGCAAAGAAGGCACACAAATTGACATCTTATTGAGAAAAACACTGACATGAATTGAAATCAGACTCCACAAAATATCATAATAAAGTGTTCAGACCATTCTTATTGATACATTCAATACAGGTATCCAAAGACAGTCAACATAAATTCAGTGTGGTTGCTGTGTAGTCATGGTGACTTGTCCTTCTGTGTATTCTACCCTGTATGATACAAGGGAAAATCTGGAAGCTGAAGAATCTTACAATTATTTGCTATTGCTTGGTATATATTTGTCCTCCTTCACACAGAAAAGTCAAATGGATGAATATCGATTATTACCACCATGTGTGGTTTCCAAGGTGTGATGAAGTTGAAACCTCGTCTCTGGGTATGTATCGATGAGTCCATTAGCATGGCTTTTCAATGAAAAGGGTGCCACTGTATTTTATTACATGCATGTTCTATGAAGTCCCCATCTACAGCAACACTAAACCAAAGCGGAAAATGAAAATCCGTTCCATACATATGTGCGGAACAGAAATTGTTGACAGACTATTTTTATAAAGAGGCGAAATTTCACTGGAATCTTCTACAAATCGTGCACCGCAATTACAATTTGAATCGCTAGCGATAGCTAAAATTTGTCCCCTGATTTCCAATGTGTTCTATGTGTCAGTTGGCACTCAAAACACATTGGAACTCGGGGAGATGAAATAGTAACACAGGTTTCCCTCGAAAATTTGGTTGGCGATAAAACATGTTCTTTTTGTTGATAGTTGTCAAATGAAATGCTGAGTGTCCTTCTAATAATAGTTTTTTTTACAGATGTGAAGGAGTGTAAGAAACATAGAACGACACACGTGCGTGAATGGGTTAATCAATATGGAACTTGTTGCCATCTAGGAAGGATAAAACTCAAGGCCTGTGGCCTCTCGTTCTATCTTTCTATGCTGGCACTTCTGCCATATCGATTAACCCATTCACACGCATGTGTCATTCTTTGTATATGAAGCTTCTTGAACTCAATAAAGATGCTGAAGAAGCAGCTAAGATCATCATTATTACACTTGAACCTATTGACTAGACAATTTTCAAAGCTTTACTGAGTGACATGAGAAACTTATATATTTGATGTACATGTAATTTGACAAATTCCATTTCCAACCACTTTTCTCAGTCCTGATCTCTTGATTTATACCAGTACTGCAATTCCAACTCAGCATGTCAGATCCACAAGTAATTATTGGTGTCATAACTGTATTGACAACATGTCATATTGCAAATCATAGTTGTCTGACATACTCCAAGTGTGGCTGTCATCAACAATCACAACCATGATACAACTTTAATTATTAACATGATGAAATTGATCATGTAACGCAAACTGGAAAGAGTTAAAAGCACTATATGCCAAGAAGTTTCCAATATGATGGGAGATGTAAGAGCTTAAATCAGACATGTTAAGTCTCACTATTTTAGAGGATTTTCCAGAATCAATTTTTTCCTGAATCATTTGTTATTAAATGAACCAAAAAATTGTTATGTTTAACAGAATCTCACTACTGATGTCAATAAATTTTACTCTTTGAGCCGTTTATAAATTAAAATCTTCCTATTTTTGGTCAGAATTCTCATTATTTTAAGAATCATAAGCTTCAGTTGCCCGGCTTAAATAACTGATGCAAACTGAACTCAGCACATTATTTTGACCTTTAACCCTTTATCCAAAGTACAAGATATCAAAATTTGTTATTTTAACTCTTTACCCAATGTTGCCAAAATCAAAATTTGTTATTTTAATTATTTTTTTCTTCCGATTTTAAATTTTTCAAACAATCAGAATAAAACCATTTTGTGTGCCCCCCCCCCACCCCCAGGGTGCTCATTCCAATGGGGGGGGGGGGGGGGGGGCATAATATGAGAGAAAAAAGTTGCTGCATATTTTATAGAGCTGCATGCAGGTATTTTGCCACAGTGGAAATTTGTAGGCCAGTATTGTTTGATCTACATGAGTGTTTGATTCGATTTATAAAATCTTGATCCTCTGCTGTACATGTGTCACCAAAAGATCAAGTTCTGATCAAGCCCAATACTACAAACAGAAAATTTTAACTTCAGAATAATTATGTGTCCTATACTGTCACTGTTGTTATAAAATGAACATGTGTGTTAACTGTTTTGGACAAAAAGTTTAGGAATTATTCTAAATGAATGCTGAGTCAGGCATTTGTAAATCAATCTCAGCAGGTTATATACAGTTAAAACTAGAAGTCCTATCATGAACTGTGCACTTATCTAGGCTTAATTGCGCATAGGAATTGCGCGCAATTGCCATATCGAATGGTATCCAAAGCACGGCAGGTTCTCCCGGTTACTCATAGCAAACACAGGCAATGTTTCTGCCAATGGACCTCCGGGTTACCCGGAGGTCCATTGGCTGAAACATTGCTTGTGTGCAGGCCATATGTACAGAATTTGATAGCCTTACTATGCTCATAACGCATAGATTAACGCGCAGATCAACGTGCTATTTGTGCACATTTCATGACAGGACTTTTAGTTTTAAATGTACTCAAGAATGTGAAAAGTAACTCAACAATGTGAAAAGTAACAACTGGTTGAGGGCTAGATTACTTTTGATGGTCTGAATTTGTGATTCAATATTCGTTTTATTACAAATTATTGGAGAGTGCCCACTGGCACTCTCCAATGAATTTTGTAATTAAACAAATTTATATAAACAAAATATTATTTGTGTTTGACTGAATGTGAAACATGATCAATGAAAACGGCTTTCGCTCTGGTACCCTTATTTTTTTTTGAAGCCCTGATAGTGGCTTCTAGCACTCAACCAGTTAACTAGAAGATTTAGTTAAATAATATCATAATTATCTGAAAAGAACTATGCTAAACAAGTTGAAGGTGTTGGAACTATTCATCTATTATATAAATGGGGAGTGAGCAATTCTGTCCGACTAGGAATTATCTCTCTTGATATGTAAAGCAACTAGAAATTCTTCATCATGTGGGTGTGGGTGGGGCTTCCAGTCCAGGGACGAGTGGGACCACTAGTTAATAAGCAGCTTAAGAAGGTGAACCCTGGACGCTGATTTAACCACTTACCCATCACAAATAGCAGATGGCAATTGCAAAAAAGTTCTCAACTTTCATTTTTCACCTCAAAAACATAGCTTATGATGCATCACTGGAATGAGCTCATTCAAATGCGGAATCATAAGTTATATTTTGGGGGGCAAAAATTTGAATGGCATTATGGCAATGTTTGTCAATAGTGCTGACTGAATGTGGCTGTTATGTGAGGTAATGGATTAAGATTATTTAAAAAGGGCTGCACTAAAATAAATGAATGAGAGCTATCCAACTTTGAAAGTAACAGTCAGAAGTGATTAACCGGGTTAATCTACAAAACTTTGGAGCCTTGAAAAAATGCATTGGTTTTACAAATATTTGAAACATCTTATTCAATTTTAGTATCACAGCTGCATGAGTATTCAGAAAAAAAAGAAAAAATGGTGTGATCTGAAGTATTTTGGGGCCGGGAAAATACAGCTAACAGTTTGTGTGTTTTTTGTTGGGAACTCCAAGATTGACTGCTACTTCCCTTCCAGCTCATTTTTGATTCTTATTTCATATACTATTAAAAAAAAGTAGGGAATATTTGATAAAAGTGAGATTTCTGAAGAAATATATTTATACTTTCAACAAAAAGACAGTGGAGGCATTGTACTGTAACATCTGGTGAATGATTTCAGCGATAGTTCGGTGTCTGATAATCACACATTCCATGCACTGAGCTGTAGAAGACATGGACGGTCAGTAAGAGAATTTACCACATTCAGTCCAAGACATCAATACCTTGTAAATCCTCCTTGGTTGGCAAGACAAGCGTTGATCCGACGTGGCATACTCCTCACCAAACGTCCAATATCAGTTAGACTGATGTTATTCCATTCTTCTTGCACGGCGAGTTCCTGGACATTGGTAGGGGGCTGTTGGCATTGTCGTAGGTGCCTGCCAAGCATATCCCAAACGTGCTCGGTTGGTGAAAGGTGTGGACTTAGTGCTGGCCAAGGCAGTGCAGTGATGTTCTGCTCCTGGAGGAACTCTGTGGTGACACGGGCCCTGTGTGCTCTTGCACTGCCATCTTGGAAAATGAATCGACGGCTGTGATGTCATGCAAATGGCACCACATGAGCTGCTAACATGTTGTCATGGTAGTACTGCCCTGTGACACGCCCTAAGATGACATGTAATGCTGTTCTGCTTGTCGTGGTTATGCCTCCACACACCATAACTGATCCATCACCAAAACGAATGTGCTGCCTAACGGTTACGTCATGGTGTCGTTCGTTCCGCCGTCACCACACTCTGTTTTGCCTGTCGTGGAAGTCGAGAGTGAACCTTGATTCATCAGAAAACATGACGTTGCTCCACTGACAATTGTCCCAGTGCTGTTGTGCTCCACCTTGCTGCGATGTGACGTTCAGTTAAACGTGGAATTATTCGAGGTCGTCAAGCATACAAATTTCAACTGTGTAGGCGATTTCGGATAGTCTGACCAGAGACTCACACATATGTCACTCGTTGCAGCTTCTGTCCTATTTCTGAGGCACTTTGATGGCGGTTTACGTTATGCTGTGGTTTGGGTGAAATGATCCTGGTTAGCAGTTGTTGCCCTTGGACGACCTGACTGATGTCTGTCATCAACATTGCCTGTCTGACGGTAGCATGACCACAACCTGCTAATCACTGATTGAGTAACGTTGAGAATTTGAGCCACTGCAGTCTGTCTGTTGCCAGCTTCCAACAAGCCAGCGGCACGTAAACGTTTGTCACGTGTCAGTCTTCGCATACCTCAAAGATGTTTCATATCACCTTTGAAAAATAATTCAGCACTCTACCAGTTAATATAGTGGGACCCTATTAACTGAATAACCACTTTGCTAGTGAAAACTATTCAACACGAGCATTCAATTAACAAGGAGTTGGTCATTCAGTGTATGCTGGAGAGAAACTGAGCATTTATTCTTTTATATCTTGTTTGACATAGCTTCAGCCCTGTAAAACAAGATATATGCATGTATTGGATGTACTGAGGCCAAACAGGTCTATATACAAGGGGAATTCAGTAACTGTCAGCATAATTTCTCGGCATATTAAAAGATTTTTATTCAATTAACATGAGTTTACACTATAACCAACATATACATGAAGTTAAATTTTTTTGCATCATCTTTTCTTCATGTTATTTATTGGTGTCTGAGGTCACGTATTTCTGCACAATCGCTAAGCATAACCGTTACATGAATATAAACTCAAGTCCAACCAATCATTCATACCCATGTTGCTCGTTTTAGAGGACTTGCATCATCGCCATTGGTTACCAGATCCTATTTTACCAGTAAAATAAAAGCTGTTTATCATAGTAAACAAACATTGCTTCATTTCCCAGGTTTCCCATGAGGAGACAGAGCTCAGGTAACTCTGTCAAACAAAATATCATATAAAGAATGCTCAATTTATAACCAGAACAAAGAAAAAGTCCAATTTCTTGTTAATTGGATACTGCTATTAACTGGATATTTTCAGAGGCAAAGTGGATATTCAATTAACAGGGTTCCTCCAAATGGTAAAGAACTTGTTAGGTTGCCAAACTATATTTACCGATTTCAGTTTGTCCATCATAAAAATACATCTCAGGAAATCTATAAGAGGGATTGATGATTTCCATTATGTTTCTATAATTGCTACCTTTAATATTCTCAGCTGAAGTAGATCAATGAAAAATCCATGAAACACCTGTCTGGGGAGAAGTGGAGTTTTTTTATTTCTCAACATATTCTTCAGTATATTCAAATAAAATAAATCAATCTCTACAAATTAGTCTTTCACTGTGAAGTAGTGCGTCGATAGAATTTTAAGGTTTTTTCAATGAAGATCTGATTTATGAAATCTTACATTTTTTGTTATGTAATTGGTTGTTATGGTACAAGTGGGATCAAGTAAACACTACCAGCAAGCATCACATGTGTTGCTAGAATTCCAATAGATATAAATATATTTTGTTTGCCAAGACAGAAAATCTGCCATCACATCTTCCTGGGAGATCTTTTCTCTCTGTGAGGTTCACACAAGGTATGGATGAAGCAACGGGGTGTTTTTGTTCAATGTTGAAAAACTAAAATACAGATTGTGGCACTTCATGTTACTCAACTTATAGAAGGTTTTGGTATCAGGTCACTGGCTAGATTGCCACTGGCAACCTCAGGAAGTAAAACAGAGCTTATTTTCTCTTGTCTAATGGAGCCTATTAACTAATACCTGGTTTAGGATCCATACAGTACAGATGGACTATATACCGAAAAAACGAACAGATACCGATTCCATTGATATACAGAAAAACCAAACCAAACCAATCATTGAATACAGAAACCATCTGAATCTTCCTACATTCAATATTTATAAGGCTTTGTTGAGGCTTATTAGCAGCTGAAGGGTTCATTTTCAAGAAAGAAGTGGCTGATTTTATTTTTAGTTTTGTGAACCTTCACGGCCTGGGAAATTGTCCTGAATTCTCACTGGACATGTACAGTTGCTTAACACTGATTTCTATCCAAGTCTTAGCTACCATAAGAGGCAGTCAAGAATTCACTAAAAATCACTACCCAGATGATTTGTTTATTGTCAGCTAGACCTCCTGACGATGGCATGGTCAGGACACATGCTCTGAGATTACAAACGCCTCAAATAGGCCTTTAAAGGTTAAGAAGTGTTCAGAAAAAGTCACAAAATTACTGTAGATATGATTTGTGTTCGTAAAAGAATGTCACTGTTGAGCTCATTGGCAGTGGCATTTGTGGAGTTGTGGTAGAATGATACAAGAGCAACTTAGTCTGTATTTTCCTGTTGTGAATTCCCCTTTGGTACTATCAGCAAATCTCAGTCAAGTCAGATACCGAAAACTGAACTGATACCGACGTATACCCCCTTAAAAATACCAAAACTGATACCGAACTAAAAATTCCAATACTGCCCATCTCCACCATACAGTAATGTGATAACAAAACCTGCCTCTTTGAAGCACTTTCTTAATCACGATCTGGTCGCAGCACATTTACACCACAAGGATAAGATCTCATAAATAAAATAGTGTGAAATCAAAATCAGAGAAAGCAGACCCCGTAATAATCCCATCAAAGTAGTACGTCCACGTCCACTTTTGTAATCGCAGTACAACAATTGAGATTATACTTGAATTGCAGCTGAGAAATAGAAATTCCTATGAAGTCACAAATTGATATGAAATTTCTGAATCGAGTTCACTAAATCTGGCTTGAACTGGGGTTTACTGAGGCTCAGATCTATTTTACAGAATAAGATTCAGAAATTTCATATGAAATCAAGACAAATTTGAGATTCTTTTTATCAAGTGTGTAATTTAACCCTTTACCTAATTTAATAGCTAAAACAGGCTAGTTCTACAAAAAACTTGACAACCTTAAATTTTATTATTTTTTCACATTTTTTGTCTAGAATACATAGCTTATGGCCCCTCATTCATATAGGCTATGTTTTAAAGGCAAAAAATTAAAATTTTTACTTATTCAGTCAATGGGTTTTTTTGCAAATGTTGTCTGCTCTTCATATTAGATAAAAAGTCAATGAAATTTACATGTAAGAGAAGACTTACTTGATTCAATTCTACTTACGAAACCAACTCACAATGTTAGGACAATGTCACAATCGACTTCCAACGACAAGCATTTATTAGATGTGTTGTGAACAATATTTCCATAACAAGTTATTTCATGGTGATTATGTGATAAATAGACATAGATGCCAAAAGTGACCATAAACCTCAATAAAAATTCAACCTTATGAGCACACATCTGTCAATTTTACAAGCAGCTCCAATGCGTGTAAATTTAAAATCATTTGGACTGTAGACAAACAGAGCAGCTGCCTTGGGGTGGGATTTGGTTATCTCCATCCAGGTATTCATGAGGCTTTGCACAATTTGGTTCATTATTTTAATTGATTTATTTTTTGTGTGGGACTTCCATTTGTATGAACATCAATGAGATCACCCAATTAACATAGTATTATGATGAACCACCACTACCCCCATCCCATGCCAGTAACACAAAGAAAACATCACAGTGACAGAGTTCACTGCAAGAGGAACACTCTGCCCTTTTTCACTAGAGTTAACAGATGGTTTCCCGATGGGATCACAGAGACTTTTCTGAGTGTCATGACTAGAGGCAACGAATACGGTATGAATATGAGCCTCCTTTCCAATAAGATCAAGACATGATTTTTCCCCAATTCCCAACCTCAACCTTCCTAATGCATCAAAGTCACAAGGGTACAACACACAACTCATATAAATATTTCAGAAAATCAGTGTCTCCAAATAACATTAGTATGTCAACCTGACAGATTAACCAATCAAAGGACGGCCGTAACAGTGACCCTGTATTAATTCAAAATATTGACACTGGCAGAATATTGTTACTGTCAGCCATTTTGTTTCTATTTCAAAAATCACAGTCTCGAGTTCGGGCAATTGCCACTTTTAAAAGTTTGTTTTCAGTTCAAAGCATAGAAAAGCAAAAGTCAGAATTAATATATCAATAGTGATCAATGTGATGCTGGATTACTCCTAGTGCATTGCATTAATTCTCGTCTGCTTTTGTAAACAAATGAATGCCAATTGGAGACTTTATCGAGAACATGAAATGGTTTGCAAACACAATTGATGATGCAATTTCTGAGAAAAGAGGGCTGCAAAGTAAATATACGTTATGGGACATTTAGTTGGCAGATATATTATCACATGAGGCAAAGTGAGAACAATATTAGGCTTGGCTAAAGCCTCATCCAAAGCCTCATCTCATGTGGAACCATATCCATCAACTAAACGTCCCATAACTTATAGTACATGTTATTAAAGCATTCAATACTGTTTCAACATTGTGTATTTCTCATCTTGCAATGGAGATGTATGAACAAGCAAATACATAAATAGGTAGAGTGCTAGATTAATTTTTGTAGCCAGAATTTATTCACCTGGCTGAGGAGCATGGTGGCTCAGTGGTAGACTGTTGGACTTCTATGCTAGAGGTCCCGAGTTTGAGCCCGTCCAGGACGACCCGCATTGTGTTCTTGGGCAAGGCACTTTATCCCGGTTGCCTCCACGGGGCACGGTGACGCCGTGTACTAAGGCATACTTCACATTGATGGTGCACATGTCTTCAACCGCTGTAACCCTGCTTGAGCAAAGCTTGAACAGAGTTAGAATGTTGAGGAGCTGACAATTGTCTGTCGATGCTCGGTGGTTATCTCTGGGTACTCCGGCTTCCTCCACCTGTAAAACTGTCATGGTCATGATTAGCCGCTGTGCAAAGGTATGTGATTTTAAACACCAACAAGAGGCCCCAAGGAGCCTTAATCGCTCACCGGCCAAAGTGGTTCAAAGAAGTATTTGGGGTCACATTCAGTTAGACATGGTTCATCAACACTACAAAGGAATGAAGTCATGAGAGACAAATTTTATGGAACTAGGAACATGGCTTAAACAAATTTGAATCTTATCCCCCTAAGGATGCTGCATACCAAATATCAAAAGCATTCATCTGCTGGATCTGAAGAAGAAGATTTTTAAAGAAAATTCCTCATTTTGAACTAAGTTATAATTCGGGCTACCACAGTGAGCCCAAATATGAACCCAGGGACTTTTCTTGAACAAACTTGAATCTCACCCCCCTAAGCCTACTGCATACCCAATATCAAAAGATTCTGCCTGCTGGATCTTGAGAAGAATATTTTTAAAGAAATTTGCCTGAAATGCACTAAGTTCAAATTTGGGCTCCTATACTGATCCCAAATATGAACCCAGGGGGCCGATTTGAACAAACTTGAATCAGATCCACCCCACAATGTTGCATACCAAATATCAAAAGATTCTGCCTGCTGGATCTGGAGAAGATGATTTTTCAAGAAATTTGCCTGAAATGCACTAAGTTCAAATTCGGGCTTCTATACTGAGCCCAAATGTGAATCCAGGGGGCTGATTTGAACAAACTTGAATCAGATCCACCCCCACAATGTTGCATACCAAATATCAAAAGATTCTGCCTGCTGGATCTGGAGAAGAAGATTTTTTGAGAAATTTGCCTGAAAGTTCGAATTCGGGTTTCTATAGTGAGCCCAAATATGAATCCAGGGGGCCGATTTGAACAAACTTGAATCTCACCCCCCTAGAGATAATGTACACCAAATAGGAAAGAATTCTGCTTGGTGGATCAGAAGAAGAAGATTTTTTTGAATTTTGAAAAGAAATTCATGGGTGCTATCAGAGTTATGCCCCTTGTGGTGCCCCCTGTGGGTGAGGCACGTTTATTTGTACAAGTCTGAATTGTCATATGATAGGGAACATGCACACCAAATTTGGTTCAATTTGATCCAGTAGTTTGTGAGGAGTAGTCGATAATGTAAAGTTCACGATGGACAAAGATGGACACCGGACGACAGACGACGAAGGACGGCAAGTGATAAGTTAAGCTCCCTTCGGTGAGCTAATAAATAATAATAATAAATATTCACCGGGTTTTGTGTAGTTACAATTTATTGGAGAGTACCTGCAGGCACTTTCCAGTAAATTGGAAAAGACAAATCCATATGAACAAAATAGTCTTGCACCGAGTTAAGTGCTTATGGCATTATCTACACTGATGAGTATCCTGCTCATTGTGTTCAAGAAAGATATCTCCAAAGTTTAAACAACCAAAACATCATGCAAACACATTGTTGCCAGAAGTCCTGAAGAATCTGAAGTTATGTGTGCTTGTTTCAGTGCATTCTGTGATTGACAGAAATTCCCCAAACTAGAACTCTACAATACAAATTTTTCCAATGGTAGTGGCCTCAGTCCTTTTCCCAATGGAAATAGAAAATTACCTTACACTATGGGAAGTGGAGCTGTGCTTGTTACAAAGGTGTTAGGATTTCATTTTTTAATTTTTTTTCATCAAATCATATCTTGGCACTGCTGTGAACTCACCATGTAAAAACAATCAACCATTTGTCATGAAAATGTATTATTCAACAAATTTGTGTTCAAATAAATGAAAATAAAATTGATTTTTGGAAAGGATGTACATGCAGTCTCCATACTTCAATTTCTTCACTGCAGTTCTTGTAGTCAAAGTTTAACACTTGAAACCTCAGGTTTTTTGTTTTGATGGGTTCAAGAACATTTTCAACAGCCAGGATTATGTTGCTTCAATTGTTTTTTATGGGCTAAGAATGCCACAGTAACCAGGGAAAACCAATAGCAGTAACTGTCAGACACTTCAATTTACTAACCAAGCACAAGTGGGGTTTGGCATTGGCTGATGACACATGATGTACATGTATGTATATGTTCACTATGCCACCATACTCCAGTTACCGTAATCAGGATTGTCTTGCCCAAGGATACAATACAGATGATGTGGGATCGAATTTAGATCTAAATCCAAAGCACTAACTAAGAGAGATGGGCAATATACCGAAAAACCAAACCGATATCATGGGGATACTGAAAAATCAAACCAAACCAATCATTGAATAACGAAACCATCTGAATTTTCAAATTTTCCAACATTTGCTATTTATAAGAGCTTATTCAGGCTAGAAAGCAGTTGAAGGGTTTCTTGTCATGAAATAAGGTCCAGACAATTGTCCTGAATTCCCACTGGACTACAAACTATACATGTCCAGTAGCTTAGCAGTGATTTCTAGCCAAGTCTTTGCTGCCTTAACAGGTATGTCTATTGCCAGCAGGACCTCCTAAAATGGCGTGCTGTGTGCACATGCTCTGAGATCACTGACATCTGAAATAGGCCCTTAAAGGTTGAGGTGTGTTTAGAACAAGTCACAAAATTACTGTTGATATGATTTGTGTTGGTTAAAAATTCCAAGGTCGAACTCATTGGCAGTGGCATTTGTAGCACTGTGGTGGACTGATCCAAGAACAACATGTTCAGAATTTTCCTGATGTGAATTCCCTTTTGGTGCTATCAGTAAATCTCAGTCATGTCAGATACCGAATACCGAACCAATACCATGGTATGTGGTAGATGAAATATACATTAACCAAATGTACTGAAGGCCATGGAGATTATTTTTACGAATTTAACATCAAAATAGGTTATGTTTTCTCTCCATAATAACACATTTTATCTAACAATCAACTTAATTTGCACTCAAAAACTCAGTAAAAATGTTTGTATCAGCACCCCCCCCCCCTCTCCCCTCTTCTGATTCTGTATCAGACAGATTGAATGTGCAGTAAACACTGCACTATCACATATATGCATTGTTATAACGCATTAATTCCAGAAATTCTAAATTTGGATCAATTTCAATGCAATTTAAACTGAAAAATGGGGGAAACAAGACTTTATGTGACGGGATTGTTATATAAATGTACTAATGGGCTCGTTGTGATCCGATTGTAAACACAACTGAGAATCTGATAGAAATTACAGGACATGCACATGGTCATGATAATGTATATGTATATGTATATGTATACAACTTGATACAATCAAAGTGTTGAAGTAGCTTTCCTGTTAAGACAAACTGCAATGTATGTATTACTTAGCATCACTGGTAGATCTGTGATATCACACAATTTTGTGCAACTTTCAACATAACAGGAAGGGTGCGAGGTGGCCATTGGTTAGAGCATTGAATTTGAGATCGAAACTCTTTTTCTGTGAAATTAAGTAGAAGTACAATATATAAAAGCTGACCTCAAAGCAAAATGAAAAGCTCAACTGCAAAAATATAAGTAACAACTGACCTTAACATAAACTCTTACAACACTGGACTGTGAAATTTTCAGTGTCCAAAAAACATTAAAATTTGAAGAAAAAAATATAAAAATATTCTTAAATTTTGTAGTAATGAGGTGTTAGTTGCCTCTGAAGGTCATATGAAGATAAACAAACACCAAATAGCCGTGTTAAAGCAACATGACAGGCATACAATCTGATCTACCTAAATGCAAACTCTTAAACTTACAATTTCACAAAAACTAAGTTTTACTGAAAAATTTGAATAAAATTGAAAACAAGAGGCCCCAGGGGGCCTTGGGCGCTCACCGAATGTTCCATACTGTTAAGACACAAATTTTATCAAAAGCTATTCTTAAGGTTCTACAGAGTAAATCTATACTCTCTGTGGAGCTAAAACATCAACAGGTCTGAATGGGACAATGCTGCTGATCAAATATCAAAAGATTCTGCATGATGGTTCTGAAGAAGAGGTTTAAAGAATTTTCCTTGAAATGCACAAAGTAAACATTCATGCCCCCATAGTGAGGCCCAATATTGATCGAGGGACTCAATTTGAACAAACTTGAATCAGAACCTTACTAAGATGCTACATACCAAATATCAAAAGATTTTGCCCACTGGTTCGGGAGAAGATTTTTAAAGAATTTTTTCTTATATTGCATTAAGTGAAAATTCATGGCCCCATAGTGAGCCCCAATATTGGTTGCGGGATTTAATTTAAACAAACTTGAATCAGATCCATACTAGCATCCTGCATTCCAAATATCAAAAGATTCTGCCCACTGGTTCTGGAGAAGATTTTTAAAGAATTTTTCTTGAACTGTACTAAGTAAAAATTCACGCCCCCATAGTGAGCCCCAATATTGATCAAAAGATTCAATTTGAACAAAAGTGAATCCAACCCATACCAAGATGCTGCATACCAAATATCTAAAGATTCTGCACTCTGGTTCTGGTGAAGAAGATTGTTAAAAGATTTTTTCTTAAATTGCACCAAGTAAAGATTCACATCCCTTTAGTGAGCCCCAATATTGATCGAGGGACTCAATTTGAACAAATTTGAATCAGACCCACACCAAGATGCTGTATACCAAATATCAAAAGATCCTGCCATTGGTTCTGGAGAAGAAGATTTTGAAATTTTTTTTCTTAAATTGCACTAAGTAAAAATTCAGGTCCCCATAGAGAGCCCCCAAAATTGATCAAGGGACTCCATTTGAACAAACTTGAATCAGTCCCATACCAAGATGCTGTATACCAAATATCAAAAGATTTCGCCCACTGGTTCTGGAGAGGATGATTTTTCCTTAAATTGCACTAAGGAAAAATTCATGTCCCTATAGGGAGCCCCAATATTAAGGGACTCGATTTGAACAAACTTGAATCAGACCCATACCAAGATGCTGCATACCAAATATCAAAAGATTCTGCCTATTGGTTCTGGAGAAGAAGATTTTTAAAGAATTTTTCTTAAATTGCACTAAGTAAAAATTCACGCCCCCATAGTGAGCCCCAATATTGGTTGAGGGACTCGATTTGAACAAACTTGAATCAGACCCATACCAAGATGCTGCATACCAAGTATCAATAGATTCTGACCACTGGTTCAGGAGAAGATTTTTTAATAATTTTTCTATAATTCATACGGTGCTATTAGAGTTATGCCCCATACAGAGCCTCCAAGGGACGTGGCCATTTCATTTGAACAAACATGAATTGCCATATAGTAATGAACATTCACATGAAGTTTCGTGAAAATTGGACCAGTGGTTTCAGAGGAGAAGTCGTTTCAAAAATGTTCATGACGACGGACGACGACAGACGACGGATGGAAAGTGATAAGTTGAGCTCCCTTCGGTGAGCTAAAAACACAATACCCCGGTATGTGGATTAATCACTGTGGTGATGAATCCCGGACGCTCACCTATTAAATACTAATGAGAGAAACGAGGTGATAGTTGCCTCTGAAGGTCATAAGAAGGCAAATAAACACCAAAGAGGTTTGTAAAAGCAACATACCATGCATACCATATGACATGAATGCATATTCTCACAAGTAAAAGTTTTTACCCCAAACTTTTGATAACTTTTTTTTCAAAATCCTGGTTTAGGGGTACAATTCTGTTGAGAAGGTCCCTTGCTACAGTATAGACAGTACAAGGAATAAAGTTTTTGGGGATAGTGTGGAACATCAGCTACGATATAAAAGCTTTGGAGCCTTGGGATTCAAATTTACAGGAACATGACATAAGATCCCACTTCTCTGTATTGTGTGAGCTAAGAAAAAATAAGAGAAAAATAGTCATCATGTGTTGAGTTCAATAAATGTGCGATGTGTGTTTTAATTTCTCCATGTAATAGTTTTCACTGATTGCGATGTCCAATCTGATGAGAAAATAATTCAATAACACAATCAGTGTTCCTGTGAAAACTAACATATGCACACTAGAAGTGAGATTAATAAAATGTGATGATTTTCACACCTGCAAAGTAAATAAAAGCCAAGGGTATGATTGCACGCATCACTTCCTTCTGCAGTTTTTTCAAAATTTTTTGCCTTCATTCAGAATTTCAGATCTCTTGAGCAAACCGTTATGGACAATCTTTTTTACTCCATCTCCTCAGGGTTTAAGGCGATAGGCCTGCCACAACATACTCGACATCTTCTCTCAATTTTTTATTTATTTAACCTTCGTGGTAGTTAAAGTGTCGTTGGGGTGGTGGTTGCAAAAGGAGCTGTTTGTTAGCAAAACCACTCTCTCCAACAATATTAAAAATAACTGGCAATGACAAAAGTGGACTCCATGTAATAACAAACCTAAAAGACTGTCTGCAAGCCATCAACAAGATCGTTAGAAATTCTACCAGGGGGGACTGAAAGGCAGCCACGCCTAGCAACAGCAAATCCTTCCTCAGCACTTCTGAATTATCACAACCTAAGGCAATAAAAAAAAATACTTGTTTCTCAGGCACTTCCCTCATCACTGACAATCTGCATCACTTATTTTTGTAATCTATGATTCTTTCCGATGATACTATTTTGCACTTTCAGTCCCTGTCAAATGATTGTTCAGTTTTGCTTGTAAACTTTTCAGGCCAGACTGGTGCAGACTAAGTGATAAAACTTTTCAAGATGTGATGAGGATAAGATGTAATCATAAGCTGTAAATGTGACCAAAACCTACAATATCTCTTGAAAGTTTGTCAATAAAAGCATACAAATATATGAATGCCATTGGAACCAAACCAGCTCTTTGAGCTGACCCCAATGGCATCCATATTTGTATGGTTTTATTGACACATTTTAAATAATATATGAAAAATAATTAAATTTATTTTGTTACAAGAAAAGGTAATTTATAATATTTTGGGGAAGAAAATTATTTTTTGTTGAATAAATTAAAGAGGCCCCAGAGGGCCTGAGGGTGCTCACCTGACTTGGTAGCCTAAATATCAACCCTGGGAATTGATTTGAACAAGTTGCATCTGCCCCTCCTAAGAAAAGATTATACCAAATATCAAAAGATTCTGACCGGTGGATCTCAAAAATAAAAGATTTTTAAAGAATATTCCTCATATTAACCTAAGTTATAGTTTGGGCTCCCACAGGGAGCCCAAATATGAACCCAGGGACTTTACTTGAACAAACTTGAATCTCACCCCCCTAAGGATGCTGCATGCCAAATATCAAAAGATTCTGATTGGTGGATCGGAAGAAGATGTTTAGCTCCTGTGCTTCCCACGGGGCATTTTGAAAAAATTTTGGGGGCATAAATCAAGTACTTTTAAGACAAATTTGGTTCAAATCAGCCTCTCGGTTTGGAAAATAGAAATTTTGGGCAGGGCAAAATTCTTGTCCCTCCCATAACGATGGCAAATATAGCCCCACAAACTTCTCTTGAACAAACTTGAGTCTACACCTCAAAAGGAAACTGCACACCACATATCAAGTCTCTCCCACTTCTGGTTCATGAGAAGAAGATTTTTTAAGATTTAGGCACACTTTTTGGGTGTAGCCCTACCGACAACTTGATTTGAACAAAATCAAAATGCGATGTCATAACAACCAATCACCTCAAATTTCATTTAAATTGGTTCAGCAGTTTTGGAGGAGAAGATGCAAACACCATGTTCACCGAATGCCGGACGGTGAATGATCACAATAGCTGACCACGACTTTCAGTCAGATGAGCTAAAAAACATGTTTACTGTAGTAGGGCTGCACTTAACAACAAAACATTAAATGAATATAATAATCATTACCTGTAATAGTAAGCTGTACATTTCTGTTCATTGTTTTCAAAATAAATAGATATGAAAATTTATATTTCTTATTGTTTGTCATCAATACCAACTTTTGTCTGTTGATTGGATTAAGATGAATTAACAGATCCATCCTCAAAAGAACTTATTCTTCATTCATAATCCCTTAGCCCACTTAATTCTATTAGGAATTATCAAACTATCATCCATTTAGAAGAAATAATTTGAAAAGTATTCAAGTATTCATATTTGTAATTTGTATTCATGAATATATTGTAAAGTATTTGTATTCAAATACATTTGGAATTTGTGTTTCCGTATTCGTATTTCTATTCATAAAATTTCAAAGTATTTGTACTCATATTCAACACATTTACAATGTATTTGCCACAACCCTGGAAAATTTTAACAAGAAATATCTTGTTTGACAGAGCTAACTGAGCTCTGAATATTGTTGATTAAATTGCACTATTGTGGATTAACAGAAAACAAAGCGACATAAAACCACATTCCCACATCATAAAATTGCTAAAAAATTGCCTGAGAAACAATAACTTGTTTAAACACTTTACACACCCCACCCTCTCAAAAGGCTGGGCAAGGTTGGGTGAAATGGCCCTGTGACATCCAATGCAACATCTTTCCTTGTATTTTGAATTTATTTATATTTTTATTGCATAACATCTACATCAAAAGAAGAGTATCTCCTAAACCACAATCAATGAGTGAGTGGAACCCCATTAGGGACCATAGTTTGTTAGCCTGATTTTCACTAGCCAAGTACACATGAATGATGGCGAAAGTTAAACTATACTTCCCTATCATTCCCTTATCTTATTTCAGTCTTTGTCCAGTTGCCATGACACTTTTGTCCGGCTCGGATACTCTTGTAGAGATTGATGTAAGACTGGTCGGTCTCAGGACAAAACCAAATTTAAAGACAATGAAAACATACGTGTTTGATGTTATGACAACTTCTCATGGAAAATAAAATCACTTCTTCTGACACACATACCTCCATGTTTATACTGATGGGGGCGGCAGGAAGTCGGCCAATATGGCCATGCTGCTTCACAACAGAATATCACTATTTCCTATTACCTATTGTCACTTTGTACTCTTATATTCTGTTGAATAAAATTTACTTACTTACTTACTTACTTCCACATCTACAATATATGTCAGGCTATACATGTATTTGCACGAGGATTAAAAAAAGACAGCTGGAAGCAGACTTAACTTGATCCTGACTCAACACTCTACTAAATCTATATATACACGTACATGCATGAAGATTTACAAACAAGAATGAGTCTACATTAAGCAAGCCATCTCCATAGGCTACACTGTCAATCCTTGAGAACCTCAGGAGTGACAAAAATAATCTGGGCATCATATCTTTTCTTCAGTTGATCATAAAGTAAAATGTAGAGCTCCCCTATGAAGCCCCTTGATACAACCTATGTGGATTAATCTTAGTTACACACCTCTAGAGGGTACTGAATACAAAATTTTTAATTCTTCAGCAAAATGGCCAATTCTGGCTCTCATAGAGAGCCCAAATATTAACCCAGGCTCTTGATTTGAACACAGTTGAACTGACTACTCTAGAGATGTTGTGTACTGAATACGAAAGCATTCTGACTGTTCGATCTGAAAAAGAGAAATTGTGAAGAAATTTCTTCGAATTGCACTAAGTTAAAATTTGGGCTACCATAGCGAGCCCAAATGTTAACCTAAGGATCCAATTTGAATAAACTTGAAGCTGCCCCCCCCCCCCCCCCCCCCCCCCCCCCAGAGATGTTGTATACCAAATGTGAAAGCATTCTGATGAGTGGATCCGAAGAAGATTTTTGAAGAAATTCCCTCATATTGCATTAAGTAAAAATTGCGACATCGACGCCGTAGCTGCGATGGGTGGTGCAATCTGCAAGTCCAAAAAATATTCTTAGGGGCTATTTACAGGTGATGGTAAAAAAAAATTGCGACATCGATGCCATAGCTGCGACGGGTGGTGCAATCTCACAAAATTCCAAGTTCATCAAGGGCCATAACTCCAAGAAAAATATTTGGAACAACACATGCATTGAACAGTGGCTATACATCAATAAGATACACTTACATGCCAAATATAAAGTCATTCCATCAAGTATTTCAAAAGTTATTGAGTTTTGAAACTCGTTGGTCACAGACAGACCGACCGACCGACAGACAGACAGACAGACCGACACTGCCACTTATAGAGCTGCTAGTCGCAGCTAAAAAACAAGAAAAATATTTGGAACAATATTTGCATCGGACATGGGCTAGACATGAATGAGATACACTTGCATATCAAATATGAAGTCATTCCACCGGGTAGTTTGAAAGTTATTCTTTTAGAAACTCGTTAGTCACAAAATTCTAAGTTCATCAAGGGCCATAACTCCAAGAAAAATATTTGGAACAACACATGCAGTGGCTAGACATCAATAAGATACACTTACATGCCAAATATAAAGTCATTCCATCAAGTATTTCAAAAGTTATAGAGTTTTGAAACTTGTTGGTCACAGACAGACCGACCGATCGACCGACCGACCGACAGACAGACCGCCAGACAGACTGACATTGCCACTTATAGAGCTGCTAGTCGCAGCTAAAAATTTGGGCTACCATAGCGAGCCCAAATATATACCTAGGGATCTGATTTGAACAAACTTGAATCTGACCCCCTCAGAGATGTTGCATACCAAATATCAAAGCATTCTGAATGGTGGATCTGAAGAAGATGATTTTTTAAATTACCCTCCATATTGAACAAAGATAAAATTTGGGCTTCTGTAGGAAGTCCAAATATTAACTTAGGGACTTGGTTTGAACAATCTTGAATCTGACCCTCATAACAATGATGTATACCAAACATTAAAAGATTCTGACTGGTGGTTCTGACGAAGATTTTTAAAGAATATTCCCCATATCACCCTCTGTTAAAACTTTGGGCTCCTTTAGAGAGTAATGAACCAATGAGCTTTAGTTCAACAAACTTTTATCTGACCCCCATATGAATGCTGTATACCAAATATCAAAAGATTCTGATGATTGGTTCTGGAGAAACAATTTATTTATTTATTTATTTATTTATTTATTTATTTATTTATTTATTTATTTATTGGTGTTTAAGGTCACATATTTATGCACTATGGCTAATCATGATTTATTTATTTATTTATTTATTTATTTATTTATTTATTTATTTATTTATTGGTGTTTAAGGTCACATATTTATGCACAATGGCTAATCATGACCTCGACAGTTTTACGGGTGGAGGAAGACGGAGTACCCGGAGAGAACCACTGAGCAACAGCAAGCTACTGTCAGTTCCCCAACATACTAACTCCACACAAGCAGGGTTAGCATTGGTTGAAGACAAGTGCACCATCAATGTGCAGTACTCCTTAGTACACAATGCCACCATGCCCCCACGCTGGCAATGGAGATGAAGTGTCTTGCCCAAGGACACAGCGCAATTGCCACAGGTGGGATTCAAACTGAGGACCTCTCGGCTTGCAGCCTGCACCTCTACCTACTGAGCCACCACGCTCCCAACAATTTTTTTTAAATTTTTGCAAATATGCTGCCTCAGCATTTTTTTGATGTCCATTACAGAACACCCTAACATAACCTATGGCAATTTTTTTTACTACTCAATTCTACTGGTCCTAAGGATACTTCATACCAAATGACAGCTCTCTGTTCCGTGTGGTTTGGGAAATATGAGCGTTTGAAAATATTTCTATTTTTAGCTCCCAGGGTTCCCATGAGGATGCGGGATTTTTTTTTTTCGCATGGGTCAAGTACTTATGACCCAATAATACCACAAACCAAATTTGGTTCATACCAGACCATCAGTTCATAAAATAGAAATTTTGGGCGGGACCAAAAATCTTACCCCTCCTATTACAAAGCCAAATATTACTTCACGAACTTCGTTTGAACAAACTTGATTCTACACCTCATGTGGAAGCTCCATAGCAAATATCAAGTCATTGTCCACACTGGTTCTTGAGAAGAAGATTTTAAAAATATTTTGGAGCATTTTCCCCCACTCCCTCCCTAAAGGGGTGGGCATGCTGAGTTGAATAAAAATGAAATGCCCCTTTGGGATCAGCTTGACTTTGTCAAGATGAGCTAAAAAAAAAATTGCCCGAGTCTGACTTGACTTGCTCATGATGGTTCCGAACTCCATCAAATCTGGTGACAGGCTATACATGTACCTGCCTGAAGACTTCAACAAGTGCCTGACTGAACCAATCTTGGAACTTCTGCAACAAAAATGCATAACAAATAATACCACAAGAGCTGAAAGAGATCTCTGCTGCTGCATGCCTTTGGAGTAGGTAAACAATTTTTCCATTCGGAGAATGCAATGTTTGAGGTACCACCTCCAGGAACAACGTTAAGACCAAACCTTGGTCACTAGAAGTTATTGTGATGAATTGATGTCAACATGGTCTGACCATTTTACAGTCAATTCATCACAATAAATGTGTATGTTCCAATAAGACCCTACCCATGGCCCCAAACAAACATCCTGAAATGAACAAGGCAATTTTTAAAGCTGCCAAGGTTAGTAAATAAACCTGAGTTACCTCTCATGTACCCCACACTGCCACTGGACAAATAATCAATAAATCATAAACTGATTTGTAATTTAACCCTTTACCTAACGAATCGCCTGCATCCGACTGCGTAAAAAGCAAATTGAGCAGTTGAAAAAATTAATTTTTTCAAAATATTTCAACAAAACCACATCATGTGACCCCTCACTGGAACAAGCTCATTGAGCTCGTTCCAATGAGAGGTCATATGATATGGTTTTGTTGAAATGTTTTGAAAAATTTTTAAAAATTATATTTAAAATAATATATTTTTATATCGTCTACGTTGGGTAAAGGGTTAATCAATACCTCATTTGGAACACTGTCTGGTGCACAGGTGAAAAGTCGAGAAAGATGAAGCAATTTGCAAATCCCCTCTTGGAGAAATAATTGAAAAATAGGCAACCTCATTTCAAATATTTCAGGTGTTCACGTCAAACGATAAAATATACTACTGGACCAGTAAACATACAAAATACTATGCAAGCCCGCGTCCTATCAAACACAGAGGATTTTAGTCTGACTGGGACATATCACAATGTTAGTAAAACTTGCTAAGTAATGTAAACTAATAATCTAACAAAAAGAAAAAAAGAGCAATGCTGCGCATATGTTGCCCCTCCAAAATTACATGATTCTGTATCAATAAATACAAGTATCTATACTGATATAAATGTAAAACATATAGGTTACTCATTCAATATAACTCTGGTAAGTATGCATGGATGAAACCTGCCATATGACAGTTATGTGTCTATCCTACCATCCATACCGGCCTATCATCATACCAAAGCATATAAAATCCAACAATTCATGCTTGAATTATAATGCCAAATGTTTGTATGGACAGTTTTCCAAGTGTATAAAAGAGGTCATAACTCTGATAAAACAATGCAAAAAGTACATAGGGACAGTTTCTAAGTTTATCAAGGGCCATAATTTTGAGAAGTATGCATGGACAAAACCAAAATGGGTCAATATCATTTCCCCTATACTGGTATATCGCAACACCAAAGGACGTCAAAATATTTATTTATTTACTGGTGTTTAAGGTCAGATATTTCTGAACAATGGCTAATCATGACTACAACTTGGAGATAAAGTCAAGTTCAGACAATCGTTTGTACCCATGTTGCCCATTTTAGAGGACTTCCACCCCAAGCATTGGTGACTGGGTCCTATTTTATCAGTAAAACAAAGCTTGTTTACCGCAGTAAAAAAGCACTGCTTCACTTCCTGGGGTTCCAACAGGGAATGTCAAAAGCTCACAACCAATGCTTGAGTTATAATGCAAAAACATTACAACCCAGTGATTCATTAATTAAAATTTTGCTAATGATGATTTTTAATACATGGTAAATGCATGTGTGGACATCATTGCCCACGCGTGGATTACGGCAACTGTTCTGTGTTATATTTAAACACCATTACTAACAACAGATATTCCAGAGGTAAAAAAAGAGTGTGATTTATGAATTTTGGGACCTGAAAAGTGCATTTGACAATGGGTGTGTCTTTGTTGAGATTTTCTGGAGAAAAATGCACACGTTATGATGGTCACCTACAGGAAGAGGACTGGAACACATTTACTACTGTTACAGCTATATTCATAAAACATGTGCAGTACCTGGAGAATAGATTATCACAAAAACACCCATAGCATGTACTTTGCACACACACTACAATTTATCATCATTGGAGAAGCATACTGTAGGAAGGATGTACAAAGTTTTACTCAATGGAGATCTGAATGAAACTTTGCTTGTGGTATTGATGCTACATGTATTTTTGAAATTTGTTAACCCTTTACCTAATGTACAGGCCAAAACCAGCCAACGCTATTCCTAAAAATCACCATTCAATTTTCAATATTTTTTCAAAAATATCGCTTATGACCCCTCATTGGAATGAGCTTGTTTAGCTTCTGCCAATGGAGGGGGGGGGGGGGGTCATAAGCTATGTTTTGGATGAAAAAAATGAGTTATTCAATAATTTTGTTTGCAAGTGGCATCTGCTTTTGATGTTAGGTGAAGGGTTAAAGTTAGTTCCATGTATCCATGTTTGTCCATGTGGATATTTCACTCTACCATTGGGGAGGAACTGCTTCTTGTCAGCTGATTTGCTGCTGGTTTTTCACTCAGTTTCTATTCCATGTCAGTGTTGTCTTCTTACTATATGTTGACAGTTTTTTTTTCAGGGCAAAAATAATTGGCACTTCAGGTATCACAGAACTAAATATTTTCCCATAGGCCACTATTATAATGTTCAGGCAAAAAAAAATATGATCGCATCACTTTAATTTTGGCATTCAAATATCTTTGTCAAGTATAGCCCTTCAGACAAATTTTTCTGCCTTGAAAACAAGGGGTCATGCAACAAATAAGAGAGAAAAATGGCACGAAGGGAAGTACTGGTCATGTGCACATATTTTTCAGGGAATTCCCTCAAAAATGCATAAAAAGTAAATTGTATTTTTTAGGTACAAAAGTCATCAAATCACCCTCTTTTTTATCAGGAACATTCAACAATATATTTTCCCAAGGCTGTTTATTTTTAGAGATTGCAACATTTCAAGGCAGGTGCCTCTAATTCAAATACATGTATTTAGTTCAGCGATACCTTCACTGCAACAAGGCACCATCTGCAATGCTAAAGCATAGCAGATGGTACCTTGTTGCATTCAAGGATGATACATGTATTAGAAGAAAGAATGTTCAGTTAAGTTCTGGGAGAAGTTTCAATCTTTTGCACCACATCAAGACTCATAAATAAAAAATGAGCCAGTTCTTGCTCAATATTCATCACACAAGTACTGCTATTAAATATTTTGCCCTGCAAATACTCATCATTGTGGTTTCTCGGGCTAGTTCAACTCACAGATCACCAAGCTACAACAAACAGTGACAGTTCTGTGCTTATTCGAAGTCTCTGAACATTTAAATTTTATAGTAAATTTCCTTTCTTATTATACCTACCACAATTGTTTACTACAGACTTGCTCTACAGTGGAAGTGGAAGTCCCTAACTCGGAAAATATACTCTTTATTTTGATCTTTCCCAAGGAATTTGGGAAAGAAAGGTGGTGCGAAAGCACCAAGAAAAAATAAACCAAAACTGGGTCGAGTGCTACTGGCGCACACCCAGTAGGGGACGCTCTTCTCCTAGTACAGATCCACTGCTTCCGGTACCAGTGCACAGTCAGTAACTAATAAATCATTCTTTTGAATCTGCCATCATTAGAGTTATGTGAAAAGCGGGAAGGAAGGATTCTTAACCGAATAAGAAGATGGGAGGGCCTCCATGTAAACAATTGTGGTAGGTATAATAAGAAATGAAATTTACTATAAAATTTAAATTTCTTATCAACCTACCTTACAATTGTTTACTACAGGATGAATCACATAACTAACCCCCACATAACCCAATTGTACTGGAACCGTGGACAGAGGAAGAGGTCCCTAGGCCTAACAAACCATAGCATCACAATCATTAGTAAAAGACAATGAGAGATGAGGCGTACGGTTCTGTGCGATGCACAGACAGAAAGGACAGTAACAGCAGAGCTGGAACTGACCTTGTAAGAAGCCTAATTTATTTATTTATTTATTGGTGTTTAAGGTCACATACTTATGCACAATGGCTAATCGTGACCGTAAGAAGCCTAATGGCTTGGGTAGACAACAGCCTGAGCAGAAGAGAGAGGGCCCAAAGCAAAAAGGTCCCCTGACTGCTCCTGCAACGGATGCAGATAGAAGGTGGAGAAAGTAGAAGCATTTCTTCAGTAGGCTGCCTGCATAACATCCAGCAGCTTGACAGAGTTAGCATGAGCCCAAGAGGTAGACAATGCGTGCACCTCATGGACACAAATACGATTGGTGATACAATCTTCAGTCGCTAGATGAGGATAAGCCATGCGAATAGCAAGACGTATCCATCGAGAAATGGGTTGAGGACAGGGTTGGGGTATTCGTATTCAATATTCATACTCAGTCGTATTCGAATACAGTTTATCAAGTAGTCACATGTATTCAGTATTCACTGAATGTTATGAATACATGTATTCGTATTCGTATTCAAATACATTAAAATTTGAGCTTTATTCATGAATACATTTTGAATACTTTCTAAATTTTGGAATTAAAGAACCATATTCTGAATAAAAGGTTTTCACAGATCAAGCACATGGACTCCCAACAACAAATTCACACCTCATATCAATATTAAAGACTCAATAATCCCTGAAATTATTTATACACCACCAAACACCTTGTCTGAAATTTATGCACTGAAAACAGACAATAGACTTAATTATCAAATAACTTGTCACAATACAATCCATTTACGTAACAATGGCCACATATCCCCATGGCTTTTTAAATTGTTGAAAACATGGACAATAAAAATAAAACAAAAAAATTTGTGTTATTGGACACAACTCAGTTATGCAATGATATTATATTCTAAAATTTTTGAATTTATTTAAAGTTTTTCAATTTATCCTTTATTTCACAGTGAAAACACATATTTATTTATTTATTTATTCATTTATTTATTTATTTATTCCTGTTTAAGGTCACCTTTGTACATCTCAGTATGTCTAATTATAATTGGTGAAAAGCACGTAAATATTCTGAAGAAAATACTACTGCTGTTAGCAAACTATCAGCCAACAGACCTCCAGGTTTAACCATGAAGTGCATTGGCTAAAACTTTACTAGTCCTTCTTATGTGGTGTCATTGCAATTGGTACTTAACGTTCAGGAGGAAACGCCAGTCTGTGATTTTTTTTAGAGGTAATCCACTCACATTTTGTGATGTGTTGTCCATGAAGAGTAGTCAAATTACTAAGACACCCATAGAGTGGATTTCCCGTGAGGTAATTACTTTAGTTTTCCAACAAAGCATGGTAAGCACAATTAAAGCTTCAGCTAAAGGGCCATCAGTTTAAAAATGACTTTTAACCCAACAAACAAAAACTTAAAGGCCTTGCTATAAATACTTCTAATTTAAAAAGTATTCAAGTATTCAAAAATGTATTCATGAATACATTGTAATGTATTTGTATTCGTATTCATGAAATTTCAAAGTATTCGTATTCAAATACATTTACAAAGTATTCGCCACAAGCCTGGTTGAGGAGAGATCTTCTGTCTACCAGGAATAAGAGACAGTAAAAATCGTTTCCTGCCTTTCCTAATAAACTGCGTCTGATTGAGATAAATGCGAAGTGCACGGACTGGATCGAGCAAAGGGTGCTTACCCTCAGCAGAAGGAAAAGCCCTGATACAGATGGGAGGTGGAGTCGTTTCTGGTATCTGATTCTTGGCCTAAAAGGAGCAATCAGTGTTAAACTTAACACTGTTGGGAGAGCTCCTGAAAAAGGCTGGATCAACCGAGAGGGTGAGAAGCTCACTAACCCGTCTTGCTGAGGCAAAAGCCTCAGAAAAGCCATCTTGTAAGTGAGAAAATGCATATCCACCTGGGATAAAGGTTCAAACGGTGCCCCACCCTAAGCAAAGCAGCACCCAAGAAAGATTCCAATCTTGGGGTAAGCTGCAAAGTCCTAGGCCTTTTCAAAGAAAAATGCCGAACAAGCTTGGAGAGCTATGGATTAGTGCTGATACGACGCTGTCCCACATACGAAAAGGTCTCCCGAGCCAAATTGTACATGGGAACCGAGTGTATGCCGCCCTGGTTCCGAATGTAAGCGACCACTGTCGAATTGTCGGACAACAGAAGGACCTGGCGATTCAATAGGTGGGGGATACACTGCCAGAAAATCAGAGGAAGAGCAAGAAGCTCCTTCTGGTTGACGTAAAGAGCTGCTTGATCCTGGTTCCATGCCCCATGAAGGGAAAGACCTAGAGGATCCAATGCCGCACACCATCCAAGATCGATGGCGTCTGCCATCAGAATACGATCGGACATGGGTAAGTCCAACGGAACTCCCTGCATAATCCACTGAACATCCATCCAGGGGAGAAGGTGACGATGAAGAGACGCCGGTAACAGAAGCACCTGATCCAAAGGATCGACATTCGGCCCCAACGACTGAGCAGAAAGTGTTGGAGAGGTCTGACATGCTGCCCACCTAGAGGAATGAGATCTCTCACCGAACCGAAGAGGCCGCGCACCAGGAGAATACTCTGAGCTGTCATGGAATGGGACAGAGTCAGGTACAAGAGCTGAGAGAAACACAGTCTTTGCCCGGGGAACCGCCAATGTATTCAGCTGAGTACAGAAGTCCATCCCCAGATGACAAAATGACTGAGAAGGGACCAGGTCCGACTTTTCCTCCTTGACTCTAATGACATGAGCAGACTCAACAGTGTGTCAACATCTGATTCCAGAAAGGCAGCATTGCAATGCCTCTGGAGGATATCGTCTAGATTTGCCGAAGTACTCACCCTGGACTGTGTGTGATGGAAGGCTATCACATGCAACATCAGTCGGGTGAAGGCCCAAGGAGCCAGGATACTCAGATCGATAATCGGCCAGAGTCGGCCGTCCTTCTTCGACATCAAGAACAGGCGGGAATAAAATTCCACTGAATGAATGTTTTTGATGACCTCAATCGCCCCCTTTGACAGGAGATTGTCTATCTCCCTGATCAAAAGTTCCTGACGTGTAACGTCTAAAGGAACTTGTGTTGGAAGAGGCACTCTAGCACCCAAGGATCTTCCTCCCACCTGGGACGAATCGAGGTGAGTACCTTCATTTCGTGCCCTGGTGAGGCCCACAAAAGGAGAAACCGCCTCCGCTACTATATGAAGAATCTTGAGTCCTCCCTCTAGCCTGCCGATGCTTACCCTTACCCTGTGAGTAAGAAGTAGAAGCAGCAGCAGGAGGATCAGCTCTTGGCTTCGCAGATGAAGCAGAAGGGTGTTTGTTAGGCTTTGGACGGCCCCTACCTCCAACAGAAGGCTGATCAAGCTGACGAAGCAGCAGCTGATCTTTGGAATGACGTAGGACGTCATCCCGGATGGTCGCCACAGAACCATGGAATAGTCGCGGACCTGCCAAAGAAGCAGACTGAAGAGCAGCGCGCTGCCCCTCCGGAAAGGGCACGGCTTGTGTCCAACACAGCGTCCCCGCGAATTAATTCCAAGTTAGCCGTGTTACAGGCATTCGTGTGAGTAAGATGCCTGAGCACCTTGGAAAGCACACACAAAAGAGCCTGTAAGTCGTCAAACTTATCTGGAGGCAGCTAAAGCAGAGACGACGTGATCTGAGAGAAAAAGAATGTCCAGCATCTCTATTGATAAGCCTAACAGGGACTCCAGAGTCGCCATAGGAATAACGGCCGACTTGGGCGTGGAAAGCCTGAGGGAGGTGGAATCCTGATCCAAGACCATCAAAGTCTAGCAGACTGACAGATTGGCGGAATCGTGGGAACGATAACGCACTGGAAGCAAAAAGTGTCAGTCCAGGTGAGGAATGAAGTCCTCATAGCCTTGAAACACAGCTTAGAGTCCAAAGCTGTAAACGCTTCAACCACCTGTACCAACTGGCATGGTCAAAGGTGCCCACAGGCTGTAGGCTGGTCTGACGGTTTGAGATCTGGAAGGAACTCAAACACAAAGTCAAGAGCTGTCCCCCAAGTCAGAAGACTGTTGGTTCTCGACGTCAGGTATGTCTGACCCATCATCTGAGTCGGAATACACATAGCCCATCATGGGAAAACCAGCCGATGCCTCCCAAGGTGTAGGCACACCTGAGGGATCAGAAAGCGGCCTCCTTCCAATCCCGGGAGGTGGTGCCGTGGGGGAAACCACTAGTAGTCTCACTGGAGGCAATGGGACGGCTCTTGGAAAGAACCTGAGTGAGCAAGAAGAGGGCTCCCTAAGGCTCACAGACTGTGTCAGCCGATTCAATGTGGGAACGAACCCGCAAAGTAGCTTCACTCCTGACCCTTTTAACCAGCGAAGGGTCACGATCCTCAAATACACCCGACGCGGGACAATGGGTGGCAGCTGAAACATCTGAAGGCAGATGCGAATAGGGGTATGACATACCCCGAGGATCTACAGTGCAAGAACTCAGGAGAGTGGCCATGGACCTCTGAGGGACAGAAGGTCCAGGCTGCACAAAAAGCGTCAGTCCTGTAAAACTGGCCATGAGACCAGAGTGCGTGGACGGAAATGCAACAGAGTCTATGGTGACCCCACCATGAACATCCAAATCCAATGAGAAAACTGCTGGGCTCGACGGCTGAGAGACCACAGCAGAGGATTCTGTCGGCAGCCCCTTCCGACTTCGCCGAGTTGAAGTCAGGGAAGGCTGAGGCTGATACCCCATGTCCACGCTACCAGACATCTCGACAGACCCCTGCAGGGATAAACCGAGGCTGGCTGAAACTGTGACCAATGACGTAGCAGACGGAACAGCAATAGCAGCAGATATGACGGGAGCTGTTGAAACCGGTGGGAAGTATAAATTTTATAGTAAATTTCCTTTCTTATTATACCTACCGAAATTGTTTACTACAGGCTTGCACTACAGTGGAAGAACCTAACTCGGATAAAATACTCTCTATTTTAATCTTTCCCAAGATTTGGGAAAGAAAAGTGGTGTAAAAACACCACGAAAAAATATGCCAAAACTGGGCTGAGCGTCATCGGCGCACACCCAGTATTGGACGCTATTCCATAGTACAAATCCACGACTTCCGTAGCAGTGCGCAATGCGTCAATTCGTCATTCTTTTGATTCCGAACAACACAGGAGTTATGTGATCAGCGGGGAGGAAGGATTCTTACCCGAATAAGAAGACGGGAGGGCCTCCATGTAAACAATTTCGGTAGGTATAATAAGAAAGGAAATTTACTATAAAATTTATACTTCTTATCAACCTACCTCAATTGTTTACTACAGGCTGAATAGACAAAAGGCTGGAGGGAATCACATAACCAACCCACACATAACTCAATAGCACTGGGACCGTGAACCGAGGAAGAGATCCCTAGGCCTATCAAACCATAGCATCACAAACATTAGAAAAGCCAATGAAAGATGAGGCGTATGGTGAAGTGTGACGCACAGACAGAAAGGCCAGTAACAGCACAAAGCTGGAACTGAACCTGAAAAAAGCTGAAAAGCTTGGATAGACAACATCCTGAGCCGAAGAAAGAGGGCCCCAAGGTTCTCTGTCGGCTCCTGCAACTGTCGCAGATAAAAAGGAGAATGTAGCATTTCTCCAGAAGGCTGCCAGTATAACATCAGTCATCCGACAACATGACAGAGTTATTAAAAGAGGAAGACAATGCACGCACCTCGTGGCAGAAAAAACAATTGGTAATACAATCACTAGTAGCTAGACGAGCGGAAGCTGCACGAATAGCAAGACAAGTCCACCAAGAAATGGATGCAGGAGAGATCTGGCATGTGGGAAAACGCATATTCATCCAGGATAAAGGCATGAATCCCCCCACCCCCAAGCAGAGCAGCGCCCAAGAAAGTGACCATCTTGGAGTAAACTGCAAAGTCCTAGGCCTTTTCAAGGAAAAGAGCTGAACAAGCTTGGAAAGGCAAGGATGAGTGTCGAAACAATGCGGTATCACATAGGAAAAAAATGTCTCCGAAGCATGGACATGTACCCATTGCTGGAGACCCCCAGAAACAAACATATACCAGAAACTCCGCAAGCGGTGTGATCGAAGGAGTGACAGAAGCAACAGAGTGATCGCACACCATCGACAGAAGAACCTTCCACTTAGCCACAGAGGCTAAACCAGTGGAGTGAGTGCCTCCTTGAAGAAAAGCAACTCCACTGCGTGTCTCGAAAAACCACTACGGAGGAGACAGGACCCGTTAAAAGACATGTGCGAAGGCACAATGAAGTCGGGTCAACTTGAAAACCTCCTCGGGCGACTTTGGCAAAGAAAGTCGCGAGGTAGAGGGAGACATGCCGGAACCGCCGCTAACAGAGAGCGGAGCAGATTGATCCACACCCACCGAAGCGACGGGTGTGATCGAAAGGATTCGACGACTGCAGGTTCATATCTGGATGAGAACCTGAGGCGGAATCGGAACCGGTAGGAAGGCGTAGCCGACAAGACCATCCCAAAGGAGGGCCAGAGCGTCCAACGGCGAAAGCCAGAGCATCTGGACATGGGGACACGAAAGTGTCCACCGGATGGTTCCAACAAGTCACAAGAGATCGATGGAACCCGCCATGTGGAGCATCCTCCTGGTGGAAATGACCCTGCCACGACGGGACAGGGAGTTGGCTAGGACGTTCAGGCGACCGGGAATGTGACGAACAGCCACCCCGGCGTGGACATCCTGAGTGAGCAGTATAAGATCCCAAGCCAATTCGTACACTGGAACAGAGTGCGTGCCGCCCTGGTTCCGAATGTAAGCAACCACCGTCGAATGGTCGGACAACAGAAGGACCTGGCGATTCGACAGGTGAGGGATCCACTGCCTGAAACGCAGAAGAAGAGCAAGAAGCTCCTTCTGGTTGATGTGTAGAGCTGCATGATCCTGGTCCCACATCCCGTGAATGGAAAGACCTAGAGGATCCAACGTCGCACCCCATCCGAGATCGCTGGCGTCTGCTGTCAGAACGTGATCGGACGTGGGTAAGTCCAACGGAATACCCTGCGAAAGCCACTGGACATCCGCCCAGAGGAGAAAGGTGAGGATAAAGATATTCTGGAAACTGAAGCACCAGATCCAGAAAATCTACATTCGGCCTCCAACGACTGAGCAGAAAGTGTTGGAGATGTCTGACATGCAGCCGACCTCGAGGAATGAGATCCGTCACCGAACAGCTGAGACCGAAGAGCCGGAGAAAACTCCGAACCGTCGCGGATGTGGACTTGGACAGAGTCGGAGCAAAAGCTGAGAGAATCACAGCCTTGGCCTGGGGAACCGCCACCAAATTGAATTGTGTGCGGAAAGCCATCCCCAGATGATAAAACGACTGAGAAGTGACCAGGTCCGACTTCTCCTCGTTGACTCTGAAACGTAGCGACGTGAGCAAGCTCAACAGAGTGGCGACATCCAACTCCAGTAAGGCAGCATAGGAATGCCCCTGGAGGATATCGTCCAGATATGACGAAGTAGTCACCCTGGACTGTGTGCGATGGAAAGCTATCACATGCGACATCAGTCTGGTGAAGGCCCAAGGAACCAGGTTGAGGCCGAAAGGCATGGCCTTGAACTGGTAAACTCGCCCCAAAAAAACAAACCTGAGATACTTCCGTGACGCCCAATGAATCAGAACGTGAAAGTAAGCGTCTAGCAGGTCGAAGTTGGAAGCGAAATCTCCCTGGTGAATTGAACGGAGAACCGACCTGAAAGTCTCCATGCTGAACTTGGGAGCAATGATAGACTGGTTCAGGAAACACAGATCGAGAACCGATCGGAGTCGGCAGTCCTTCTTCGGCACCAAGAACAAGAGGGAATAGAAACCCACTGACCAAATGTTCTTGATGACCTCAATCGCCCCCTTTGTCAGGAGATTGTCCATCTCCGTGGACAAAAGTTCCCGACGTAAAATGTCTGAAGGAACTGTGGTTGGAAAAGGCACCCTGGACAGAGTGGGGTGCCGTCGGAAGGATATTCGCAGCCCGGACTAAACAACATCGAACATCCAAGGATCGGATGTGATGGTGGCCCAACGGTCTGCGAACTCTGCTATCCTTCCTCCAACCTGGGACGAGTCGAGGTGAGGACCTTCGTTGCGAACCCCGACGAGGCTCGCGAGAGGAGAAAACATCTCCTCTACTGAATGAAGAATCCTGGGACTTCCCTCAAGACTGCCGACGCTTACCCTTACCCCTTGGGTAAGAAGTAGAAGCGGTGGCAGAAGGATCAGCCCCTTTGCTTCGCAGAGGAAGCAGAGGGTACTTGTTAGGCTTGGAACGACCCATGCCTACCCTAGAAGGCTGATCAAGCTGAAGAAACAGCAGCTGATCGTTGGAATGACGTAGGACGTCATTCCGGACCGTCAACACAGAACCATGGAAAAGTTGCGGACCTGCCAAAAAAGCAGATCGAAGAGTAGCGCTCTGCTCCTCAGGAAGGGATCGGCCTGTGTCCAGCACAGAGTCCCTTTGAACTAATTCCAGATTAGCCGTGTTACAGGCATGCGTGTGAGTAAGATGCATGAGTACCTTGGACAGCACACGCAAAGGAGCCTGTACCTCGTCAAACTTATCTGAAGGCAGATAAGCAGCTAAAGCTGAGACGATGTGATCGGAGAGAGAAAGCATACCCAGCATTTCTTTCGATAAGCCCAACATGGTCTCCAGAGTCGTCATCGGAATGACGGCAGACTTGGACTTGGAAAGCCTGAGGGAATTGGAGTCCTGAGCCAAAACCATCAAAGTCTGGTAGACCGACGGATTGGCGAAATCGTAGGAACGATAATGCGCCGGAGGCAAAAAGGTGTCAACCCTGGTGAAGAACGGAGCCTTCATAGCCTTGGAACTTAGCTTGGAGTCCAAGGCTGAAAATGCTTCAACCAACTGTACCGACGGGCACGGTCGAAGATGCCCAGAAGCAGGTTGCTCCATAGACTGTTGGCGCACGACCGATGATCGCGGCCCGGCTGACACTGTCGACTGGTTAGAGGTTTGAGATCCGGAAGGAACCCAAACACGAAATCAAGAGCTGCCCCCAAGTCTGAAGACTGCTGGCTCTCGACATCAAGCATGTCTGACTCTTCCCCTGAGTCGGAAGACACATAGCCCATCGTGGGCAAACCAGCCGACGCCTCCCATGGTGTCGGAACACCAGGGGGATCAGAAAGCGGCCTGTTTCCAATCCCGGAAGGCAGCGCCATAGGGGGCGCCTGGAAACCACACGCTGCCACGCTGGAAGCAACGGGAAGGCTCTTTGACAGAACCTGAGTGAGTAAGGAGAGGGCCTCCCTAAGCTCACTGCCCGTACTGGCCGGTTCGACAGGGGAACGAACTGGCAAAGTGGCTTCACCTCTGACCCTCTTAACCAGCGAAGGGTCACGATCCTCCAAAAGACCCGATGTGGGATGACGGGCGGCAGCCGAAAACGTCTGAAGGCAGACGTGTATAGGGGTGTGACACACCCCGAGGATCAACATAGCAGGAACTCATGAGAGTCACCGCTGACCTCTGAAGGTCCAGAATGCACAAAAGACGTTGGACCCCCAAAACTGGTCGTGTGGCCAGAATGAGTGGACGGAAACGCCACGGAGTTCATAGTGTCCCACTAAGAACAACCGAATCCAATGACAACTGTGGTGCTCGACGGCGCAGAGACCACAGGAGAGGGTCCGGCCGGCAGCCACTTCCAACTTCGCCGAGTTGAAGTCAGGGAAGGCTGAGGCCGGTACCCCCACGTCTACACAACTAGACACCGCAGCAGACCACTGCAGGTATAAAACTACTGTGCTCAATGGCAGAGAGGACACAGTAGGGGGTTCAGTCGGCAGCCCCAATTGACTTCGCCGAGTGGAAGTCTGGGAAGGCTGAGGCCGAAACCCCACAACCACACTACAGACATCCCTGCAGACCCTGGCAGAGAGAAGCCGAGGCCGGCTAAAAACGGTGCCCAATGACGTTGTAGACGGAACAGCAGTGGCAGCAGATACGACGGGAGCTGTTGGAACTGGCGGAAAAGCGGAGAGAGCCACCAAGCTCGGCCTCCAAAGGAGGAGTCACAACCCTAGTGACAGCCTCAGATGTCGACTGGAGAGGGCGCACAGTCCCGAAACCAGGCATCTCTACACCAGAAAACCAACAGCTCCCGCAGTATCCACCACGGTAAAACACTGCACATTCCCCACAGAAGGGGAATAACTCTCACCAGACATGGTCGAATCGGGAAGCCCCGAAACGACAGCGGTCCTCACCCCCCACTGGTGTGGGAGGAGCTGCACATCCCCCACGGAGGGGGAGCAATTCTCATCAGACGTGGTCGAATCGGGCGACCCGAAACAATAGCGTTCAGCACCCCCCGCTGGAGCGGGAGGAGCTGCACATCCCGGAGGGGGTCAAACTCACACCAGAAGTGGTTGAGTCGGGGGGGGGGGGGGGGGGGGGGGCGAAACGACAGTGTTAGGTTCTTCCACTGTAGTGCAAGCCTGTAGTAAACAATTGAGGTAGGTTGATAAGAAAGTGGAGAGAGCAACCGAGATCGGCTCCAAGGAGGAGTCACAACCCAAGTGACAGCCTCAGATGTCGACTGGAGAGGGGCCACAGTCCCGGAACCAGGCATCTTTTCACCAAACAACTCCACAGTTCCTGCAGTATCCACCACAGAAAAAGACAGCACATCCCCCAAGAAGGGGGTATAACTCTCACCAGATGTGGTCGTGTCGTGAGGCCCCAAACGACAGCGTTCCCCGTCCCTGTCGGTGCAGGAGGAACGGCCACGAGAACGCACCACATGCTTGGGCAAAAGGCATTGCCCTCAAAGAACAGTCTTGGGCATAACAGAGATGAGAGCTGTAGAAGAAAAGGTGAACTCAACAGATGTAGAAAGTAGAAGAACACCCCAACGAGAGAAAGGTGGCAGAAAATAAAGGACCGACAGGAACACAATTGAACTCAGACGGACGACAGGGACCTAAAAAACAGAAATTCTGCCCCCAACAAAGAGGAGAAATCCTGTCCATACAGCCACCCCATTGACACCTAACTCCAATAATAATAATAATATCCAAAAGGATAAAATAAATTTATCAACCAAAAAAATTTTATGTCCGAACCGCACGGTACGCGAAAATCGCACGCAAACATGGAGAATATATAAAATACAATGAAAATGTGATTGAAAATAATGAGAATATATAAAACACAGTCCTGTTATTATATGATCATCAGATCCATAATTCCAGTTACAGGTAACCATTATCAATGAGTTGAATTAACACTGTTTCTTAATGCACATGGACGTCTCGCCACATAGGCAGACGAAAAAAGAATGATTCTTTAGTTACTGACTGCGCTCTGGTACTGGAAGCCATGGATCTAGAAGAGCATCCCCTACTGGGTGTGCGCCAGTAGCACTTGACCCAGTTTTGGCTTATTTTTTCTTGGTGCTTTTGCACCACTTTTCTTTCCAAAATCCCTAGGGAAAGATCAAAATAGAGAGTATATTTTCCGAGTTAGGGTCTTCCACTGTAGTGCAAGCCTGTAGTAAACAATTGTAAGGTAGACTGATAAGAAATGGTATCTTTTGGTTAACAGTAAATTATTACCAAGCTCTCAGGATACTAGTATAAATCTGTTCGGAATTCAATGATGTTATGGGCTATTTGTTTATCCACTTTTCATTAAGTTTATGAGCAGGTGACTGTTGATGTAATGCATTCTCCCTTTACTCACAAAAATGTCCAGTTATAGATATTTGAGTCAAGGCGTGTTTAATTCACCTTCAAAACATCAAGATAATTGGTAGAACTACATGCCATAATTATAAAACTGCAGCTGTGGGGTAAGTCTTCATTTATAATGATTATCTCATCAAAGATGCATTCAAGTCATGTCTCCATTGAAAAACATTTTTTTGCATTGATTCAAAGAAAATGAATGTTTATGGTATTTTTACATGAAATCGTCTGGAATATTTCAGTTGCACAGAAAGAGAGCTGTAGGCAGGGGTCAGCCTGGCAGCTGATTTTAGGGAGAAGTGACTTCTCCCTTCAGAGACTTTAGGGAGAAGTCAGGATCCAGGAGGGAGAAGTCAGTGGACATGAAGGAGAAATCAGAAAAAAAAAACATAAAACGTATATGACATTGTGACAAAATAAATGAACATAGAGGACACAATTGTGGAGAAAAAAATAAAAGTTTATACAAACACACACAAAACTAAGTCAAGATGGTTACATAACAGAATGTAGGTTAAAATCCCCCACCCCACCCTACAAAAAACTGTGTCGTTCATGGTTTCTGAATACCCCCTAACTCTTTGCCTAACAGTGATGACTAAGGTTACCGTGCAGTTGATTTTGTATTTGCCTCAACGATGTGGATTTGAAATTTAGTATGACCCATGGTGAGAGTGTTCTTCTCTGTAATAGAAGGTATATTCTTTTTAAAAAAATATTTAAAGTGTTTAAAATAAATTTCAAGTTCATATAAGAAGCTGGGTCATTCATGGTTTCTGAATACCCTAACTGAGTTGAAAAGCGTAGTTAAAAAAGTTTTCGATATCCTTCGTAAATTAAGCGTTATTAACAATTTGAGTTAATTAATTTCTTTGGTAAATGACAAAACATTTCAGTTGTCTCCCTTTCCGGCTGCGCTGGGTAAACTAATAATACACTGTTCAGAAAACTGACAATTTCTGCCAACCATCTTTCACTGACACGTGCGATTGGTGTTTTGAAGGTCTGCCATTCTTATCCATCCAAATACCTGTGATTTCTATTGTAGCCTTATTACATTTAACCCCCTTCCAACAAACTTCACAAGTTTTCAAAGAAAAACATTCAATGCAAATTGCGGGGCGAATTTCAATGCAGCCAATTTTTCAGTGGAACAGAGCGTAACCGCAAGCAATTTCGATATGGACGAACTGTCTCCAATACATTTTTTTTGTTTTGAAACGATGGTTAACTTTAATAAATTCTAATTAACTCGATGCGTGTCTTGTGTGATTCGTTGATGTCTGGTACTTTGTTTTTAAATAGCCATTTTGTGCTGGTTGCTATCAGTTGGGGCGAATTGTTCGAACGACTACGCCATTGCAATTCTTTTCAGAAATATAAAATTGGGCTAGTTTAGGCTATTTTCATAGCCGTGTGACAGACTTTAACAGCAACCGTGTTTACTGTTTTTTGCGGAAGCGTGTGTTTTTAAAAAATAAAACATAAGAAAATACAGTAAACTGCCATGTCTCCCAAGGAAGTTTGGGAGGGCGACTTGAATTTCACCCCCAATGTAAGCCAAGGCGACTTGAGGAATGACAAGGCGACTTCTTCGCCCAAGTCGCCCACTCGGCTGACCCCTGGCTGTAGGTTTGCTTTTCTGACCAACTGATATATTCCAGACCATTTAATGTCAACATGGGTGATGGAATATTTAACCCTTTACCCAACGAATCGCCCGCATCCGCCCACGTAATACGCAAATACAGGTGCTGAAAAAATATTATTTCTCCCCAAATTTCAACAAAACAATATCATGTGACCCCTCTTTGGAGCGAGCTCTTTGAGCTCATTCCAAAGAGGGGTCACATGATATGGTTTTGTTGAAATTTTTTTTAAAATTTAAAAAAATGATATTTAAAATAATGAATTTTGTAATCGTCTGCGTTGGGTAAAGGGTTATGGGCAAGACTGGTTCCAGGCCATAGCAATGTCAAATTTCTCCCAGAATTAGACTGGTGGCTTGATAGCATGGATTAGCACCTGACAAGACAAAGAAATGGGAGAGAGGAGACCAGTTGTGACAATTTTATGCCAATACAGAAGTCTGTAAACATAGCAACTATTGGTCAACGGAAGTCAACACAGCTACTACCTGACAAGAGAAAGAATTGGGGGGGGGGGGGGGGGGAGGGGAGGGGGATATTGATGCCTTTGTATAAAATTCGTCTTTTTCTGGCAGAATTCAAGATTAAGTAGTTTCTAGTTTCTATGAGTAACATTAGGTACAGGGTTAAGTAATGTCTTGTAGGCCCAATCAGAAACCGATGATGACAACCAACCCATAACTTGAGCAACTATACGAGTTGCGAAAAAGATTCAGATTCAGAATATAAACTAAAAACTAACATTCTCATTTTTTTTTGTTACAAACATATTTATTCATGTACATGTCAATTTGTCTTCATCCTCAACTTCATTTGAATTTCAATCCATGAATTAATCCACAAAGAAAAGATGTCATTTGCTCAATACTTTGACATCTGTTCGTATGCGCAAGCATACATGTGTATGACAGTTAAAAGACAGGCAACAAGTCAGTAGATGATAATCATGGTAAAAAATGGATTTAGAAGTAAAATCAATAAAAAAAGGACATTTAAGTATCTTTACTTATTAAACTTGACAGAATTTTCAAAGAAAAATCTCTTTCCTGAATAACTTCTGAATACTATTTTTTTTTATGTAAAGCATTACTTACAATGTAACATTGCTGTGTTGATAATAAATCATCAAAACTCATTCCTGAGGACACAGTGCAGATCCAGGTCAGGCATGAACCCATAATCTTTCAATCTGAAGTCCAATCAACTGATCAATTATCCACCACACTCCCCAAGTTAGGTAAAGGGCTAACCACAGTACATGGAGAGTGGACTGTTATTACTAAATCACTCGTGGGGTGGTGTCTCCACTTAGACAAAAAAATTCCTTGTCTGGGAAAAAGCATTAGAACGGCGAGCAAAGTTTCAGAACTCGGAGGTCCCTTGGCTAAAACTGTGGTTGGCCTTTTCATGCATTACCACAGGAACCGACTGTTATTGTCTGGGTGGAAACTTCACTCCACAAGTGTTTTATTGGTAATTCACTCTCCACGTACTGTAATACCTACTTCACTTGTAAAATTTACCTGATTAACCCTTTACCCAAAGCACTTAAAGTAGACAGTTTCAAAATTTATTTATTTTAAATATTCAGGCCTGGACTTTTCAAAAATCTAGGGGAGCAACTATGGCTCCTCTAAACCAGTGCCAGGAGAGCTATTCTATACTTAAGTCCATTATTAATAAGGGAATTGAAGGTTTAATGAGAGCAATTACAGCTCTTAAGGAGAGCAATTATGGCCCTCCTTAAATTGATTTTGCAGGAGCCATGGAGGGCGGGAACTTTCAATCTCCTCAAAAGATCAGGCCTGAATATTATTTTTTTTTTCAAATTTTTCAAACAATTTCAACAAAACCATATCATGTGACCCCTCATTGGAACAACCTCGATAAGCTTGTTCCAATTAGGGGACAAATGATATGGTTCCAAAGAAATTATTTTTTTTCAACTGCAAAATTTGTATACTATGTGGACAGGTATAGACGATTTGTTAGGTAAATAATATTCAATTAACCAGAATTTGGTCATATTCATTTACTTTTGTTATAACTAGAGCATTTAATCCATTATATTATTACTCAGCAGAGCTCACAGAGCCCTATAAAAAAGATTCAGTGGAACCCTGTCAAATAAACAGCCACATTGCCAATGAAAATTATTCAATTAACAGGAGTACTCAATTAACAAAGATTTGGTTATTTTCCTGAATATTGGACATAAACTGAGCATTTATTCTATTATATCTTGTATGACAGAGCTCAGATATAATAGATTAAATGCCAGTATTGGATGTAATGATTAAATATTATAAATCTGGAAAAATGTCAGGGTACACTTAATTTCTTAGTCCAGGCACATTAGACATAAAAATGAGAAAGTAAGGAAAAAAATCGGAGAAAGCTGATTTTTTTATATGTTTCCGGGACACACATTGAGGATAAAGTGTGAAAAGTCCCCGCGAATCCGAGTTGAGCTTTTTTAGTTATAGCGTTTTTTTGATGAAAAAAAAAATTTAAAAAAAAATTCGACCCAGCTCCATATTTCTCATTCTTATTCGCCTTAGTAGGGTGAGAATCATAAATATCGTGCTGAATGATATTGAGAATACATATCCCCAACAGAAAATGCCAACTTTGTACCAATCCTCACACTCAATGGTGAAATATTCACGAAAATGTACAAAATTACGAAAAAAAATTTATTGTTTTCATACACACAACGGTACACAACGTCCATTAAATCAAATCTACGACTACTTTGGGAGTTAAATTATATATCAAAAATTGCAGAAAAGCACTGGCTTTATAATGATATATAACAATAGTCATTTATTCCATAATGAACTGGTGAAACGTGTGAAATATTAACCATACCCCCTAAACTCAAATTCAAACGGCATCGACTTTTCTCATTCAAATACCGTATTATAGCATCATTGTTTCAATTTCCATGTTCGATTAAATCACATAATGTGGTGTTCGCCTACACTCAAGATGCATTGGCATGTAATGTTTCGTTAGACTCGGCGGCTTCCATATGATTATGTCATATTTAGGGGCAATTGGTTCGATCATGGCTGGTAGCGGCTTGGATGAACTTTGGGGGACTGTTTATGCTGGTGGGTCAATCCATCATTTGATCAGTGGTTATGCATATTCAAGAGCAGTTCGTGCCCATTTGCTAACACAAATTGCCATTACAAAACTTGTGTTTGAAGAAAGCCGAACACTAGATAACATAGACTGCACAGAAGTCAATGAAATATTCTGTGGACTTGCCAGAGGTGACTGTATAACAGCTGACGCTGTCAATCAAGAAAGTGTCAACCATCTACTGTCAAAATTACACGAACTGCTCCAGAATGCGTCCATAGGACGCACAGGAAAGCTTTGGGTACAATACTACGAGCAAATAGGTCTTCTCCAGTTGTTCTTGAGAGCAGAGCGCACAGGCTACTGGGAACTCCACACATATTGTGTTCGCAATATGATTCCAGTATTTCACGCAGGTGGTCATTTTGCATACGCAAAAAGTTCTCATCTCTATTTGCAGCAGATGAATGAGCTAACAGAAATAATGCAACAGGATGATTTGAAGTTGTTCACTGAGAAAGGTTACTTTACCATAAGGCGCTCAGATAAATTCTGGGACGGGATATATTCTAATCAGACCATAGAGCAGTGTTTAATGAGAATGTTCAAGCTCCCTGGTGGTCTCACACATGGCAGGGGAATAACCGATAGCACTGTTGCGAAATGGGTACATGGCCTACCTCTTTGCCTTCCGATATGTAATGCTCTCGAAAATTTTGTTCATGTTCACTCTGGTCATGGCGAACAACATCGGGATCTCTGTCAAAGTTCACAATTGACTGATGCCAATGATATCACCAAATTATTGAACTGGCTCAGAGTGCATTCCCCCTTTCAGAATAGAGATCCACTACAATTAGTCTCTATAGCGACCGGGCTTGTGGCCGACGAAACTGTGAACTGTGACCAAGTTCGCAAAATTGGTGAATGTTGCGTATCGAATGTTGTAAGCAAAACGTTCAACAGCATCAAACTACGACATGTTGACACTGTGAAGTCTTTCGCATCGATGGCAAATAGCATCAAAGTCCGTGGAAGTAAAGTAGTGATTGACCCCACAATTCTGTTCAACCGCATCACATGTGTTATTCAGTCACAAGCAGAGATGGAAGAGTATCTCAAATATGAACTCGCCCCGAAACCACCAGCATTGTTTGATTCTGCTGGAATGAGGAAGACACAGAAAAGCACGCTCGGTAAGATCCTCAAAACATACGGTTCCGAGCAAACTAAAATCCCAGAACATTCTCTGTTTGTTGTAGATGGTGGATTTTTATTGAGGGCAGTTGTATGGCCTAAACAGTCGTCATATAAGGACATATGTACATCATATTCCAATTATCCAGTGAGACATTTTGGGGCGAACATCGTGGTTGTTTTTGATGGTTATGCTTGTACAATGTCGACAAAGGGCATGGAACAAGCCCGTAGATCTAAAGACAGGTATTCCATTGATATCAATATCTCACCCGAGTTACCAGCCACCACACCCCAATCCGATTTCCTTGCAAATGCCAAGAACAAAACCCAACTGATCGATCTTCTAATGCAGGAGCTATCTGCTATCAATATCCAGTCCAAGCAGGCTGAGGCTGATGCTGATGTACTGATAGCCGAAACTGCACTTGACATCGCTCAAGATGACAACAATGTTGTCGTTCTGGGAACAGACACAGACTTGTTAGTCATTCTTACCTCTCGAGTTCAACCGGGATGTAATATTCACATGATGTATTCCATTACCCCAAACTTACTAGTTTCAGTTAGTGAAATATCAACCAAAATGGGTGACCATAGAAGCAACCTCCTTGTAGCACATTCTATAAGTGGTTGTGACACTACTTCTGCACTCTTTCGAGTTGGTAAGAAGAAAGTATTCAGTACAATTGTCTCCGATGTTACTAGCGACTCACAACAGTATGTCAACACAATTTTGGCGGATGACAGTACACCAAGTGCAGTAGCCGCTGCCGGGGAACAACTTCTCCTGATCTTATACTGGAGTAAAACTGTTTCCTCTTTCGACCGATATAGATATGTCACTTACAAGCGTTATGTAGCAAAATCTAAACTGAATAAACCCATCGACCTAGCCTCACTCCCACCAAGCAGCGATGCTGCACAACAACATGTCTACGGATGTTATCTCGAGGTCCAACAATGGTTGGGAACTTCGCTTCCTCCGACGGATTGGGGGTGGTCGCTAGACAATGGACTTCTTGTACCGACTGCAGCCACAAAGCCATGTGCCCCCGATAACCTACTGAATCTGATCAGTTGTGGTTGCAAGAGTGCTTGTACAAAAAGGTGTGGGTGTAAGAAGGCAGGACTCTCTTGCTCAGGTTTGTGTAATTGCAGTTCGGATTCTTGTAACAACCACAGAAACACTGTCCTGTCGGAAATTTCTGAGTTCGATGAATAATATGTATATAGGTCATGTCATTTCTGTATATAGCGTTGATAATAGTCAATGTAACTTAATCCATGTTGATTGATTTGTACATTCTGTAAATATTATTTATTGATCTAATGCTGCCAGACAGACGTGTCTGTTCGGTCCCAAGCCCGAAAATAGTTGAGTTCTCATGCTGACGAATTTTATGCCAAAAGGGGAACTCGGCCAGAAGCAGAGGGGGTCTTCCATAATGTCTATTTTGTAAGCAATGATAAAAGTCTTCAAATGGTGGTGGATTTTTTATCGTCTGTCCAACTAACATCCCGTTCTGTACTACGACCCTTTGGGCAAATCCGTTAGGAAAATCGTCATTTTTTTGCATAAATCCGATACTTTTTTGTGAATTTTCAATAATTTTTCGCAGAAATTGTCACAGAATGCACATTTTCCTCTAGGTAAATGTATATTAGACATTATGTAGCTCGAAATACGCGTAAACAAAAAATACAGTTGGATCAATTCGAGGTTACAAAGTTCGTGCGATTTTTTTTTCATTTTTTTCAAACGCGTTTTCGAAAAAAGGCTGTAGAAAAAAAAGCTCAACTGGGATTTTAGGGGACTTTTGTCTAATCGTTCAGTGACATGTACTCGACATTCCCTGAAAAAATCAGCTTTCTCCGATTTTTTTCCCTAGTGAAACCTAATGTTCTTGGGCTATCTCAACATATTACATATTACAAGATATTTTATTCAATTAATTAACAGGAGTTAACTTTTTAACATATATGCAATAAACAGGTCAAATTTGTACTAAAGGTATGGTTTTGTGTTTGGAAGTTATATTCATTTAATAGGGTTATTCAATTAAGAGATATCCAATTACATACATGTAAAAGTGGGCTCTACTGGACAATGGAATTACACACATGTATTAATATATAGGGCTTTTACGACTATCAAAATTTTTAGTTGGTTAATCATCAATGTTAAGCTATGGTTAGTCGATTAATAGTCGTTTGCAATAAATTTAAGAAAAATCCTCTAATTAACACTTGAAAATCGGAACTAATCTGTATGTTTGTGTGCCGTCAGCAGTCAAGATGGCAGAATTCTGGGTGGTTAAGTTTTCAGTAACATGTGACTGCATAGAAACGCTGAAGTAACATCTATGGATTGTTTCATTAATGCAAAATATATAAATTCACATCACAGTTCATGCTGGGTCCATAAGAACCAGTGTGGTATACTATCTTGGAAATATGTTGCACCCAACTCTTTTCCTGTACAAGGTCCAATAGCTTAAACTGAATTCTAACTTTCAGTTTTGAAATTCTACGTGTAACTTTCACGTTCCCCAAATTTCCATGGGTCATTCGATTTAATCGAGTGTACTCTACTGAAAGTACCTTCTACAGAGTACTCTGCAATACTTTCTGAAACTTCCCATTGTTCCTATAGAACACCATTTATTCAATACTCTTAAGTACTCAGCCATCATTATATCAGAACAGTGTGTCTGTTAACTTTGTTTATGCAGAGCTACATATTGGCAAGATGTTACTATACGTGAGATGGATAGATGAATTTATCATTGAAAGTCAATAAGAACTGGTTATTGAACCAGAGACCAGCCTAGAGGCTAAATTTAGGGAGAAGTCACTTCTCCCTCCCAAGGTTTTAAGGAGAAGTGAGGTGAAAATAGGGAGAAGTGAGCAAAAAATATTATTTCTCAAAAAGCTATGTCAAGTAAAGGGTTAAATTCAGTTTATCAAATTACTTTTGACAACCAAATGTTATTTCTCAAAAAGCTGCTTTAGGTAAAGGGTTAAATTCCTTTTAGCAAATTATCTTTTTTGTCAACCAAATATTATTCAGAAAAAACTGTGTTAGGTAAAGGGTTAAATTCAATTTAGCAAATTATATTTGCCAACCAAATTTTTCTCAAAAAGCTGTGTTAGGTAAAGGGTTACATTCAGTTTAGCAAATTGTTTTTGCTAACCAAATATTATTTCACAAAAAGCTGTTTAGGTAAGGGTTCAATTCAGTTTAAAAGCTATTAGTGGGTGGGGTTAAATTCAGTTTAGTGAATTATTTTTGCCAATCAAATATCATTTCAATTCAGTTCAGAGAATCATTTCTTCCAGGCAAATGTTCTGTTATCAAGGAAGATAATTGAATTTGTCAGTTTGCTTTTAACACCATTTATTTCTGTAACTTACTACTTTTTGGTAATTTAGTAGGACCCTTATTGTGACTGCCACAAATGGAACACACCCAACAATAATTTTTAAAAATCACATGCTTCAAACTCATAAGTGCAAACTGAAAAATAAACATTTTTATCATTACCAAAAATGTTTTTTTAAAAATAATTACCCTGTATAGCGATGTTTGACATTGGAAATCACTTTTGAAATGAAACATTAAAAAAGAACTTGAGCAATTTTCGTCTTGTCATCTAACTTCACTCTATTGAAAACTTGAATTGTCATGACGAAATCGAGCTGTGGTTGGTATTATTTTGGGGTTTTATGGGAAGTAAAATCAATATATTTAGTAATTCTTTAACCTGCCCAATTATTTGCTTTCACTGCACTTATTTTTTTTCTATTTTTTCCAAGCGAAGTTAGCAATGGAATCGCCAGAAATAACTTTTCTCAGCGACTTTTCAAAACTGCAAGGCGACTTCAACTTTGCCCAGAGAAAGAAATTGGGTGAAGACCTGGTGTTAAGGGCGAAGATATCGCCTACTTCGCCTTGTAGGCTGGTCCCTGATCGCGACAGCCCTATTTATATATTGGAAGTCTTGAGGCCCAAAACATCGGTAATGCATGAGAGTTTTATGGAGTATGCTGTCCCACTTCAGAGGACTTCCACCCCAGGCACTGGTTACTGGGTCCTATTTCACGTGTTAAACACAACTTCTTTAGATGTACTTCAGTAAATAAGCAATGTTCCATTGCAGTTGGTTTACACAGGGATACAGATGCTGGAAATGACCTTCAACACTAATATGTAATAACACATTGTATTGTTTTTTTTTTGTTTTTGTTTTGTTTATTGGGGTTTATTGCCACTGTCAGAAAAACTGTGTCAGACAGTTTGCAGGGGGGGGCAAGTAACTGTCACACTCTCCAACTAACTAACTCCAGCATGAGCAGGATAAGCATTGGTTGAAGGCAAGTGTACCATCGACAACTTTTTCGCTTTAGTACACAACACTACTGTGCTTGAGCTTAGGAATTGTGATTAAGTATCTTGCCTAAAGACACAATCCCATTGTAAAGATAGCAGCAGGTCAGATCGAATCGTCAGCCTTTCAATCAGAGGTACAAAACATTAACCATTGAGTCACCACACACCCAACACAAGTATGGCAAATGGATTGGTGTGTTAACACTGTGTGAAATTAATCCTTTACCCAACGAAGACGATATCAAAATTTATTATTTTAAGTATCATTTTTTCAAATTTTTCAAAAGATTTCAACAAAACCATATCATGTGACCCCTCACTGGAACAAGCTCAATGAGCTCATTCCAACGAGGGGTCACATGACATGGTTTGGTTGAAATTTTGGGGAAAAATAATATTTTTTCAACTGCTGAATTTGCATATTACGCGGTTGGATGTGGCCGGTTCGTTGGGTAAAGGGTTAACAGGATCACTAGAAATAACTAGAAACTGTTTTAGCACACTAAAACATATGTCCCCCTTCCTTTCTATTTAATGCACTGCAAATTATATATACATGAATAATATTGACAATCCTACCAAATATCTAAGGTCTAGCTCAAAAGAGAGAAAAAAGAAAACAAAAGCACATAAATCTGACCTTCAGGTCAAAGGTCAAGGTCACATAAAAGTCACTATGGTACGCGGCACACCGGCTCATGGTGATACATCCACATGCCAAATATCTAAGGTCTAGGTCAAAAGACAAAGTTATGCCCCGAACAAAGTTTCCCTTAAAAAGCATATAAATCTGACCTTCAGGTCAAAGGTCAAGGTCAAATGAAGGTCACTATGGCACGCGACACATCGGCTCATGGTGATACACCCACATGCCAAATATCTAAGGTCTAGGTCAAAAGACAAAAAAGTTATGCCCCGGACAAAGTTTGTATGAGAAGAAGAAGAAGAAGAAGAAGAAGAATATGCACTAAAACAATATGTCTCCCTTCTGGGAACAAAATAACAAGAATTACTTTACGCAAATTAAGTCAGTCGTCCTTTTATTTTCGTCCTCTCTCTATCCCATGTACAAGTTTTATTTCATGTAATTCATGATATTTTAAAATTTTTCATTAAAATGCACCAAGTGGTGTGGTTTAATAAATAACAAGTATGTCCCAACTTCCCCTTTGTTGAGCGGGGTTATAAATATCTATGATCTAGCTCAACATCCACATGTCAAAAAAAAAAAAAAAAAAAAATCTGGTCTGGACAATTACTCCCTATTTAAAGTACATAAATTTGACCTTGAGGTCAAGGTCATGATGCCATCTGGTCTCATTGTGATACATCCACATGTCAATCATCTAAGTCCTAGGTCAAAAAAACAAAAAAGTTCTGATCTGGACAATTATTCCCTATCTGAAGTACATAAATTTGACCTTGAGGTCAAAGGTCAAGGTCACATTCAGTTCATCAAGGTAGCGGACATGCGGTCTATGGTGAAACATCCACATGTCCAAAAAAAAAAAAAATCTGGTCTGGACAATTACTCCCTATTTAAAGTACATAAATTTGACCTTGAGGTCAAGGTCACATGAAGGTCATAATTACATGTGACATGCGGTCTAATTGCGATATGTCCACATGTCAAATATCTAAGTCCTAGGTCAAAAAACAATAAAGTTCTGGTCTGGATAATTATTCCCTATTTGAAGTACATAAATTTGACCTTAAGGTCAGAGGTCAAGGTCACATGAAGGTCATCGAGGTAGACAACATGTGGTCTCATGGTGACACATCCACATGTCAAATAACCAAGTCCTAGGTCGAAAAACAAAAAAATCTGGTCTGGACAATTGCTCCCTATTTGAAGTACATAAATTTGACCTTGAGGTCAAGGTCACATGAAGGTCACAATAGAATGCGACACACCGGCTCATGGTGATACATCCACGTGCCAAATATCTAAGGCCTGGCTCAAAAGACAAACAGGTTTTGGTCCGGACAAAGTTTCCTTGAAAAAAGCACAAATCTTACCTTCAGATCAAAGGTCAAGGTCACATGCAGGTCACAATGGTACGCTACACACCGGCTCATGGTGATACATCCACATGCCAAATATCAAAAGTCTGACTCAAAATACAAAAAAGTTCTGGTCCAAACAGTTTCCCTTAAAAAAAGCACATAAATCTGACCTTCAGGTCAAGGGTCAAGGTCACATGAAGGTCACTATGGTACACTGCACACCAATTCATGGTGATACATCCACATCCCAAGTATCTAAGGTGTAGGTCAAGACAAAAAAGTTATGGCCCGGACAAAGTTTGTGTGATGTTTCCCTTAAAAAAACACATAAATCTGACCTTCAGGTCAAAGGTCAAAGTCACATGAAGGTCACTATGGTACACTGCACACTGGCTCATGGTGATACATCCACATGCCAAGTATTTAAGGTGTAGGTCAATAGATAAAAAAGTTATGGCCCGGACAAAGTTTGTATGAGAAGAAGGAGAAGAAAAAGAAGAAGAAGAAGAAGAAGAAGAAGAAGAATATGCACTAAAACAATATGTCTCCCTTCTGGGAAGGGGAGATATAACAAACTGTGCAAACTTAAGTGAGACACACTGCATTTATATTTTTATCTGCAGCCCTGGTAATTCACCATCAGCAATAAGCTTCACCATCTGCAATAAAGAGTGCCAAGGAAACGAAAAATATCCACAGCCAAAATACTGCCGAGGATGACTTCTTCAGAAAGCCTTGTGCTGGCAGAAATTGCCCAACTTCCAGGTTACACAAGGAATCAAACCATGTGGGTTGCACTACGCTGTATTGCTAATCTTACAATTTACAGTACAAGTTTTACAACAGCATAACCATTAGAAACTATGTGTTCTGTCTCTTCTATTCCTTAGAGAGCTTTGCAGAAACTGATGTCAGATTCTGGTGTTAAGAACACAGAAAAAGTGAAATACTTAGTTTGTGGTTATGCTGCATTTTATTTTTACTCAAACTATACATATTGAGCAAGTCGCCTGCTTACTTCCAAGATTTTTTCTCAGCACTCACATGGTTCATGATATTGGCATGATCTACATGTAATTGAGTGAAAGATTCTGCATATTGAATTGATTGTGATTATATTCACATGTATCTCAACTACTTTCACATGTTGAAGTTAAAGTTACTTGAAAGTTTTCACTTCATCGCATACTACATGTACATGGCAATCAAACAGGCTTCACAGCAACTCCCGAGAGGCACCAGTTTTAAACAGCAATTTGTTTTGCCGAGGAAACAAGGATATCTGGCTGGACACCCCACAATATGGGTGATCTTGTAAAAATTACTCTCCATGAAATAAGGGTTCAGCTAACTGGTAGGGGGCAAGGTGGCTCAGTTGGTAGCAGTGCAGGCTACAAGCTGAAAGGTCCTAGGTTTGAATCCCACCTGCAGCAACCGTGTTGTATCCTTGGGAAAGACACTTCACTGCATTGCCCATGTGGTGGGTACAGTGGCATTGTGTACTATGGCGTACTTCATGTCGAGGTGCACTTGTCTTCAACCAATGCTAACCCTGCTTGTGTGGAGTTAGTATGTTGGGAAGCTGACAGTTGCTCGTCATTGCTTGGTCTCTCCAGGTACTCCGGCTTCCTTCCCCCATAAAACTGGCGTAGTCATGATTAGCCACTGTGCTAAAATATGTGACCTTAAACTACAACAATAAATAAATAAATTCAGCTAACTGGAAGAGTGCTAAAGTATTTTTGGCCATCTAAATTTGTTCACAAGTCTTTGCCTTGTTACAATTTATAGAAGAGTGCCTGACTGTGGGCACTCTCCTATAAATTGTAACAAGGCAAATCCTAACAGAATAAATAAGATCACTCAAAAGATAATTTGAGGCACAGCCAGTGAATTTTAAGTCTTTAACTTGCACAGTTCCTGCACTTCAGAATAAAGCCCAAATATGGGCTTCCAGCACTCTACCAGTTAAAAACAAGACCCAAAAGTCAACAACATAAGTACTTTCTATTGGTTCTTGATAGGTTCTCAATGAAAAGCTTTTCTTAGATTTCCAACAAGGTTGAAGCATTATTAGCTTGTCAAAAAGTTTCTCCAGCGATTGGAGAGCCACTTGTATTGACAAATTATGAGCAATCACAAGTTCCCATTTCATAGCGTCAAGAGGACTGAAACCATAGAATGCAGACAAAATTTCCTTTGAAGCAGAAGTCCCAAGCACTTTAAACTCATTATGTTTTGACCCATATTTCGAGGACTGTACATGAACATTCATTTCCATTTACAAAACAATAAGATTATGTATGACCCTCAAGTAGGTATGGTATCATCCCACAAATCTGTTTTATAATGAAAATCTTTACAAATCTGAGCTTCATATATGGTGCTAAAGAACAAAATGCATCTCATGAGAATCAAATACACTGTAGAAGTACTAAGTGAGATTGTCAGTTCTAACTCAAAAGATATTCTGATCTGCTGTGGTTTTCAAGGACAACTGTGGATTTCCTTATGCACTACAAGAAAAAAGATTCAATCTTCATGTAATCTAAAATTCAATTTTGAGTATAATGAATAAATTCCCAAAGGGCTATAATCATAATCACTCAGCTCATATATTTACCTATAACTGGAGTTTGTAGAAGGAGGTACATGTAAATTGGATCTGACAAACATGAACCCCATGGTTTAAAATATTTGTTTTAATTTCATTGCCAGATAAAACAGAATGTAAAGTGCTGTTCTAAATAATGGGCTGGGCTTATTGCAATATGGCAATTGTCCAAGATGAAAATTTGTCACCCCTCAACTAAGACCAAGTAACAAACAAAATACATCTGGTTCTCCAGCAAATATTTTTTCAAATCAATGAGGGAGGGAGGTTTTTATTTTTTGTTATTAACTGGATGAGTACTGGAAGCCCATATTTGGGCTCCATTCTTAAGCGCAGGAAGCACAATTTGTTTGAAGATTTCATATTAGAATGTAGATGTGGTTCAAATTATCATTGAAGTGAATTTATTTTATATGTATGGATTGGCCTTGTTACTACAGTTCATGTGAGAGTGCCCACTCTCCCATAAATTGTAACAAGGCAAAGACATCTTACTATAATTTGACTTATTCTGATTGTCGTGATGTGCCCTCCATGTATATCCTCAGCCTCTACAGCCACAATCAACTTCATACTCAGCAGGTGTATGGATTTCTATCTGAGATAACTATATTGACATGTGTGGTGGCAATATTTGCATTATTTCAGAAAACTGACAATTTTGTCACATCCTGTGCTATTCTGTGTACAGGCATGAGTCACCATTAAAAAAACATGTTTCGTGCAGGTCCACATCCACAAGTGTGAACAAATTTCATCAACAAGAAAAATTTAGCACCCTAATGGTTACTGAAGAAATATGAAATACATTTCAACATTTGTGTTCAGTTTTAGTAATGAGCCTTTTTCGAAAAACAGAAAAATACATGTAAATATAGACCACATGATATTTGAGTTAATTTGCAACAGAACAGAGCAAACTGGATGTTTACAAAGCATTAATACTAACCAGACACTGTATTTTAATCCTGCTTTGTTGCAAACATGTCCAAACAAATATACATTAATCAAAAAAAGGTAATCCTCACGATTTCATACTAATTTTTAAAGACACTACAAGCCAACAAAAAATACAGTGGAGCCCACTTAATTGGATATCTCTTAATTGTATATCCCTGTTAATTGAATATAATTTTCAAACACAAAACCATTTACCATACCTTCAGTACAAATTTGATCTGTTAATTGCATATGGGTTGTAGAGTAAACTCCTGTTAATTGTATATAATTTTTGGAATATGTCAAAAAAATTACTGTGACACGCTCCAAATTCCCCTTATTTATCAACCTTTTTGGCCTCACTACATCCAATATAGGCATTTATTCTATTATATCTTGTTTGACAGAGCTCTATGAGCTCTGTCAAACAAGATATAATAGAATAAATGCTCAGTTTACCCCCAGAACACAGGAAACTGATAAAATCCCTGTTAATTGTATACTCCTGTTAACTGAATAATTTTCACTGGCAAAATGGATATTCAATTAAAAGGATTCTACTGTATTGGCCAAAGACAAAAACAATGTTTGGATTATGACATAGGGAATTTGGATGGAGAACAGCTCTGAATTTGGATAGTTCTATGTTAACTTGTTGAGTGCCAAATTATTTTTGGTCATGAAAATTTGTTCACATTTTTTTGTCTTGTTACGTTACAATTTATGGGAGAGTGCCTAGGCATTCTCCCATAAGTTATAACAAGGAAAATCCATACTGACTAAATAATTCCATTTCACGGATAATATTAAGCACATCCACAAAATATGAAGCCTTTAAATTGGGGTACCTGTACTTCCTAATAGAGCCCAAATGAAGGCTTCTGCACTCTACCAGTTAATCCATACAGAATCGTTTAAAAATGATATCGATTATATTTTTTGTTTCTTCTCGTTTGGGGCATATGTCATCAACCAAGACTTGCAGACCACACACCTACGGTATTGTTACTGCAGGTTTAAAACTGCTTGTCCGCACATTAGAACATTTGTTCCATGACAAAGAAGATAGTAAACTCCGCAAAGTTGAAATTGGACCTTAAATATTTAGGTTGAAATTACAGATAACAGAATAATCCAATCATAATTTGAATAGATAAAACCATATTCTTCAGCAATAATGTGCTTGTACGGAATAAATGTACCCGTTTCACAGCCTCCTAAAGCCAATAGGCTTCCAACTTTGGTCCTGTAAAACAGTTCTTTTCCCAATCTCCTGGCTACTGGCCCCAATCTAAATATACGTAGTAAAATCCCTGGAAGCAAAAGTAATGTCTTTGCCACAAAAGCATAGCTTTGGACTTCTCACTGGAATAAGCTTGATGAAGATGAACTTGTCCAATCAGTAGTCAGCTATTTTGTGGGGAAAGATGAAAATATTTGGTTGTTCATTTCTAGAAATGTTTTTGCCACTGTCATCTTCTATCCATGCAGGGTATAAAAGAACCTTTCAGTCATTTGGTAAGTTTGTTTTTTTTAATTTTCATTGGTGTTTAAGGTCACAGTCAGCATGTATGGCTATATCATGACAACAACATTGGTATGAAGTAAAGTTTAGCCAATCGTTTATACATTTAGCCAATCGTTTATACCTATGATGCCCACTTTACAGGACATCCACCAGATGCATTGATTACTGGGTCCTATTTTACCAGGAAAGCAGAACTTGTTTACCACAGAAAACAAGTACTGCTCTGCTCCACTTCCTGAGGCTCCTGGCTCCCACATGGGATTTTGTAAATAAGCACTAACCCACTTTGTGAGGTTTCCATAGGAAATCATCCCAATTGAAAACAAGATTCAAAGTTTATCTTTATGCTGCAATAACAGCTACATACATGTATGATTAAGGGAATAATCTTTATGAAAAGAAAAGAACACATAAAAGTGTTTTAGGACTACACTGTAATGCAAAATTTATTACTTAATCATTCTGGTCTGGTCACTTTCCACAGGGTGTGCAATATTTCCATGGAAACAACAATATTAGATTGCAAACACTAATTATAGCAATAATCATCAAAAATTGAATTAATGAAGCACTAGGTACAACCCGGATGCTTCATGAATTAAATTTTTGCTGATGATTTTTCTTACCTGTAGACATGGAGAACACTGACCATGCATGGATTACGACCAGTCCATGGCAACTGTACAGTGTAGCCAATGAGATAATTTACTAACATTAACATTAATTACAGTTTTGGGGAGTTTCAAAGGGAAAACTATCCTGACACGAGAAAAGTGAGTGGAATAAATAAAACGCCCACAAAATCTATATAGGATCAGATGAGGAATCAAAACCCACACCGATCCAAGGCAGGAATCCAATGGATGGGTTGAGGCGGGAGGGATTATAAACACTTGTCACCTCAACGTGTTGTCAGTGAATGAATCACAAAACAAGATGATCATGTGACCAGAATTCCCTGTAAAATTCCATTGGCTATGACAGCAGCGTGCAAGTGTAACTATCCTTTCTAAAGCGTGATTGAACAGTACAAATCAGTGAAACAAATAAAGTTCTACTGACCCTCCAGTTGATTTGGAATAAATATTATATAACCCATTAACCCCCAAGTATACTTGAGTGAATCAGAGAAATTGATTACTGCATAAAGTCAACCATCATTCTTCTGGTTTTGTATTTGTTTGTGTACATGCAATTCCCTTGAATGTCAAAAAAGTGCAAATGTAAAGGAACAAACTTTTTATAAATGGACAGGTGGGTTAATATATTCATATGGAAAGCATATAAAGATGAGCAAACCATTTTTAACTGGTAGAGTGCTAAATTATTTTTGGCCACCAAATCTTATACATGTGTCTTTGCCTTGTTACAATTTATGGGAGAGTGCCTCTGGGCACTCTCCATAAATTGTAACAAGACAAACCCTTACAGACTAAATAATATCACTTCAAAGATAATACAAAGCACATCCAATGAATATGAGCCTTCAAGCTGTGGTACCTACACTCCAGAATAAAGCCCAAATATGGGCTTCCTGCACTCTACCAGTTAAGGAAGTGAGACTGAAACTGGAACTGTAACCAGGAAACAACTGGTTACTCAGAACAAATTCAACAAAACAATAAGATTTATATGCACAGTTCTTGAGTTCAAGATGAAATTGTGACATCAACTACTGATCAATACACCACTATGTAATAAGCAGATTGCTCATGTGAATCTGTGCAGCACTCTGTAGAATCAATAGGGCTTTTATATTGCTGCAGTCTTGAGATGGTGGCAGGATATGAACCTTGATAAGTGTAGTATATAAACTTAGAAGACAATTCTTTTTAAATTTCCATCATAAAAATATCTGACATTACATGTGAATAATGCTGATACATATACATGTGATGATGTAATTGAGGGATTTACAAGGCATGGTTTCACTCTCATTTAGAAAGTAAATTTTAGGACTCTTCAAATGCCTTTCTCCACAAGGCAGCCCAAGAAAATCATATATTCACTGTTCAATCTTAGTTACATGTAATCCAATGGCTCTACATGCACAAAACCATGAGCTGAAATTCGGATGTTAAATGCTAGAGTAATAAATTATTTTCTTTTATTTGAGAATTTTTTTCAAAATATTCCATGGTACAGTGGAGCCCACTTACAAATGTAATTGGGTATCTCTTAATTGTCTATCCCTGTTAATTAAGTATAACTTGCAAACACAAAACCATTTACTACACCTTCAGCACAAATTTAACCTGTTAACTGCATAGAGAAGAAAGAACATACTCCTGTTAATTGAATAAAAACTCCTGTAATTTGTTGAGAAATTACCTTGACAATCAGCAACAATCACCATATTTCTCTGTTAAAAAATAAATATTTGGCCTCGTTACATCTAATACAGGCATTTAATATATTGTATCTTAATTGACAGAACTCTAAGAGCTCTGTCAAACAAGATATAAAAGAATAAATGCTCAGTTTATCTCCAGAAAACAGGAAAATGAGAAATCCTTGGTAATTGAATATTAGTATTCTTGTTAACTGAGTAATTTTTACTGGCAAAGTGGCTATTCAATTAACAGGGTTCTACTGTACCTGCAAGGGTAGCCTTAGTTTAGCAAGAGTTTGTTCATAAATGTTTTGCTACAATTTATTAGAGAGTGCCTGTTGACAAAATAACAAGCTAATGCTTGCAGTCTAAAGCCACAAAGGGGGGCTTTCAGAACTTTTCAATAGAACCATTATAGTGGCTTCTAGCGCACAAGTTGACTGTGGACAGAATGTCAGTTCCACTTATAGTACTGTGATCAAATAAGCAGACAGAGAATATTATGTTTACAGGAATGCAGGTGGGCTATAACGTCATGTTGTTCAGTATCTGGTGGGACCTTCTCGAGCATCTCTAACACATCTTAATCGGCGTGACATGCTGTCGATTACCTTCCAAATTTCTATCAATGTGATGTTGTCCCATTCCTCTATAAGCGTGCAACACAGACCGTCGATGTCATGAGGTGTTGGCTGTCCATGAACCACTCTTCTGCTGAGCATGTCCCAGACACATTCTATCGGGTAGCAGCCCGGGTCACGTCTCGTCGCATATCTTTGAATTTTCACACTATTCTCACTTGGTGAGGCCTGGCATTATCGTCCAAATAATGACATCGGTTTCCAGGGAAATGGCAACCATAGGGAATGGCGATTGGCTCCAAAATGTGGTCCCTCTACATTTGTGCATTCATGTTTCCATCGACGATGTGAAGTGGAGTTTTGCCTTGAGAGCAGACACTGGTCCAAACCATGATGCTCACACTGATAAATTGGTCAACAGACTGAATTTTCCTTAGAAGTACAACGTAGAGTGACCTAAACATTCTTGTTAAAATTTGACTTAATGCGGTACAGCACATGTCAAATATGAACGGCAGTGAAGTGGTCAATAGCCAGCAAATGTTCACCGGTTTTGAGGATCCATGCCTGCTCCCTCAGAAGAATGGGAAACATCACAATATGAGATATTTGTATAACCACAGGTATTTTTAAACAGTATAAAAAAACTTTTCTGGTATGTTCAAGACTTCCTACATTGTGGTTATTAGCACACCTGGGCAGGCTTTTAAATTCATTTATTTTGGGCACACCGTTTGGCCTAATTTGGGCACATTAAAACCAGAAATAACAGCCTAATCCTGTTATGTTTTATTGCTATGCCTTTCTTTGTGTTTCTACATCTATAGTCATATTATGATGGAAGTAATTCTCAAAAGTTGAAGAGGCCCAGAGAATTTACATATTTTTCTTGATGTCTTCACACCTTCTCTAATTTGGGAGCACCTGTAAATAGTTTGAATTTGGGATAATGGGGGAGATGATAAATGTACATGTGTGTGACATGACACAGGCCCAAAAATGAAGCATCCACTTACAGTGCTGTGATCACAAATCAATATTTTTTTGTGATCAAATCACAATTAAATCTTGACATACATGTACTTACACCAATGGGTTGAGATTTATGAAATAAAATTCTGCGAAATCAAGACAGCAAAGTACGACAAATTTGGTTCGATATGTGATTATTAAAAGTTTAACCCTTGGCAGATTTGAGACTTCCCATAAGGGTACTGTCGGAATAATTGCTATTTTTGCCAAAATTTACATGCAGTTTCTCAGCACTGGAACAATATTTTCTCAAAAGGTTTCCTATGAGAAGATAGGGCATTCATCCAAGAACAATTTTGCTGTTATATCTTTTATTCCAAGTTTTAGTTTTAATCCTCACCCAGTTGTCAGGCCTTGAATTGCAGTACCCTCAACTTGAACATGTTCATTCAAATACCAAGATTCAAGATTCCTCCATGTCTCTTATCAGACACTCAGTCTGTGATTGATGTTCACACATTTAGAGCATAATATGATTATTATTATGATAAATAAAATCAACACACAAATACTATAAAATTAACCCCTAATGGACACAAAGGATATGAATATAGCATTTTATCTTCGAGATTGACTAACTTCAAGCGCTAATTTCTCTAATTGCAATGTTGTTGTAACAATTATTTTTTATATGCATAGATTCAACAATACTTGCAGAAGAAAGTTACTGTTTAGTTAGGCTTTTCCCTCTGGAAAAGACTATTGTTTTTCTACGGATTATTATTTTTTTTTTTTTCCCACACATTTTGTCCGTACGATTCAGAAGCCATTTTCGAACCGATTTTCACGAAATTTTGCACACGCATAGAGGGGCACAAAATCTAAAAATGTACCGAAGCGGAATTTTCGATTTAACCCTTATTTCCTCAGAATTGGCAAAAAACTGCCAAAATTGGGGTTTATCGGCACTTTCTCGAAACATGTCTTGTAGATTTTTTTTATACATTCGTCATTGCTAGACCTGTCTGTGACACGCCCTTTGATACACACGACATATCAGGCGATGCATATGGTAACCCTCCACAGGCTGCCAAACATCGAAATTTCGATGAAATAGGCTGGTTTCAGGCCCCCACTGAACCCAAACAATACACAAGAGATAAATATAACTTCCTTTACTGGGAGTGGAATTCACCGAGGATCATTTTTGTCAGTAATAAGGATGTTCAAAAAACCAAGCGTTAACCCGTTTTGGGCTGGTTAAACAGCAATGCCCCCATAAATCTCAAAAATTTGTATTTTCCGTGGATTTCTCTAAACGAGTCTTGTAGATTTTCAAGAAAAATTTGTCACTCCCAGGCCTTGGTGTGACAATAGAAGTTGCATGGACAAAATACAACGGTGAGCATTTGTTAACCCTCCACGGGCTGCTAAAAGTCAAAATTGTGATAAAATGGGCTGTTTTTGGACACCAACAGCACCCACTTGGTGTACCACTGAGAAAGGTTCCTTCTTTTATCGGACGCAAAATTGATGGGGAAACATTTTTCATAGTGGTAAGGGTATTCAAAAGTCGAAGTCTTAAACCATTTTGGACTGGTTAAAGAGAGATACCCCCTAAAAGCTTAAAATTCCCATTTTCTGTGGATTTCTCTAAAAGCAACTTGCAGGTTTTCAGGAAAAATTGACTATTCGCAGGTCTTTGTGTGACATTACAAGTTCCATGGACAAAATATTCCGGTGATCATTTATTAACCCTCTACAGGCTGCTAAGCATCGTAATTTTGCTGAAATAGGCTGTTTTCAGATGCGCACAGCACCCAATGCATACCCGAGAGATAAACGTAATCTACTTTGTTGGAAGTGGAATTCACCGAGGACCAAATTTGTTAGTAATAAAGGTATTCAAAAAACCAAGCATTAACCCCTTTTGGGATGGTTAATAGCAATACGCATCAAAAGCTTAAAAAATCATGTTTTCCCTGAATTTCTTTACAAGCCTCTCGAAGGGTTTCAATAGAAAATGGCCATTGATAGGTCTTAGAGTCACATTACCAGTTGCATGGATAAAATATTCAGATAAGCATTTGTTAACCCTCCATGGGCTGCTAAATGTCACAATTTCGAAAAAAAATAATCTGTTTTTGGACACCAACAACATCAAATGGGAATGCTGCAGAGAAACATAACTTCTTTTACCGGACGCAAAACTGATAGCGAAATTTTTTAGTAAGTTGTAAGGGTATTCAAAAATTGAGGTCTTAACCCATTTTTGCCCGGTTAAGGAGATGTACCCCTTAAAACTTTAAAATTCCCATTTTCTGTGGATTTCTCAAAAAAATCTAGTAAGTATTCAAGAGAAATTGACCATTTGCAGGTCTTCGAGTGACATTACAAGTTGCATGAACAAAAGATTCCGGTAAGCGTTTGTTAACCCTCCAGAGGCAGCAAATTTTGAGAAAATGGGCTGTACTTGGCCACCCATTACACCCAATGTGTACCTGCGAGATGAACATAACCACGTCCATTGGAAGTGGGATTCACCGAGGATCATTTTTGTAAGTAATGAAGGTATGCATAAAACCAAGCAGTAACCCGTTTAGAGCTGGTTACAGGGTGATACCCCTCAAAAGGTTAAAAATTCATGTTATCCGAGGATTTCTCTAAAAACATCCCGTAGATTTTCAAGAAAAAATGGCCATTCTCAGATCTTAGCGTGAATTACAAGTTGCATGTACCAAATATTTCAGAAAGCATTTGTTAACCCTATGCTGGTTCTCAAACATCAAAATGTTGAAAAAGTGGGCTGTGTTTGCATAACCGCAGCACCCAAAGTTAAGAGTTGAAATCAACATAAGTGGAAATAGAATTCACTGAGAATTATTTTTATAAGTAATAAGCGTATTGAAAAACAACCCTTAACCCGTTTTGGTATGGATAAACAATTATACCCATCAACAGCTTAAAATTCATGTTCTCCCTGGATTTCTCTGAAAACATCTCGTAGATTTTTAAGTAAAAATGGCCATTCACAGTTTTTGGTGTGAAATTACAAGTTGCACGAATTAATATTCCTGTTAGCACTTGTTAACCCTTAACAAGCTGCCCGACATCAATATTTTGGATACATTTGAGATAAAATGGACCATTTTCAAATAGATATAGCACTCAGTGGGTATGTGTCAAACAAACATAACTCCTATTGTCGGTCATTAACTTGTTGGACGACGATATTAACCCTCTCCACCGTTAATGATGGTTTTTACCTAAACAATTTTTTTTTATCAAACTGAGTCATCTGAGACTTCTGTACTCACCTTTTTCATGACACCAAAAAAGGAACTTCAGTGAGACAGTCAAAAGCAATTCATCATACACTGTGGGGTCATGACAAATCATGGAATCTCATCGGGAAAAGCATGATTCTCCAGAATCATAAAGTCTAGTTTTTAATCTCATCTTTAACCCTCAAGCACAATGAGGGTAAGAGTTCCATTTGAAAATACAAAAATTAGCTAACTCCGGTTTCATTTTCCTGTCATTTTGGAAAGGGTTAATTTTAAACACTTTGTTTTGCTATAGGTAGAGATGCTTAATGAACAAATCCACTGCTGTAAGTTATGCTTTGGAGCTTAACCCAACATATGCTTTGGCCACCTAAAGAATAGTATTGTCCGACAAAAATTGATTTTCAGTGAATTTTGCAAACATCTGTACACATTTCCTCTAATTGCAAGGTTGTTGTAGCAATTATTTTGGTATGGATATATGTAAAAATGATTGCAGGAAAAAGTTAGTGGCTACTTTTTAATCTCAAGATTTAACCCCCAAGCACAATGAGGGTGAGAATAAGAGTACCGTTATAGAATGCCAAAAATAGCCAACTTTGGATGCTTTTTGTCTATCATTTTGGAAAGACTGTTGTTGCTATGGACTTCAGGCCTGGCATTCTGAAAAATGCAGGAGGGCAAAAAATCACTCTCCTCAATCAGCTTAGGAGAGCAATTAGCTTTACACGGCATTTTAAGTATCCAGTTGAATGAACTCATTGAAACTGAAACCAACAGACTACATCAGTGATTTTATTAACTTTACTAAGGTAAAGCGAAATCTCTTAGACATCTAGATGTCTCACTCAACAACTGAACACACACTTGACAAGACCTGTGTGTGTACCCAGACCTGTTGTCCAAGAAAGTCATACGCCTACCACTACCACCTTCAACCCCCCAAGGGGGGTTGAAGGTGGTAGTGGTAGGCGTATGACTTTCTTGGACAACAGGTCTGCTTGAATCTACAGTCACATCCTGGTGCAAGTGCTTCAAGTGACAGGATAGTAATGGTAGTGACAAGATAATATTATAGTGTCAATATTCCTTGAATAATTACCCTTCAAACTGTGATGTCAGTTGTTGAACTTGAAACTGACCGAAAAAAAAAATATTGCTGTGACCCATTTTGCTTCAAATGATTGCAACTATGTTTGGGTATGGTTGCAGCCATTACCTTTTACCACTAAACCACTTTCAAAATGAAATTACGTGATGTTATGTGACTTCAAAGTTAAATTACATTTTTGCTTTACAACAAAAATTTAATGTGAGCATAATACATGTAATCTCAATCATCCCAGACCAAAATATTTAGGAGGGCAATTTTTCGCTCTCCTTAATTCTTTCAGGAGGGCAGTAAGGAGAGCTAAAAAATCGCTCTCCTGAAATTGCCAAGCCTGGGACTTAAAATCCAGAGATTCTTCTGCCCACTTTGGGAAAGGCTTCAGGGCCCATGCCATTAGGAAAATTTGCATCATGGGGGCTCCAATTTGGGAATTTGTTTTGGAGGGAAAAAAACATACAAAGATTAAGAAATTTTACATTCAAATTGAGCAGAGAACATTAAGACCATTACCTAAGCAAATGCATGTATCCTACAAGTATGTTTGATGACAAACAGTCACATGGAATCTCTATTAAACTGTTCTTATACTATTAAAGAAGAACTTGTCATTTGCCATTGCATTAAGGGACTTCATTTGGCAAGCAATTTAAATTTAATGTACAGTTGGTGTCCTGAACTGGGTGGTCATAAGGCCAATCGTTTTTTGAGGCCTTATGACTACCCAGTCCAGGTCACCAGCTGTGCATTAAATGTTTGTTTGAGTGGGAACTGAGAATCTTGGGAAAACTGAGGTTGGGAATTGGGAAAAATCATGCCCAAATGTCATTGGGAAAGGGGACCCATAAACAGTGCCTGTAGATACCCAAAAGATCTCTGAAATCAGTCTGTACATGTAGAAACCAATAACCCCAATCACTTGTGGCTATTGTAGACATGTAGTTGTTGACATTTGATCTTTTTGTTGGATAAAGGGTTAATAGTAAAACTTCAAGTAATCTGGGAGTACATCTATTTAGTAAAGCATGTACATGTAATACAGTGGAACCCTGTTAATTGAATAGGCACTTTGCCAATGAAAATTATTCAATTAACAGTAGTATTCAATTAAAAGGGATTGTGTCACTTTCCTGTATTCTAAAGATAAACTTAGCATTTATTCTATTATATCTTGTTTGACAGAGCTCTGACAAACAAGATATAATAGATTGAATGCCTGTATTGGATTGTAAAGGAAAACTGGGGAGAGATAGGGTAATTTCTTGACAGGTTACAAAATTTTTTAATCAATTAACAGGAGTTTACTCTATAACCTCTATTCAATTAACATGTCAAATTTGTACTGGAGATATGGTAAATGGTTTTGTGTTGGGAAATTATATTCAATTAGCAGGGCTATCACTTAAGAGATATCCAATTAAGTGGGCTCCACTGTAATACTAATATGCTACTACATTCAAAATTTAGCACCAAATGGTTAAGAATAATTAATATATAGGAAGTAAACACATTTTGGTCACATTTAAATGTAAAGCTACACAAAAGTAGGTCCTTCCTTCCTGTAATTATACTACAAATTTAGATTCTTCAAACTGAAAATATTCTGATCATACATCCACTTGTATTTAAAGGATATCACAACTTTTCTCATACAATACATGTACATGTTCATATATTTTAACTATTTAACCTCAATGGATTTCCAGGTGAATAATGTCAGTTCTGAGACTCTGAGAGTATACATGAACATCATTTCAAGCCAACCAACCACTGGAAACTTTGAATCATGCCGTGTAAAACTGGATCACCATGTCTTATGAGGAGAACTTTTTTTTGTTCACCATAATGTTTTTCCTTCCCCTCAAATTGCACATCTTTGTGTCCCAAGTGCTACTTGGAAGGCCAGCAGAAAAAACTTGAGGAATCAACAAGCAATTCACAGATGACTGGGTATTCCTCATATCACATTAAGTTAAAATTGCAGCTCCCACAGAATGCCCAAAAATGAAACCGACAATTTGGTTTGAACATACTTAAAACTGACCCTTCTAAGGAAGCAAATTACCAAATATAAAAAGATTCTGCCTGGTGAAGCTGAAGAAGATTTTTGAAGAAAACTCCTCATGTTGCACTAATTTAAAATTTGGGACCCATAAGAAGCCCAAATATGACAGACATTTGATTTAAACAAACTTGTGTCTGAACCTTTTAAGAAAACCGAATACCAAATATCAAAAAACTACATCCAACAGCTGGATCTGAAGATGAAGATGTATTAACAATATTCCTTGAACAATCACATACTTGAATCTAACACCCTATACCAAATATCAAAAGATTCTGACGTGAGGCTCTTAATATGTTTAAAACATATTCATCATATTGCACCAAGTTAAAATTTGGGTTGCCATATATAGCCAAAATAAACCCCAAGACTTGATGTGACAACACTTGCATCTGACTCACCCCAACCCTATCGCACTCCACAGCAGACCACACCCAAGGATGCTCAATACCAAATATCAAAAGATTCTGACTGAAAAATATTTTTGAAATAAATTCCTCAAAAGTACAGTCGCCGTGGACTGGTCACTTTCCATGGGTGGGCAATTTTTTAAAGGAATAAGTTGAAATTTGGGCTTCTTTGGGAAGCCCAAATATGAACCCATGGATTTGATTTGAAAAAAAGTAGATTCTGACCTCTATGAGGATGCTGTATACTGAAAATCCAAAGATTCTTACTGAAGAAAATTTTTTAAACAATATTCATCACATTGCACGAAGTTAAAATTTGGGCCCCCCCCCCTCCCCATTGTGACGTCAAATGTAGGCCCGGAGACTTGATTTCAACAAAATTAATGTCACCCTATAAAGTATAAAGATGCTGTGTTTTGAATATCAAACGATTTTGACTGGTAGATTTGAAGAAGAATGTCGTCATACGGCATTGTATTACAATTTGAGCATCCCTTGATTTGAACAAATTTGATTCCAAGTCTGCACCCACGTGCCCTCACCACCCAAATATTAAGAGTTATGCCTCTTGCAGTACCCCAAAGTGGGCATGACTACTTTATTTAAACTAACAGACAGTCAGAAAGTGATCAGTTGGGCTCTCCTTTTGGGCTGTCACAACTATCAGTTTTCGAAGTTGACTAATTGCCACCATTAGTCAACGTTTAGTCAATTAGTAGTCGTTTTTCTATATATTCAACAAAAAATCTCAAATATACTTACAAATTTAAAACTGTTCATGTATGAATGTCAATTTATGTGTACAAATCTGTGTTGAGATAAAATGGAAACACAAAATAAATGTATCTCCAATTAATCTGAAGAATTTAAACAAAAGAACGTTTGTGCAAATGCTTCATTTCTATAGCTACTGTCCAGAAATTTTGAACATAAACCTCCTTCCATTTCTACACAAATTACAACTTACATGTAGCACTACAAGTGAACTGATCATTGTAACAACTTTCTCACTTTTGCAGCTGGGGTTGTTCCAATGGGGTTCCATGAGTGTACAAGACCAAAGATTCTATTGAATCTGCAGTCTGCAATACCTCACCAAACCGCAAATTATTTAAACGGTACCCCATTTGGACAAATCTCTTTAGTACTGATTAACAGAGTGTTGGTTATAAAAAAATGGTATTCAGTTAATTCAGCAATGAAATTTCAAATTACGATTTTGCACAATTGAGCAGAAAACAAAGGTCAATGGATATTACAAGTAACTATTGGTATTGGTTGGATATTTCAAAGGTTTAACCCTTTACCTAACATGAAAAGGAGACGACACTTGCAATCAAAATTTTTGAATAACTATTTTTTTTCATTTTTTGTCTCAAAAACATAGGTTATGACCCCTCGTTGGAACGAGCTCGACGAGCTCGTTCCAACGAGGGGTCATAACCTATGTTTTTGAGACAAAAAATGAAAAAATAATGAAAATTAATTGGCGATTTTTGAGAATAGCGCTGGCCAGTTTTGGCCGTTACGTTGGGTAAAGGGTTAATAATCTAACTATTCAACTTCATCTACCTCAATATACAGTGAAATTTAAACCTGATTTGCATCACTTTGAAAATGAATGACCTTCGACTAAATATAAAAACTATCAACTACATTGTACAGCAATAGTCAACAGTTAGTCAACTAAACGAATAATTGTGACAAGCTAAGTACTGCCCTTGTGCTTTGCTCAGGTGACAGGGCCATATCCAGGGCATTTTTGGTACCGGTATAGCAGTTTGGGTGCCCAAACTCCTTGCACCCAAATTTATCACACTCTGAGCAATAGTTTCAATTGTATGGATTGGTGAAATGCTCAGAAAAGTTTGTTCAGGAAAAGTATACACGATTTAATACAACACGATGCCAATCACTTGATTCCCTTACTAGGATGCTGAAGTTAACTAAAATTACGCCTGATGGACTCCAATAAAATGTGCAGAACATTACGGTAATTCCTACATTCACTTTCTGTTCCAAACTCATTGATTTCTGATTCGTTATATTTATGCTGAAATATGTTCATGTCTCATGATGGGTGGTGGTCACGCTGGTCCGATTATATACATGTAGAGCCCTGTCCATGTCCATAGTAATTTTAGTCATTCTGAACATTGGACAGTTTCAATGAAGTGGTATTTACATGTACTTGCCTGCATGTCTCCCTGCCTATGCATGTATATGAGAATATGACTGGAATGAAAAAAAATTCCCATCATTTCCATGAATTAAATTTCATAATTTGTGTGTGAATTATGGACCAAGTTGATCTCCTGTAAAATTTCAAACTAAAGCATCAGAAGGCCCCAGATTCGCTTTCCGGTGGGGTTGGGACGATACACCACATTCAAGGTATGATGCGTATCTAGGTACACAATTCACGATATGATATGTATCTAGATATATTGAAGCTACAGTTAAGATCACAGGGACAATGGTGGAGCCAGCAATTTATAGTGGAATCTACTTCAGCACCCCCCCCCCCCCCCCCGCCAATTTCCCATATTCTATCATATACTGCACTGACTGGTCACACATGTCTGATCTCATACTCTGGCATAATCCCATCTCAAACTTTACAAATGTGAGTTACCAAGTGGTCCTCTGAGTCTTAGCACATCCTTCTACTTATCAGGTTTAGAATAAAGATGATTTTAGTCACAAGCACTGTAATCACAACGTCATAACGAAAATAGGTAAGTAGTCATCTGATGATGACGACAACTAACCTTACCAAATACTTAAAAAAGCTGGAGTACCCTGGTCCCAAAGGTTGGCAACGAAAATATAACAGTGACTGAGAAATGCTCTTGCAGTTCATGGTTAGACTTACACTTTGCAATTTTCAAATTGATTCACCCGAATGTAAAACGTCATGAAGATGATTATGAAGAATAACTGGTGCACATCAAGGGGGCTAATTAATAGGCACCAACATCGTAGAAAACATGAGTGAACTTTTGTCAACTGCTTTGAAAACACTCGTAAAATGGTGGCTAAAAATTTATCATTTTGCATAACCAACCGACGTTCATAATAAATTGGTGTATTGACTATTGTTACACTGTTTATCTGTAGTTTACCATTTTTGAATCAGAATGTTGGATGAGCGCATATAATACTGAACATGAACTGCACCATGTGAGCAAAATTTCGGTGATTAGATCGCACCTGGCCCTGGGAGATTTTGCTTCGCAAACAGCGATGCAAACACAAACAAAAAATACCCTGAATTTTAATAGTCGGTATTCAGGTGTACCCTGGTGTTATATTCTGAAATGCAGGATATTTGAGTTGGTCACATCACCCAAGTCTAAAATGTGATGTGTTGAATGTATTGAGAGTGAAAGAGTTGAATTTCAAGATTGGTGACTGGCCTATATAGTGGTATGGCGATATGACAAAATTTGGACATCCCAGTACCCATATCGTGGATTGCCATGTCGGTATGTATCAGAGTACCGGAATATCATCCCAAGCCTACTCTCCGAGCATTAAATTTTCAAAACGTACCTATCCCCACCACAGGCCTACTACCTTCGGATATGCTTATGGCAAATATAGAGCACTGTCCTCAAATTATTCCTGGACAGGTCCTGGGTGAACTATAACATTAAATATGGGACAGTTCTGGTCACTGTCTTGGACATACATGTAGGGGACAGTTTGGGCCAACAAACTGAGGACAGTTTAGGTTCGTTTAGTGGGAGCAATTCAGTCATGCTTTGGTTATTTATTTATTGGTGCTTAATACCACATCAGCATATAGGGCTATAAAACAGTATGTATTATTATAAGAGATCATAGTCTTTGTTGAAAACTGTTTGGTTGGCATTGGCAAATCAGACTCCAAATGCAGACACAATTGTATCCAGGTATCATATGAACAAAGTTTTACAACCTGACAAAGATTTCTGTTCTGTAAAAATACACAAGTCAAGAAAATCTTCTCAGCAAATGTTGCAATATTGATTACCTAAGGAGTAAGGTCATAGGCCGTAATGAAAAAAAATGCAAATAAATTAATAATACACACACAAAATTTTGGGTTCTTCAACAATGCGACACTCATCAATCAGTTATTTGCCATGAGTTAGATGTCAAGATTGTCATTTGAATAAACAAAAGAGAAGTGCTAAACAATTAGAAAGATTACCAGTAGCAATTTTCCTCTCAGTCGGCATACTACTGAAAGAAACTGTCTTCTTCCGTTGCGTTGGGGTTTTCTTGCCATCTCGGTTCAGCATGCTGCTTCGCCTCGGTAAAGTAGGTTCTGATAAACTGTTAGGATCCATTTGTGACTCCACAGCTTCGTCAGGCACTTGTGAGCCCGAATTCCCATTTGAAAAGACATCGTCTTCTTTTGTTTGGCACTCATTAGTTACATCCAAACTAATTCCACTCGAATCCTCAGCCATTTTGGGCGATATTACTTCGATGCGGAAGAGGGGTGACAGGATTCATACAGCTGTCAAAATCACATATTTTTTTTTACTTTGCCAAAATAAGGTTTAGACACTTATTTTACCACATACGAAGTAAATTAATAGATGTCAGCGAAAAAATGATGTCCAGGACGTTTAAATTAATGGACAGTGCAGAAATAAAAATGTGAATAGACCAACCCAAATAGATGCATTATGGGATATGTTGTCTACAAAATGGCGCATTTATGAATTGTTATATCATCATTTTCCTAACTGTTTTCAATAAGTCAGTTGACTTAAGCTGTTTTACCATCAAATAAGCTGTAGAATTTGAAAAAATGACTCAATGAACGGCTCGGTAAATAACTGGAGATGGTGCTGTCATTTATTAACTTTTGTTGTCGCCGTTTTGCCATGTTTACCGTCTTACACTTGCAATACAAGTTACTTTTCTTTCACTTAGTATACAATATACTAAGTTCTATAAATATAACGTACGGTTGTTAACGAAATTGACGTTACAATCGACCGGATAAAACATCAGCCAGGCCTGGCATTCTTAAAAACGCTGAAGGGCTGAAAATCTCTCCTCACATGGACTAGGGGAGCGTTTGCCCGCATCAAGCTTACATAAGCGAAAAGTGGCTAAATCAATGAAGTTGTAGTAACTTGTACTACAGTCAGTCAGGGTATAACGGGTCACCTAGTCCAAACTTGGACCACAGGAGACTGAAATTCTATCAGCATAGCTATAATTCACTTTCAACGTGATATTTACGTCCCCCAACTTAATCCCCTTCTGAAGAAAAAACACAAGGAATGAAATGCCATCTGAGCATTCTCAGCGTCTTCGATCGAAATCAAGAGAATTTCTTTATTTACCGCCTGCTTTTCCTTCTCTCACTTCGCCGATCGAACATTAAATATATTATCTACACACGTTGGCACAAATCCGCTGGATCCCCCTCCCGAGAATCTATATCCCAGGGTTAATTTGAGAGACCGTCAGTTTCAACTTGGCGAGGGGAAACCATTGGCTGACGTCACAGATCGCCGCCCCGCACAGAATTTGTACTTTCTTAGAAATTATTGAAACAAATAAACAAAAAACAGGAAACCGAGTGGAAATGTTTTATTCAATATACCAAATAATTATGTATGTAAAACAACGCCTTACATCATAGTTTATAAATATTCAGATTCACCAGTATCAACTTGAAGAGGAATAACTCTAAATGTTCAATGGCAGGGAATTCAAAACGTTATCGCATTCACCTACGAGAGAAAATCAAGGAAAACAATTTAAACATGGCAAAGTGGTTTGCTATTTGGTAAGATTCCTACAAAGTTCAACTCTAACTGTAGTTTGTTTGTTTGTTGGTGGTTAACGTCACATATTTATGCACCATGGCTAATCGTGACACAACATGGAGATGAAGTCAAGTTTAGTCAATCGTTGATCCACATGTTGCCCATTTTAGAGGACTTTCACCCCAAGCATTGGTGACTGGGTCCTCTCTAACTGTAGTACTATGATTCGCTGAATTTGTTTTTACGCATATTATTTTTGTTATCAAGTGTTGAAAATTACCGGCAGTAATTTTCAAAACGTAATAACAAAATAATAATTGTGAAACTGGCATTAGTCACATATTTTTTTATTTTTTTTTTGGGGGGGGGGGGGGGGGGGTATTGCTGGTGGAGAGGCTGTTTACACCTAATATTTTTTTGACAAGTGTTGAAATTTCTGCAGTTATTTTCAATACATAATAACAAAATACTATCTGTGAACAGGCAAAAATTATTTAAGGTGGAGGGGGAGGGGGGATTTAGGTTTCAAAGATATTTTCAGCAGTGCGTATTCAGGCCCGAAGCTAGCCAAAGCCATTTTTGAGGGGGGCTGGGGGTGGGAGGTTCAAAATGTCTGAGAAAGGTTCTGAAATGATCAGTAAACCTCCATTTTGCACAAAAATTCTAGTACAAAGAGGCCAAAATGACCCCAAAAACCCCCAAAGTTCCAGTAAAAAGAGGCAAACATTTCCGAAAAAGAGGCCAAAATTTCCAACAGTCACTATCATGGTGGGGGGTTCCCCACTAGCTTCGGGCCTGTGCATATTTATTGATTTGAAACAATAAATAATTTTAAAAACTGGCAGAAAATATTATTGTTAGATCCAAAATTGTCTTTGTTGTTTTTACGACTCTGTCATCGATCACCCACATAGCCTAAGGCCAGTAAGGGAAATTTGCAGATATGTTCATTGACAGTTTGAATTTTATTTAGTTTGGAGGAAATTTTTGAACCAGTTGGTGACAAAAACAAACCCATTTCTAGTTCAGTAATGTCAACGAGTGTTCATGTTGTCAGAAACTGCATAATCGACAATATTTCAATTACTAATTTGTGAACAAATAACAGATGAACTAACTATTTTTAACACAGGCACAGTTGCTCGTCGACGTCGTATTACCTGAACTTTACATTTTCAATGAGTTTAATTTGCAGGCGTACACTATGAACATTAATTAAAACTATATATTAGTGTGGGCGATTTGGGCCTATTAAAATGATAGAAAATGTAAAATATTTGGGGGAGGTGTTGGGATTCGGGGCTAAGACATTTACGTGAAAAGGTGCTCGGACATTTCCAGGGGGGGGGGGGGGGGTAGACACCCTTTCACTACTGTAAAGTATTGTATGGTATAGCATCTAATAAAATTAAATACTTACCTTTTTTTCTCGTTATCCATTCATCTACTTGTTCGAAAAATTTAAAATGGCATGGATAGAAGCTGTTCCAGTTCAGAGATGAGATTTGCACGAAGAAAAGGCCGTTTCATTACTCGGATGGTAGAAGAGGTGGACAAAACAGATAGATTTAGATGCGAGGAGGAGCAGGGAATTTGAATCTGTAGTGTTAATCAGTTCTCAGCCTCAGAATTGCTGAGAAAACTAGTTTTAGCTCTTATTTTTTCGCAAAACTTGTCACGACAGGGGGTGGGGGGGGGGGGGGTACCCCACAGACCATCCAACACCGATAGTGGATACCCCCTCTCGTGCTCCCCCGACCTAGCAACTACTCGGCTCGGATGGTGCGGCGCATCATTCTGTTAGCATAATAGGCACCTACTTTGGATCTGCTCTGCGAGTGGCTAATCCCCCCCCCCCCCCACCACACACACACACACGTTTACACAGACAAACCTCCCAAAAACAAGAGAGAAAAAATGTTTTACGTCCTTACGCCCCTGTAATTGGGTTTATATCTTAATCGAAAATCCGACGCAGGGAAACCTGGAGGTGGATTCCTTAAAAAAACAACCTCACTTACCCCCCGGCAGCGCGAGTTCTTGAGGTGTAACAGAAAGATATCTGCTCGTTGTGACCAAGGAAGTTTGGAAAAAGTGGTAATATTTTAGAATTTTTTGTAGAGGACTTAACTAACAATGCAGGTGGTTGAATGGCAAACACGGCTGTGTCTTTCCTTGTTGCTGGCCGATGAGGATGCAAAACGGAGGCGTTTGGATTTTGGGGGGAGGGGGAAGGATTTTTTGCGCTTCACAGGGGTTGAGGCCAAAGTGGGAGCGGGAGTGGACCTTTTTTGTTCATAGGTTTGGGCCTCTAAAAAAGGGAATGCAGGATACCTAATTATTTTGACAGGAATTCAGGATTCTGTCATTTCTAGATGGTGAATGGTCGGGCCACAAAAGCGACATAATTATTATAATCCTCCGCCAGCTTCACGCTGTGCGACCTATTTATTGTGTTGAAAGTCCACCGCGAAAGAGTTTTGATTCATCGACAGTAACTGAGTGACACCGGCACGTACCGATGGTGATAGCAGTAAACAATCGAGTCTCCATTTTCCTGAAAGATTAAACATATCGCCGCTAGCATTGCTAGTAGCAAATCTTAAATACACTTCGTCTTCGGTGCATTTACTGTCATTATCATCTGCTAAAGAATAATAAAGCACCTTTAAAAGTACGAAAATTACTTTTAATCTGTTGAGTAAACAAATAAACAACAAAAATGAAGCTTGAAGCTGAATGTCAGAATATGAAACGACTTGTTCAGTTTTGGGTGTGACAACTCTGCAACTTGTACGGCTTGTCTGGAAACCTGTTGGGCTATTTTTAGCCTTTTTTCATTCTGTGCGGGTCGGCGATCTGTGACGTCGGCCAATGGTTTCCCCTCGCTAAGTTGAAACTGACGGTCTCTCAAATTAACCCTGGAATATAGATTCTCGGGAGGGGGATCCAGCGGATTTGTGCCCACATGTGTGTAGATAATATATTTAATGTTCGATCGGCGAAGTGAGAGAAGGAAATGCAGGCGGTAAATAAAGAAATTCTCTCGATTTTGATCGAAGACGTTGAGAATGCTCACTGATGGCATTTCATTCCTTGTGTTTTTTCTTCAGAAGGGGATTACTTTGGGGACGTAAATATCACGTTGAAAGTGAATTATAGCTATACTGATAGAATTTCAGACTCCTGTGCTTGGACCCACAGTCCTAGTTCAGTGATCCGAACAGATTCTTCCCATTCAATCCTATAGAAAAAGTTCCCATCAAGATTTTATGGGAACTCAAAACTCGAAATTATGAATATATATCAAGCTTTCGCCCATATTACCGGCTGCAATCGATAGTATACGTATTTCCTTACATTTGGGCAGAATTTATTGATCCAAACTATGTTTTATTCTTTAATTGTCGTCATTTGAGTACTCGTGAGGCGTCAACGGAGATTTCGAAATCGGCCATGTTTTTGTATAAATATAAAACAGTAAAAACAATAACCCGGTAATGGCGGCAAATCGAATAGACCTTTCCATCGATGCGGAATCGGAATCTCGATTACATTCTCGCCGAGAAGGTCATCAAACTCGGTCGCATTCGCACAGAGCAGATTATCAACCACCCTCGGCGCAATTGCGATCGAATTTCTGATTCTGCATCGATAAAAAGGTCTATTCATTTTGGCGCCATTTCCGGGTTATTGTTTTATATTTATACAAAAACATGGCTGATTTCGAAATCTCCGTTGATGCCTCACGAGTTCTCAAATGACGACAATTAAAGAATAAAACATAGTTTGGATCAATAAATTCTGCCCAAATGTAAGGAAATACGTGTACTATCGATTGCAGCCGGTAATATGGGTGAAAGCTTGATATATATTCATAATTTCGAGTTTTGAGTTCCCATAAAATTTTGATGGGAACTTTTTCTAAGGATTGAATGGGAAGAATCTGAACGTAGAGGGGTAGCCACTACGTTCGGACCGCTGAACTACCACAGTCTGTAATATAATTTTTGGCGTTGGTACGGTCTGTCGGTCCAACGCTCTCGATCTCCGTGGTATACTATATGACCAGTAAACGATTTACTTGCTGGTCTATCTCGCCTCGTGAGAACAATATGGCATAGCCTGAAGCTTTGTGTTAGTATGTGATCGAAAAAAGAATATTTACTGAGCAATTATATCTATATAAAAACGTTTTGATCGCTTGATAAATTCTAAAACGTTGTATATTTTTATACTGTACCAATGACCCAGACATAGCTGGTGCTAATTCTCAAAAATCTAGGGCCAAACACAAATTTTGCCCCCAATCCCCAAAATTTGCATCTAAAACCGAAAAAATCACGTCCTAAATGGTCCTTTATACTTTCCCTCCACTGCGCATGTGCAGTGTCAAGGAGGTCTTGAAATTGGCGCCAATTATCATTCTTTGTTTGGCCCTTCATCAGTTCACATCTGACTGATATTTGTGCTTGTAAATCTCAGTTTAAATGATGCCAGACACATAAATGTTAGAGAAATGGTGGATCTAAAGAGGAAATAGAAGGAGAGGAAAAATGAGTGGCAGGAAATAATCAGGGCTGTAACTTAAAATTTTTTTACGAAATTATGTTATGTTGCCTAATTTCGAGGCATGGGCCTGTTGTTGTCATTCTTGCTATAAAGTTACACTGCTTGTTCAGTGTTTCCTCTCTCCCTTTCCTTTAAGTCCCCCCTTGCTATTCTCCCATGCTTTTGGCATATTTTCTGTAATATTATTACTAAAATTTCTTGGGAGTTTTAGCTGGGTAACAGAATGAATTCTGTTCTTTTCCCCATGTTTACGTCTTCACCCATGGGTGTTTAGGCATAGTGTTCTGCATCTACCATCTGATGTTCTGCAGTTTCTTCCCTGGAAGTCTCTGTTTTGCATCAGATAGTGTGTTATTGGTAACTGATTTCGGGCCATGGTTATCAGTGCCTGGAGTCATGTTTCTGGTGTTTATACACTTGTTTACATTGACAATGGTTTCTGTTGAGAGGGATTTTCTTGTCTTTGTATTAGCGTAATCATAACAAGATACATTATTATTATACGTAAGTGTTGCATTAATTTTTTTGTATTATTTTAAAAAATTTTGTCCACACTTAGGCTTTTTGGGATCCATTGGGGCTCAATGTTACTTTCATCCGGTAGCCAGGGACACGAGGCCTGTAGACTCCAGACGTTCGCATAAAAGAAGTATGCAGGAGTCAACGTACACTGAGCTTCCAGCGACAAAGCAACGTAAGACTGCTACACCACAGGCCTCAGTGACGGACATGCTATCCCAAATAGCACAACTTATCGCAGCATCCCAGCAAACGACAGAATCTCTGTCGGATCAGGAATTATCCGACGACGCTGGATCGGTACGCTCCGCCGAAGCATCGGGTACGGACGACCGAGAACTTCATAGGGTCCGACAGGATGGCGAAAGGGATTCGAAGGATTTGGAGCTTTCCCTTTCGGAACAACATAAAGCTGCCGTAGATTTTATCCGGCATTACCTTCCAGAGGTTGTTCCGTCGGACCAGAATGCTGCGATGCCGGATAAAAGACTGATGGCGTCATTGGACACAGAATTTTTTGATCGGTTCAGGGACATCGTCCCTGAGTTTCCGACACAGTCCAATAAGGTCACAAGAACATTTGAATTATTGAATGACGCTATTTATAAGCTTGCTACCAAACGGGCAAGTCTGGTTTCTTATCCGCAAATGCCCTAAATCTACCTTTCATCAATTCAAGGAATAAATTCGAAACGGCAGGACAGGGCATACTGAGAGTTCCTCTGCGTCTAGACGACGAGGCTGAAGACTTGGAATTGTCTATGCCGTCGTCTATGTCAATTTCAACCACGACGTTGGAAACGACAATAATGTCTAACAGAGTTAACTTAGATGCTTTATCATACGCAGATCACCTTACTAAGGCGTTATCATTACGTCTTCAAGGGAAAGAATTCCAGGATATACAATCCTCATTAAGACTTCTTTCAAGGGCAGTAGCTTATTCCACGTATAACTCCGCCCTTTCAGTGGCAAACCTGGAGTTGGTTAGACGTGACGCAGCCCTAGCTACATCCACGCGTGTGGATGGTGAGGTGAAGAACTCTCTCAGAGTCGCTTCGGTCTCCGGAGAGCTTCTCTTCGACGGCAAGCTTTCAGCAATCTATGATAAGATAACTAAGAAAGCTTCGGATTCTCTGCTTTTCAAATCTGCTTCCAAAAAGTCGGATACAGCAGAAAAGAGTAAGACAGGCACCTCTGGGACAAGTACGCCCAAGAGAAGTTCCTATAGAGGTTCCTATGCGTCCTCTAGGTCTTATTATAGAGACCGTCAAGGCAGCGACTCTCGTGCAGGACGTTCTTCTGGCCGAGATTACCGGTCAGACGTCCCTAGGTCGACGGGGTGAGGTTCGGGTCATGGAGGACGTATATTCTCCTTCCGCAAGCCTTGCAGGTCCAGGAGGTGATGGTTTGAACCTCTATCGTGTTCCGGTAGGCAGAAGATTATCGAGTTTTATAAACGAGTGGGCATCAATTACGGACGACCCCTGGGTTCGAGGGGTGATTTCGGAAGGACTAAGAATATCCTTCAAATGAAAGCCTCCATTAACTTGAAGTCCAAAATGGACTCAGCTTCCGTCGAATCCACAGAAAAGAGACGCTCTTTTATCAGAAGTACAGTCTCTTCTGAAGAAGAACGCGGTAGAGGTCGTAGAAGACCAGGAATCACCGGGTTTCTACAGCCATCTGTTTCTGATTCCGAAACCAGACAGCTCGTTCCGTCCAGTCATAGATCTGAGCTGGATAAACAAGCTGATCGTCGCTCCGAAGTTCTATATGGAGACAATTCGATCAGTCAGAGCGAGTATTCGGGTGAACGACTATGCTACAAGCATAGATCTCAAGGATGCGTACTTTCACGTCATGGTACATCCGACATTCAGAAAGTATCTACGCTTTGCAGTCCTAGGCGTTGTATATCAGTTCCGAGCGATGTGCTTCGGTTTGAACCTAGCGCCCTAGGCTTTCACTCGAATAATGAACTCGGTAATGATATATTTCCGAGCTCATTCGTCTGCGGTAACGTCGGCCTACCTGGACGACATTCTTCAGAGGTACGGCAACGAGTTAACACTTCAGAACGATGTGCAGAATCTGCTTCTATTACTCCGACGTCTCGGTTTTATAATAAACGAGGAGAAGTCGGATCTGGTGCCGTCCAAGTCATTCACTCATCTGGGAATGAGCTTCGAGACGCACAACAATCTCGTTCGTCTGCCGTTAACCAGAGCAAAATTAATCCGTTGTTATGCTCGCTATTGTCTTCACTCAGACAAAGTCACAGCCAGAGAGTTCATGAGACTGATAGGTCTGTGCGGAGCTGCTTCGGATCTCATTCCGATGGGGCGGTTACGCACTCGTCCTCTCCAAATTTTCTTGACTCAGAATTGGAGTGTAAAGATTCATTCGCTCGATATAGACGTTCTCTTGTCAAATCAAGTGAAATAAGAGATTCAGACTTGGGCAAACATTCAGTGGTTGACTCAGGGAGTCCCACTGCAGTTGCCGGATCCGAGTTTTACGATTATGACGGATGCCAGTCAAACAGGTTGGGGTGCAACATTGATCCCAACGGATTCGAAGTGCCAGGGTCTTTGGGATCCGCTGTTCCTAGGCAAGCACATAAACATCAAGGAAATGATGTCAATTTGGCTTGCACTACGTCATTGGATGAACATTATTCAGAAAGCACATGTCCAAATCCTGTCCGACAATACGGCAGTAGTAGCGTATATTCAGAACCAGGGAGGCACTCATTCCATTCCGTTATTCAATTTAACGGAAAGAATTCTTCTGTTTGTTCTAGAACACCAAGTTCTACTTTCGGTCCGTCATATTCCGGGTCGTCTGAATGTACTAGCAGACTCCCTTTCACGGAAGGGTCGCTTGTTGCCGTCAGAATGGACTCTCAACAAACAGGTATTCAATCAGATTTGCTACCAATGGGAGTGGTCAGTGATAGACTTGTTTGCGTCACTACTCAACAATCAGTTGCAGACGTATGTGTCTCCATGTCCGGATCCCCGAGCATACACAGTAGACGCTCTATCGATCTCGTGGGACGGAATGATAGGATATGCGTATCCTTCAGCGCCGTTGATTCAGCAGATATTGCTAAAGATAAAACAATCTCAATGCAAAATTCTATTGGTAGCATCTCTGTCTTCACAGAGACCGTGGATAAATCTACTCAGGTGTCTGCTGTGGGACTTACCGCAAAAACTTCCTCCACGAGAGGATCTTCTTTCGCAGGGGAAATCGCGTCAACTACATCACAACCCGCAAGGTCTCAACCTTCACGTATTTCCGTTGTGTGGTCCTTCTTGCATGGCAAGCATTTTACAGGATGAGCAGTGGACGCGATTTCTAACTGTAGGAGGACCTCCTCTTCGCTAAACTATGCGGCTGAGTGGAAGGTCTTTCGTCTTTGGTGTAGGGATCATTCTGTTGATATTTTTGATCCCTCCATACCAGACATTGCAAACTTTCTAGTATACTTGTTTGACGAGATCAAACTGCAGCCTGTTACTATTAAAGTTTATAGGTCTATGTTTTCTGATACCTATGCACATCATGATAGTTTATAAATTGGATCTAATGTCTCTTTATCTAAATTAGTTAGAAACTTCTCGATAAATAGACCTAGAACCCTTAGATTAATTCCTAAATGGAATTTAGCTTGGGTTCTTCTTAAATTGAAGGAAAAGCCATTTGAGCCTCTTGAAACAGTAGATTTCAAATTCTTGTCTTATAAGACAGCTTTTCTCTTAGCTTTCTCTTCTGCTAGAAGAGTCAGTGAGCTTCATGCACTATCTGTGGACGATTCTCACTATCGTAGTGTCGGGAGCACTATTACCTTTACTACTAATGTTGGATTTTTGGCTAAGAATCAAGCTCCTAATAAATATCCGGAACCTATTGTTATTAAGGCCCTTCCATCTTCAGACGGTCATAGGCCTTTACTCTGTCCGGTTAGAGCTTTACGTATTTATAAACGAAGATCTCAGTTTATCAGAAAGGGACGAAAACGCTTCTTTCTGTCTCTGATGCCTAATAGAAAGGACATTACGGTCCATTCTATTGCTAGATGGATTCAATTAACTATCCGTACTGCTTATGATAATCTATATTCAACTCAGCAGTCTGTGCTTAAGATTTCGGCTCATGAAGTAAGAGCTCTTTCTACATCTTGGGCTTACGCAAATAGTGTTGCTATTACAGATTTAATGAAGGCTGCATATTGGTCTCAACCATCTACATTCACAAATTTTTATCTCAGAAATATTGAGTCCATTTCTGGAGACCTGCATTGTTTAGGTCCGTTATCTGTTGCTCAGAATGTCGTCCACTAAACAGTTGCAACTATAGTTATGCAGGCTTCTGTTCCGGCAGTGACTCTGTCCTGCTGACCTCTTCGCTCTGGGCTATTTGACCCAGGGCAAGGGGAAGGGGGGGGAGAGTGTTCCCTTAGGTCACCTGCTTTATAGTGAAAAGCAAGGGGATACCTCCTCCGAAGTCAGTAATTCTGAGTCGTTACCGGGATGGTTTTAAAGTGTAAAGTTAATGTTTAAAATTCATTCATGTCATATTTTTAAAGTGTAGCTTGGTGTGAAGCATTTGTATATGTCACGTGTCAAACGGGCGTTAATATACAATCCTCGGACACTTTTAAAGAGTATAAAGAGTCTCAATTCTCTGGACTAACTTTATTTATTGGCTTACTTTAAAAATAATTAGTATAAAGGGTTATACTGGATGTTAATAGAGAACATGAATGTTATTATGCTCAATTATGGAGGGTGTTGTGTCTTTCTAATTTATCATAAATAAGAAAGATACATGTAAAGCCTAATACTCCTTTTCTCCTCGAGGGGATGACTCTATTATATATAGTTGAGCTTATTGGATTTTCCTCTATGTCCTAGGCCCTCCAGCCTTTTTACTATTCAGCTATGTCTGGGTCATTGGTACAGTATAAAAATGTTAAAAAATTTATAGTAATTTATATATTTTTTATACTTACCAATGACCCAGACGGGGATGGCCCTCCCAGGAGTTGGGAACTCATATCTCCCCGCTGAGTACATAGCGCTGACCAGGCACTGCTTGTAAGAATGATAATTGGCGCCAATTTCAAGACCTCCTTGACATTGCGCATGCGCAGTGGAGGGAAAGTATGGAGGACCATTTAGGACATGATTTTTTCGGTTTTAGATGCAAATTTTGGGGATTGGGGGGCAAAATTTGTGTTTGGCCCTAGATTTTTGAGAATTAGCACCAGCTATGTCTGGGTCATTGGTAAGTATAAAAAATATATAAATTACTATAAATTTTTTAACTTTCACTCAAAATTCGTCAGCTGATCAACACCGGAGGTCGCCATGTTTAAATTGAAATCTTCGGGAGAGTGTTTGACTAATGGAATACCGGACGCATAAAACGGAACAGGCTCGTACCGACGAAGTGGAAGCTGGGTGTGCGTTGCAATATTTTTTTGTTTGAAATTTCATTGCACGTTGACTGTGTTCGAAATGATGACGATTGAAGTGAAAAGCACCGAGATTCAAACGTGCCATATGTCAACCGTGCTTCGTTGATACGAGCCCGTTCCGTTTCATGCGTCCGGTATTCCATTAGTCAAACACTCTCCCGAAGATTTCAATTTAAACATGGTGACCTCCGTTGTTGATCAGCTGACGAATTTCAAGTGAAAATACAATGTTTTAGAATTTATCAAGCGATCGACACGTTTTTATATAGATATAATTGCTCAGTAAATAGTCTTTTTTCGATCACATACTAACACAAAGCTTCAGGATATGCCATATTATTCTCACGAGGCGAGATAGACCTGCAAGTAAATCGTTTACTGGTCATATAGTACGCCACGGAGATCAAGAGCGTTGGACCTACAGGCCGTACCAACGCCAAAAATTATATTACGGACTGTGGGTCCAAGTTTGGACTACGGGTCACCTTTCATATTTTCGTTTATTTCTCTCAAATAAAATAAGTTATCCAAAGTTTGGTTTTTGTTATTGACAGACAGGTATCTGACACTCATTATTGCAGCGGAAATATTCAGATAAAGCTTCTGTTTATTTTATAAAATTAGATCGTTTGCCTGTCGCAATTTGGTCAGTAACGGGTCGCTTGTGTCTATAAAGAATCACCCTCTTTGGCACCCACTGGCGATCTATTTTCCCACTTTATATGTATTTATTGGACACAAAAAGTCTTTTTTGTCTTCTTTGAATTAATTTCACCACACTTTTTTTCACAACTTTTACAGTGGAAAGAAGTGAAAACAAATGGGATCAAAAGCAGTAGTTTAGCGTTAATTTTCTAAAAATAGTTCAACTGGAGCAGTGTTTCAATGGGTTTTAATGCGCATGTCTGACAGTGACCCGGTATTGACAACTCGACTCGCTGTTGAAACGGAATAAATATATCATGATGCCAGATATTTTTCCCAATTATTTTATCGTGAATTTGAAGCGTAGACAAACCTGTTCAAATAATAATAATTACATTCACACTCTTTATATTTTTCTTCCTGTAACTGAGCCGCAAACTTTTGCGTTTTCGCGTGTCTAAATTTTCTTTCGGTGCACATTCAGTCTTTTTAAAAAAATCACTTTCATCAACAAAAAACAACAACAAACTCGCGAAACTTTCAAAGACGATGGGCAACAAATTACTTCACAAAACTGGAATAAAAATTTCAGTTTGAAATGCTCTTCAAATTCAATTTTTTTAAGGCTCAACATCCCTTGACACGTTACTGCCTGTGACCCGTTACTGCCTGAATGACTGTAGTATTACTATTATTACTAATACTATTAGTATTAATGATTTTCTGCCTAGTGGGCTTTGTACATTTTACAGTCATTTGTCCGGTAATGAACCAGTTTGCATTAATCGAGGGCAGACGTTTTCAAAATGAACAGATCCAACAAAATTTTGGTTCAGATTCTAATATAACAATAACATAACTTTGGAGGGCATTGTGGTTTATTAACGGCCCAACAGGTGTGAATGGTTCAGGGTCGTTTCGGCCTCGGGACATTTCGGCCTCGGTGTTTTTTGTGGGACGTTTCGGCCGAAACGTCGCACCTGTCGAGGCCGAAACATCCTGATTTTTTGGGGGGGATTTTTAAAAAAAAAAATTTATAGTTAAAATTTCTCAGAAAGACTTCACGGTCGTGGTATTTTTTTATTTAATATGTTACAACATTCTGAGTCGAATAACTTTTGAGAAGACAGTTTAATTTACTTCAGTCAGAAAATAATTAATCCTCAAATTAAATCCATCCAAGAAATCAGAAGAATGAGAACAAAAACCCAAGAACATTATGATATAACAGAAAACATGTGTGACCAAACATTGCAACACTTTTCCATGTACCCACCCAAAACGATTCTGAATGGCTGATAGAAAAAGCCAATCACAGTGTTTCAAAAGGTTTGCAGCCCTATCCCCATTAATTTTGCCACACCTAAGTCTGATTGACTGTCAGTAGGTGTTGAGTGAAGTCCACATGTTCTGTTTTGATTGCCACAACAAACCTAGCTTAAGCCAGCTGTCCTGTTTTGATAGTGGTTTGGGGTACATTTCAAACATCCATCTGTTTATTTTTACAGCAGAACCTTTTTTTCATTCAAGAAATCATGATTAAATTTCATTTCAAAGCTATCTAAGAGTTTGGAGAAACTATATATAGTGATCCAAATCATGGAATCGACACATTTCCAAAATGTATCCTTGTGTATCATGTGTATATTATTATCTGCAAAAGAAAGACAATAAATGAATTATAATTATTATTGGTGTTCTTTGTTATCTTTTCAAGTATTTATTATTTATTTATTGGTGTTTAAGGTCACATACTTATGCACAATGGCTAATCGTGACCGTGACAGTTTTACGGGTGGAGGAAGCCGGAGAGAACCACCGAGCAACGACGAGCAGCTGTCAGCTCTCCAACATCGCAACTCTGAACTCTGCACCGCAGCACAGGCAGGGTTAGATTGGTTGAAGACATGCGCACCATCGACGTGCAGTACGCCTTAGTACACAGCGTCATCGTGCACCCATGTAGGCAATCGGGGTGAAGTGTCTTTCCCAAGGACACAACGCGGTTGCTGCAGGTGGGATTCGAACCGAGGACCTCTCGGCTTGCAGCCTGCACCTCTACCAACTGAGCCACCGCGCCCCCATCTTTTCAAGTGTTTTATTGCCCCAATATATCTGTCTCACCGGTAATAGGAAGGTAATTAAAGGTTCCATTTGATGGAAAATCTGTCATAATGAGGTGTCAGTTGGGAGACTGCCAATTAGCACCTTTTTGTAACGGATTTCTCCAAATATGGAGGCCGAAACGTCCGCTTCCGAGGGTCGTTTCGGCCTCAACGTTTTTCCCCAAGAACTTATCGTCCCCAGTTTCAAAAAAAATATCGAGGCCAAAACATCCCGGGCCGAACTGGTAAATGGTCGAAACGTTCTGCTCCCGTGTGAATAACAGCCCGACAGCTTATAAAAGGCCTGAGATGAAGTCTCGGACCATTAATAAGCTGAAGGGCTATTATTCACACCTGTTGGGCCATTAATAAACCACAAGGCCCGACAAAGCATGTTATTTCTATTATTACCACTGCGATTCTGAGAAAGTTTTGACTCTGTACCTTATATATTATAGCTACAAACAGCCAATTGGTCTTCATTTAATTCGCTTGATTGAGACATTTTTAACGTTTTCAATATTGGCAGATGATATTATCGTCTGTTCTCAAACAAACAAGTGTCACATGATTATCACATGATTGGCACCGGTACTCTTTCAATCGCAACGAAGTTAGAAACCTAAAAAACAGAACCGATATTTACTGCTTTTAAGTCAGAAATAAAGGCATAAAATGTCTGCAGACTTATTTACTATACACAGCTGCTTGTTCTTATGGGAGTAACTTTGCTGGCCATTTTACATATTTAATAATTTAAATAAAAATCACATTGTTTACTAGTTGAAACCATTTCTGGAAACTGTTTCCATTTTTGAGTGTACGACGAGGAACAAGTCACTTGACGTGTCGGGCTGTTAATGAGATGTTTAACTCATTAACGGCCGACACATCACGTGACTTTTTAAGTTGAGTGCTACGTTCTTGTAATGCCCTGTTAAACTTTGTTAATGTACTAGGGAATGCCCTGTAAAGTGGTAACAATAATTGATGTCTTGGAAGACTAGATACATAATGGCAGTCATATGAATTGTTTCCAAATGTTAACACTGTGCCTGTTTGTCGATGTGGTGATTTGACCGGTTACAGACTTTTTTATGAGTAGAGAACCAGCGTATATTTCATGTAGGAAATACCCCCAAAACATTGAATTTACACATAAACCTGACAACAAATCTTATTTATATTGTGTACATGCCTGATAAGAACAAAAAAGGTAAAAAGAAATATGTTGTTTATCTTTTTATTGACTGGTTCCAATTGTACGAAATTAGGATATTTCAATTTCTGCTCCAGATGTCTGGCACATGCAGAACCAACTCTGTTGTAGTTAACTGTGGCTAATGCCATCCCAAATATTGAATGGAGGAGGTTTTAACCGGCAGTTAGATATTACTGAAATGACTGCAAACTTGTATTATACATAGTCATCATTCACCACCAGGACCGGAGATATAATGGTAAAATTCCCCTGAACCTGTTACAGAGCCTCCACATGACTTGATAGACCTCTGTCAAATTGAATCCCCAAACCCATACCCACTGTCCACCATGCAGTAGCAATCCATTGTTATTTCAGTATGTTGATTGTTGAAAAATTGTGATTGTATTGTATCAATCATGTAATGGTTATTTTTTATTTAATAAATGATACTTGTTGCTTGGAATGAAAAAATACTGAATTGAAAAATAAATCTGCTGAACTAGTGTGAATGTGTTGTTCTGTCTTGAAGATTGAATCTTCCCAGATCGAATCTTCCTGAGATCGAATCTTCCTGAGGTCGAATCGTCCTGTTCCCAGGATAGTACCCCAGGGCCCAGAACTTTGGGAGGCCCAGGCATGGCCCGGGAGTTCAGGACCTTGTACTCTTGGGATGGGACTGAGTCTGGCCCAAAGTTCTGGACCCTTGGGTTACCATTCGGAGCCCTCGCCCAGGGCCATAGACTCTTGGATCAGCCGAGAGCACCCTCCCCCCAGCAATTGCTATCTAAATCGGATGGGGGTCGTTTCAGTTGACAGTCAGATATAACTGCAAGCTTGTATATCATTATACATATATTAGTCAACATTCACTACTAGGGACCGGTATAGGGTCAGGGATGGCTGCAGCCCCAGCTACACTCACTTCAGGGAGGGTTAGCCATCCTCATCAGGGAAACTTCCCCTTCATTGTGTTCTTGTCGAGGAATGCCCTGGCCCCTACGTAGGAGCACAAGCTCCCATGTGAAGGACATTCTGACGTCACCACTGAATAGGGTGGGGTGGGATAGTGACACCAAGGCCCAGAACTTTGAACTCTTGGGTCAGGCCTGACAGCCCCCCCCCCCCCCCCCCCCCCACCCCAAGATATTACTGACATGATTGCATACTCGTATTATACATATATTAGCCACCGTTCACTACCAAGGCCAGGGATAAAGTCGGGTTGTGCGAGGGGTCCCCCAAAGTTGGGGAAACTGCCTCCTTTATTGTATGCTTGTTTGGAAATATCCTAGCCCCTGCGTCAGGGAGCACAAGCCCCCATGTCAAGAAAATAGTGACATCATCACTGAATAAGGTCTAGGAGGGGCTGAATGGTGAACCCAAGGCCTGGAACTTTGGGCAGCCCAGGACCGTGGACTCTTGGGTTAGATCTGAATCCCCCCCCCCCCCCCCCCCCCCCCACCTGAAATAAAGGTTTTATGAGTCGCAGAACTAAACTGTTAAGAAGAGGACTGTTCCTTGAATGATGATGAAGTTATCATGTCAGGAATTGTGCAGTCAAAAGGTATGTATCACTCTTGGCCACTGGATACCCACTTAAGAACTTGCAAAGTTGAGACTTGCTGCAAAAAATGTCATTTAGACGGGGCAAAAATGAAATAAATTTAATAATATTTCACGAGAACAACTTGTGGCCAAATGTGCTTCACATATCCAAGAACAAAGCTAGGGTATAAAAATTCTTCAAAACACAGCGACAGAGCTTCATGGGGTAAATTCTAAAACCTTTGCTTTTGTTTACATATGAATTTACTTTCGATTTCCGGTCAAGGTATCGATATACAACGCTGCCTAAAATCAAATGATGAGAAAGACCGCCTTAATACAGCATACTGTATTATATAGAGACTGTTCAGTTGCCATATTCAATGCAAGGTATCATGATACCTGTTGAAAGTTCCTAGAATTCTGATTTTGTTTTTCAATGGAAATTAGTGGTATCAAGTGATTTGCGCATGTCTGCCGAACATGGAAACCATCTTCAATAAAAAAAATGCAGACAGTTTTGTCCTTTTCCAAAATGAATCCTATCGCTGCATTCAAAAGTGTTTTGAATGCCCAGCTCTGTTCTTGGATATCTGAAGCACATTTGGCCACAAGTTGTTCTCGTGAAATAGTATTGTAACTTCGTAGGATCACTCCAGATTATGCCCAGATGACAATGCCCCCTTTTGGTCGTGATCATTCAACATGATGGCTTCCCGAGCTCAAAACCCAAAAATCGTTAATACAGACTACAGGTCGTATTTGTGATGGGATTTCATTGTAACTTAGTAGAATGACTCAGTATAATGTTGAGATGAGGACGTCCCCTTTCAGTTGCAATCGGTCTACCGTCATGGCTACACAGGCCTGAAGCCCGAAAACCTTTAGCACAGTCTACAGGCCATATTTATGAAGGGATTTCAATGTAACTTGATAGGATGACTCGTTTTGGAATAATTTCACTATAATTTGGTAACTTTCGTTGACATACATTAACTGTGAGGGCCACATACATTAACTGTGAGGTCATATTAACCCACCCCTCATCTCTTTAGTACAGTGTACACCTCATATTATTTTTATTAAAAACATAGCATACAGGGAACAGAAATTAACATATTCCCAATTATCACAATTCTTGTCTTATTTCATTATCCTTTCATAAACATTGAACATTATCCTTTTCATCATACACAACACACAGACAAGTTAAGCAAGTGTCATTGACACTTTCATCTTCCATTCTCGTCAAAAATAGTTTCCGTTGGCAATGACCTTTGATGAACTTAGTAAAAAAAACTTAGTGCAGTTATGCATCAATATTTCCCTTTGACACACCCTGCAGGGCACATTTATGATTGGATCGCTTGAAAACTTGGTGTGCTTGTTTGGGGTGACATCTATATGGGAGCTATCAATTTTCTTCCATTTCTGTCGAAAAATATTGCCCCTGGCAACGACCTTTGAACTTAGTTTAGTCAGACCTCAATATTTCCCTTTGGCACACCCTTCAGGGCACATTTATGGTATGTGTGTTCGGGGTGACCTCCAGATGTGAGCTATTGATTTTTTTTCTTTTCCATAAAAATTTATTGTCTTTATCACCAGCATTTGAACATAGTGCATTTGTGCAGGAACTTATCCCTTTTGCACTCTCTGCAGGGTATATTTTTGAATTTCCATAAAAAGAAAAAAAAAAACATTGCCACAAGCAATGACCTTCAAACTTAGTGCATTTGTGCATTAACATCTTCCTTTGGCATGCCTCAGAGGGTGCATTCACTATCAGGTTGTTTTGAAACTTTGTATGCTTATTCAGGGTGACAAAGATTGGAGGTATCGATTTTCTTTTCATTTCCATCAAAAACTGTTGCTGTTGGCAACAATCTTTGAATTTATTGCATTTGTGCATCAACATTTTTCTTTGACATGGCCGACAGGGCACATTTATCATAGGATTGGCAAGGCAAGACCTTTGGATAACAGATATTGATTAGCATACATTTCTGTGATAAAAAAGTTGCCGTTTACAGTAACCTCTGAACTTACAGCATTTGTGTATCAACATTCTTCCTTTAGCCAGCCTAACAGTTTACATTTAGAAATGCATGGATTGGTCTGACATTGTGCACACACAGTGCTGTTATGTTGAAGTTTCACCAAATAACATTGGTACCAGTGATCTTCAATTTTGCCATTTCACTTATAACTCACCAAGTTCAAGTTTGTCAATTTGAGCTGCAGTGTCATTGACACTTTCATTTATAAACCAGCTCGAAAAACTCAATAAAATCACATTCATAACAAAAAATAAAGGAGTTTACATATTGTACCATATAATATAATAATTTTGAAACATTTTTTTCCTTTTGCACAGTGGTTTTCACGTTATGTATGATTTATAAAATAGTAATGAAAATTGTCAGATCATAAACAATAGGACATAGGAATGCTTAAATTTATTAAAGGACTGTATTAAACCGAATTAGCATCTCAATTTTATAAAGTGTAAATTACATGGTGATGGATATTATGACGGAATATTCAAGAAAGCATGTTTTACCAGAAATGATTTTAACTTTCACACAATACAAGAGTACTATTTGGATTTGCACATAATATGATAGATAGATCCAGAGTAAGGAAGAATATGATCTTAAGTATACATATAGTCGGAGAACAAACAACGCGAATGCTAGTGAGGATTCCCCACTCTTCGAATTTCAGAATGAAAGCAAATATTACTCACCAAAAGATGTCTTCTCAAAAATTAACAATGGTTATGAAAGATTTTCAATATTTCATTTAAACTGTCAGAGTCTTAAAGCCCACTGGGATTCTTTACATGATCTATTGTACGAGGTACAGGGCTCTTGTAATACTTTTGATGTGATAGGACTAACAGAGATATTCCAAATTCCCCCCAACTCATCATACACAATAAACGGGTACCACCCCCTTATTAAGAATACAAGACCTGATGGAGATAATGGTCATGGTGGTGTTGGAATTTTCATTAAAGACCACATAGATTTCCAAATACGAGAAGACCTTTCTGTGTTCATTCCACATGTCTTCGAATCCCTTTTCATTGAAATTAAACTAAAGAAATCCATTAAATTAGTAGGAGTAATATACAGACCTAATACACCACCGAAAGCAGATATTGACTTCTTTCTGTCAAAACTAACTGACTTAACGGAAATGATAAATCACGAAAATAAAAAATCCTATATCATGGGAGATTTCAACATTGATCTTCTGAAATCAGGAGTACACACTAATACGGATAACTATATAGATATTATGTTCAGCCAGGTTTTTTTACCTTTTATCACCAAACCAACGAGAGTAACTAGTCACTCAGCCACACTAATTGATCATATCTTCACAAATAACTTATCATCCAACTGTTTTTCTGGTATAATCATTACAGATGTCTCTGACCATTTCGGAATTTTCTATGTTGAAACTCATAACGTGATTAAAGAACTTACGTCATACATCGAAAAGCGCAAGATAAATGCAGATAGCATAGCAACCTTCAAAACAATTTTGTCTCAAACAGACTTTTCAACCATCTTGGAGACAGACTGTCCAAATTCAGCCTATGACACGTTTTCAGCCATTATTTCCACAGCCTTTGAAAATGCTTTTCCGATAAAACGCATCCCACTGAAAAAGGATTAGTCAAGCAAAACCCATGGATGACCAAAGGGCTATCAATCTCATCACACACTAAATCCAAATTTTATAACAAAAAACTAAAATGTCCTACAGAACAGAATATTGCAAATTACAAAAATTATTGTAGAATATTCAATAAAATAAAAAGACAAACTAAAGCTATGTATTATAAATATATCTTATTAGAAAATAAAATCAATCTGCGGAAAACATGGACAGTCTTAAATGAAGCCATTCACAAAACAAAACGAGTGTCTGGATTACGTTACTCTTTTGTAAGCGAAGATGGTAAGGAAATAAGGGAGCCTGCTGAAATAGCCCAAGAGTTCAATAGCTTTTTCGTCCATATTGGAGAGCGCACGAGTGAACAAATAAAGAAACCTCAAAAACATTTTCTTGAATACATGAAAAATAATTCTCCACATAATTTTTTTATAACTCCAACTTCACAAGAGGTAATAAATGTCACAAGTTCAATGAAGTCCAAAAATAGTGATGATTGCGATGGTATGACGACTAGCCTTCTTAAAAAAATAATTAACATAACGGCCGTACCGCTGTCGCATATCATTAACAACTCGTTCGTCCATGGGAGTGTCCCAAATAGAATGAAAATTGCTAAGGTAATTCCAATTTTCAAAAGTGGGGATGACCAGAAACTTAATAATTATAGGCCCATCAGTGTTCTACCAGTCTTTTCTAAAGTATTAGAAAAACTCATGTCGAATAGAATCACAAGTTATCTTGATAAATTTGGCATGTTATACCAACACCAATATGGATTTAGAAAATATCACTCTACTATACACCCAATAATGCAACTCCTGAAACATACAGGATGGGAAAATAATACTGAAGGTAATAATAAAACAATGGCTATATTCCTGGATCTTTCTAAGGCATTTGATACAATTAATCACAACATCCTGCTCACCAAACTAGATAAATATGGCTTTAGAGGCATCAGCAACAACTGGTTCAAAAGTTATCTGTCGGACAGGGTTCAGTATGTTAAATACGGTGATCAAAAATCCGATTTAATGAAAATAAAGTGTGGTGTTCCTCAGGGTTCTATACTCGGACCTACACTATTTCTTCTATATATTAATGATATTTGTTCTTCAACATCACTAAATCTGTTATCATTTGCAGATGATACAACAGTCTATGATTCAGACTCTAATGTTGATCTCCTGGGCACTAGATTTAATAATGAATTGAAAAACTTATATGAATGGTGCTCAGCAAATCAGCTAGTTCTAAATGCACGTAAAACCAAATATATTCTTTTGGATCCCACTCCTAGTAAGAGAAGGTGCAAGTATCCAGATATCTTCATTAATGAACAAAAAATTGTACGAGTAGGGTCAAATCAAGATGAGAAATCTTTGAAATTATTAGGTATAAGTATTGAGGAAAACCTAACATACCAAGCGCACATTTCCACAATTTGTTCGAAGTTAAGATGGGCAAATTATGCTTTGAACAAGGTAAAAAAAATACTACCACACCAGGCATTGAAAATGTTATATTATTCTATAGTCCACTGCCATCTGGTATATGGTATTCATATATGGGGCAGTTCGAGGGCAGTTAGTAAATTGTTGAAATTGCGGAAAAGTTCCATACAAATTATAAATAACAAAAAATATAACTCGCACACTGACCCACTGTTTCTAAAGGATTGGATTCTGAAAGTTACTGACCTGTTCAAATTACAAACTTGCCTTTTTATATTTGATTGGAAACATGGCAATCTCCCAATGTCATTTAATGACTATTTTAGTATTTTAGAAAATATATCGCGTATGAACACGAGGCAAGTGGGACAAATGCACGTATACAGAACTCGTAAAAAATGCTTAGATAAGTTACCGATATTTGCATTCCCTAAAATATGGAACAATTTAGACATGGATCTGCAAAATCTAAATAATAGAATCATGTTTAAAAAGAATCTAACAATAAAACTTTTGTCTCCGTATGCTGACAGTACTCAATGTAATAATCCGTATTGCCCAGACTGCTGTGTATGAACAAAATTGAAGTAGCATAAAGCACGTAATTCTATGAATAAGTTCGCACCTTTTCACATTATCTATCACCTTTATCAACGAGGCAAACTCGAGAAGAATATTGGACAATTCAGTTCAACAGGAGTGAGGAGTCGCACTCTTCCGACTGTGCTGGTTTTGCCCGGGTGTTATTTTATTAGCGCTCGGATAATATAGGTATAAGCGCAGATCTAAGACTTTATACGTATTAATCGTAGGACATGGCAAAGGGGACTTAAACGCACAATAAATAATTGAATAAAAAATTAAAACCAAATGGATAACTAAATTAATAAATTCAAAGAATGGTTGGCTGTTTCAGTAGTTGGTTGATTAGTCAGTTTGATCAGTAGCTCATCGGACTATTAGACTATTGGATAATACCTGGTTATCTCGTCTTCAAATAAATTCACCGTGAAGAACCACCAAGTCTATGGGTGAGCGACATCACCCGCTGTGTTCTCAGACGCTGGGCAGCAGTGTTCCTGGTCCTTAGTCCATTCGCAGTGTTGAAGCAAGAACATATGTTTTGTTTTGTTTTTCTGTGGGGGATGACAGGTAGACAGCCAATCTGGCTATGTCGTCTCCCTACGATATGTGCAGAAAGAATTCTGTTATTAAAACTTTGTACTCAGAAATGTTTATTTTGTATACAATGCTCATGTCGTAAAAATAAAGTATTATTATTATTATTATTTAAGCTCAAGCTATGGCAGTTACCATTATTATATGCAAGTGAAAAAGATAACAAAGAAAAAACAATCATAAATGTTGGACAATGAAATATTAATTTCTTTTTTAGCTCACCTGACTGCAAGTCATTGTGAGCTTTTGCCATCACTTGGCATCTGTCGTCCGTTAACTTTCGCGACTGGACTAGGTCTTCTTCAAAACCACTAGCCCAAACCCAAACAAATTTGACATACAATATTTTGGGGGTATCCTCTTTCCAGTTTGTTAAAATGAACTCGGTGCCCCCACTGGGGTGGGGGTGATGCCACAAAAGCATCAATTTCTCCTGAAATCTTCTTATGAACCACCAGTCAGAATGCTGTGATATTTGGTATGTAAGCTCCTTTGGTACTCAAGATTCAAGTTTGTTCAAAGAAATTTTCTCGGTCAATATTTGGGCTCGCTATGGGAGGATCCCCATTTTGTGCCCCACCCCAAAAAAAGTTTTCCCGAACCGAGAGGCCGATTTGAACCAAATTTGCTATGAGGTATTATTGGGTCCTAAGTACTTGATTCATGCCAACAAAAAATTTCCCACTGCCCTGTGGGAACCCCTCAGGAGCTAAAAATAGAAAAAATTCAAACGCCCATATCTCTAAACTGCACGGCACTGAAACTTTTTATTTGGTGTGAAGCTTCCTTAGGACCAATAGAAAGGAATGGTGAAAAAAAATCGCTATCGGTTTTGTCCTAAGGTATAGTTTCGGGACTTTGAAAAAATGCTGAGTCAGCATTATTTAACACTGAAGGTAATGGGAAAAATATAAAATAATCTTTTTCTCCCCAACCACTGCTCCAAAAGCTTTCATATTTCACATATAACATCTATGGAAGATTGATTCCCATGGTTGTGGAAATTCAACCCCTGGGTCCATATTTGGGCACTCTACAGGAGCCCAAATGTTCAAATTAGTGCAATATGAGGAATATTCTTTAAAAATCTCTTTCTTCAGATCCAGCAGTTAGAATCTTTTGATATTTGGTGTATATCATCCTTAGGGAGGTGTGATTCAAGTTTGTTCAAGGGTATTTTTTTTTGCCCAGTGGGAACCCCAGGAGCAAAAAATAGAAACAAATTCAAATACCCATAGCCTTCCCATTCCCCATTTATTCTCAAATCACAGAACACTAAAAAATTATATTTAGTATCCCAAAATTATTAGGGTTAACACAAATTGTAACTTTGTTCAATATGAGGAATATTTTTTAAAAATCTCTTTGTTCAGATCCAGCTGTCAGAATCATTTGATATTTGGTGTATATCATTCTTAGGGAGGTGTGATTCAGGTTAGTTCAGGGGGCATTTTTTGTTCCCAGTGGGAACCCCAGGAGCAAAAAATAGAAACAAATTCAATACCCATAGCCTTTCCATTCCCCATATATTCTCAAATCACAGAACACTAAAAAATTATATTTAGTATCCAAAATTATTAGGGTCAACGTACACTTTTACTCCCCCGGGAAGTGCTGCAGTGCTTGTTTATTGTGGTAAACAACTTCTGTTACACTGGTAAAAATAGGGACCCAGTCACCAATGCTTGGGGTGGAAGTCCTCTAAAATGGGCAACATGGGTATAAACGATTTACAAAACTTGACTTTATCTCCATGTTGTGGTCACGATTAGCGGTTGTGCATAAATATGTGACCTTAAATACCAATAAGTGAGTACACTAAAAAAAATTTTGTCCTCTGTGGTTTCTGATTCCTGATGCCTAAATACCTGTATTCCTCTTGTACAACTTGTTTTCCTTAACGACAGATCAGAGTGCTTTGATATTTGATATGCAACCTCTTTTGGTACCCAAAAATTCCAATTTGTCGAAAGTTTCTACAGCAGTATTTGAACTCACTACAGGAAGATCCACACAAAGTTTTTTATTTCCCAAATTGAGAGGCCAATGTGAAAAACAATCTTCTCCTCACAAACCAATGGCCCAAATTGAAACATATATGGGCCACATCATCTTGGGGGTATTCTGTTTTAGTTTTGTTCAAATGGGGTCTCCGCCCTTTTTGGGCGTGGTCCTCATGCCCAAATGTGATGAAATTCTTTAAAAATCTTCTTCTCATGAACCACAAGTGGGAATCAGACCTGTTAACTCTCCCGGTTTCACCTTGAGTCTCCCAGTTTGGGGCACCAACTCACGCTCTCACAGTCACATCCTATTTTCTCCCGATTTGACACTTTTCAAAAAATAGGTGTCTTATACTATTTTGAAAATTAAACAAGTTGCATTGTATGCCAAATATATTCTCATACTGTTTGTGGTTACGTGAAAGAAATCAGAATTATATAAACTCAAAATATAAATTAAATAAAAACATAATCTCTCAAGTATAATTAACTTCAGCTGACCTTTTTATATATACTATTGTTATGGGTTCATACCAAATTTATCCATTTTTGTGTAAAAAAAAAATATAATTGAAAGCTTGTTGAAAACTGAAAAAAAATCTGTTGTGAGATTTCACAAGAATTAAGTTACCTCCCCTTACTCATATACAAACAGATTCAGAACAATCATGTCCAGGCTCCAGCAGAGTATTTTGTCTCCATTTTGAACCAACAGGATTATTTTGTTTGTATTTTTTTTTCACAATGGGAGTTATGAATACTGAGGGCACCTTCTCTAATGTGAGTAATTACAAAACACAGTTCAAATATTTTTTTTAATAAAAAAAACGAAAACGAAATTACCACAATCACACACAACTTCATTGTACCGGCAACAACAGGTGTTTTTTTTTTTAAACAAAACGATATGTATTGTTAGCATTGAGTATTTTTTATTGTACAATAAAACCTGTCAAAAGATAATAAGAATGAATATTTCCTCACTAAAAATGTACAGACTGAACAAAGAATTTACTTGAATAAATGGCATGAACGAAGAAGGAATGCTTGTTTTGGTTCTTGAACGTTTTGGTCCTGGGATGTTTTTGGCCCAAGATGTTGCAGCCTCCATGTTTTGAAGCACCGGGATGGGCTTGCATGAGCAAGGAAAAATGGCTGGACTGAGGGTGGGGGGGGGGGGGGGGGGGGGGGGGGGGTTAGTACAGGCAAGGGCTAGATAGGCATCCACTCACATAAAATTTGTGTGTGTCTCGGGGGGGGGGAGGGAGGGGCGGGGCTTGGACCAGTGATATCCATATTTGTATGCTTTTTACTGACAAATACCATTAAAAGTGTTTAAAATAAATTATTAAAATGAAATATATAATGCATTTGGGTTGGGGGGGGGGGGGGTGCCCGGGTGGGACCGTGGGGAGGCATAACAAGGAAAGTATTGATGTATTGGCCTCATCCAAATCTCACTGAGAGCTCATCAAAATCTCACTGACAGTCACCTTCAGAGGTTTAACAGGTCTGGTGGGAATGCTTTTGATATTTGGTATGAAACCTCCTCTGGTGTTCAAGATTAAAAGTTGTTCAAAGAAAGTTGATAGGTCCATATTTGGGCTCTCCAGGGGATGGGCTCACTTTTGAGCTCCCCTGAAAATTTCTATTTCAAGAACCAGTGGAGCAATTTGAACCAAATTTTATATGTGGCATTAGTTGACCCTAAGAACTTCATTCATGCCCCACAAATTTTTTTGCATGTCAACGTCTGATGCTAAAAATAGAAAAAAATGAAATGTTCAATATTTCCCAAACTGCACGGACTAGAGATTATGTATTTGGTATGAAGCTTTCTTCTGAGCAGTTGAAACAATTGGACAAAAAAAATTGCTGGCGAATCTGTCCATATGGTTCATTCAGATTACATTTTCTCCATACCCATAAACCCTTAACAGTTTAGGACAACTTGGTCCAGGTGAGCGTTCTTAGGCTCTCTTGAGCCTCAAGTTTTACTTTAAAACAATTAAAAAAAATAACTAAAAAATTCTTAGTGCATTCTGATTCGGAAAGAGCAGATCGTCCAAGCACAACTGATCTAGTTTAGGAAGGTAACAATCTTGATAGGGACGAAACCTCGGTAAACCTTGATTATAAATAAAAGGTGAACATACTCCTCTGTACTTTTGCATGGGGCGCTGTGAAGTTGGAAGAACATATCCTCCATTTTAGCAAAGAAATTTTCCCCTTATCATCAGCTTAAGTGATAAAAAGTGATTTTATCACTGTTTTCAATGATGTAATTTTATGTGTTTTGCCTTCACATGGTTTTTTTGTCAAACACGCTGAAATTGGTTGTTTTTTAATTTGATAACTAACAATCAGAAACTGTTAGCAACATGCATTCTCAATAATCTGATTCAACTCAATAATCTGATTTTAATCTTGGCAGAAAAATTTGTAGTGTCTTTTAAGTGCCCCTTGATGAAAAATGAAATGCTAAAAAAAAATTGTGGAACCTGTTTTTCATTGCTTGTAATTTTGCTCTGACAGAACCTGCATGGAAATGGAATGAGCGTTTCTGTTAAATCTGCAATTCTGCCTGTGAGAACCCTAGGAGCTGAAATAGAAAAAAATTTCAAATGCTGGTATTTCCCTAATTTCACAGAACAGAAAAATTGTTATGTGGCATGAGGTATACTTAGGACCAGTTGAATCGATTGGGCAAAATCTTCTCAGAATTAGTGGTGATACCATGCAATACCATCGCAAATATTACCTTGAAGAAGCGTGATGGCAGCTTTTTTTTGCTGTTGCAAACGGTAACTGCAATAATTTTTGACTTGCTCCAAATACCTTGTTGCAACAAAATCAGTCATCATTTTTTCTATTTTGAAAATTGGGAGTCATGCTGTATACTGCTCGCTACCATTTGAAGGCATGTGCGCTATTGTTTAGTTCCAAAGTCAGGGAAATGTTTTAAAGAAAATATCAACAAACATGAATTCCTTTCATCTCATACACCCCCAGGAAGTGTGTTGTGGATATAAAGTTAAGAGAACATTGATACTGACCTGTTGCAAGAAAGAAACTCACAGACATCGATGCAACAGCCTTTTTTAGCTCACCTGAGCAAAGCTCAAGGGGAGCTTTACTAATCACTTTCTGTCCGTCATCGTCGTCCGGCATTAACTTTACATTATCTACTTCTCACAAACTACTCAACCAAATTGAACCATATCTGGTGTGCATGTTCCCTATCATATGTCAGTTCAAATTTGTTCAAATAAAGTTGCCACGCCCACAGGGGGCATAACTCTGGTAGCACCCATAAATAATTTCTTTCCAAAATTAAAAAAATCTTCTTCCTCAGATCCACCAGTTGAAACCTTTTGATATTTCGTATGGAAACATCTCTAGGGGGGGTCAGATTCAAGTTTGTTCAAATGCCCAAAGTTTAACTTAGTGCAATGTGAGGTGATTTCTTTAAAAAACCTTCTTCAGATCCACCAGTCAGAATTCTTTCATATTTGGTATATGACACCTCAAGGGGGATCAGATTCAAGTTTGTTCAATTTGAGTCCCTGGCTTAATATTTGGGCTCTGGGGGTGGGGGGGGGGGGGGGCACATAAGGTTCAGGTTTGTTCAAATCCATTGCTTAGTGTATTTCCATAAAATTTGTCCTCTCATGACTTCATTCCTTTGTATTGTTTGATGAACCATGTCCTAAACTGAATGTGACCCCAAATACTTCTTTGAACCACTTTGGCAGGTGAGCAATTAAGGCCCCTTGGGGCCTCTTGTTTCCAGTGATGAACCAATTATCAGAACTTGCTGTGAACCGATTACCGATTATTTTCTCAGCTGATTATGCCGATTCCGATGGTTGAAATAGGACCCAGAAGAAGATCTGTTAGTGGCCTGTTATACTGCAGAATTTCGTTGATAAATCTCCAATTACGAAAGCTTAATAACACATAAGTTCTCAGAGTATGCATGTTTTAGTGCTGGGCAAATATCAGCCAAAATAATATTTGCATTTTTGGGAGTTGGGGTGGGTGAAGATCATTCTAAACGATACAATCACCAATATTGTTTCTCTTGTGATGATCAGGCCTGGCATTTTCAGGAGAGAGATTTATTCGCTCGCCTACTGCTTGACTTAAAAAACTAGCCAGCCCTCCTGGCCTTAGAAAGTAATGATTGCCATAACAGCCTATTCCTAAAACCCACATCTTTTCAGATCTCTGCTGTGGTAGTGATCTCTGTAAGACGGCTACACTTCACCTTCCACACCTCCGGGACTTGCCGAGGCCCAGAGGTGTGGGAGGGGGCCAGTGTAGCCGTCTCACATAGACTACCTTGTGAGCAGCACCCAACAAAGTATACAAAGCCCACTTGGCAGTACTGCAAATAGTAAAACTTCATTTTTCCAATTTTAGCTTCTGTAAGTTTGAGATCTAATCACTCCCCTAGGCCATGCGAGGGGAACGATTTTTAGCCCTCTTGCATTTTTAAGAATGCCAGGTCTGGATGATTGTGTGTTATTCCCTTAAACAGTGTTAATACGGTTTTTGTGTAAGAATACAATACACTTGACTGTATTAACCAGGAAGATACTGAGCACACATACGTTGTGTCTTAATTGAATAATAACTTTGATGTTAATGTGTGTTGTGAAGTTGTGTGACGCATTATTTACAAACACGACATCAGAATATGTTATTTAATGTTCATTGTTCAACTTGTTTACCTCCCTTGATGTGTTTTCTTCAGTGTTTACATGCTCTCTGTAATCAACATTGGGGAGAAACATCAAGGGAGGTAATTGAATTTAAAAATGAATTTGACAAACTGAAAACGTGTTTGTGACGGTCATGTGACTTAAACATTGCGTAACAATCATCTTCCATCGAAAAACGGCTGAACATATTTTAATTATACATGTACCCAATGCAACATTGTACAGCACCATGATTGAAGACTGGTGACTTCGATCAGCTGGGAATAGTGACGATCTTGTACCGATTGCGGATAGTAAATTCCATAATATCTAGGATCTGCAAATCCCTAAATATTCTGATATACACTACACACGTTTTTAATGGGGAAACTTTATTGAAATGGCCAGATATCAAAGAGATTTTAATAGTCAGTGTTAAATATAGAATAGCCGAAAACTGCCGGTTTTTAACTGTTGGTTGTCATAATCTGCTGATGTCCCCATAACCGGCCGGTTTCCGATTGCCGATTCCGATTATCGGTTCATCACTACTTTTTTTATTCCTTCACTTTACTGTTGCACAGTAAATAGTTATTCCTAAGATACTACCCTTTTTTTTGAATTAGCTTGTTGCAGTGATCATCAAATGAAATGCAGCTTCAGATGAGCATTCTTTAAATTTTGTGCATTTCATTTCCCAACGCACCTCACAACATTATAATTAGAGCTCCCAGAATCAAATAATCAGCCAGCAGAGTCCGTCAGTTAGTCAATTATGCATTCATAATATGTACCCATTATAACAAAGATCAAACATCGAAATACTAAGAGCTGAACCACATTGAATGATGTGGGAAATGCATTCAATGCGGGGAAAATGGCATACCCTAAATTGCTACTTTTAAACAACTGAAAGCACAGCGATGTGACGGCATTAATATTCATTAGCAATTCGATTTTGTTTCATTTTCTAATGTCAGTCCTTCACTGTTATCGTATTTTACTAGCCATGATCACCAGAAACAGCTTTCTGTAGGGAATAATGCTGGCATTTGCAAGGAAATTAATTTATTCACTCTTGCTGTTGTAATTAGCTCCCCTGATATGCCTGATAGTGCATCAAGTTGAAACAGGAATGGATGTGCATATTTTATATTTTGAATGATTACAATGAACTTAATGATACCGTTGATACGTGAATCAAATCATTCACTGACTACTGACTGAACTGTCACATGCAACAGGTATGTTTTTGTTTTGACCCATCACCACTCCATTTCTGACTTGGAAACAGGTGGACATGTGAACATTTTGAGCTCTGGACTATCATCACTCACCAAAAGACAAAGGACTCTGAACAAGATGTCTGGCTGTCAAACAACATTCAACATTGTTATCTTTTGTCATAATGTTGTGTCTAACTGCCTATTTAATGCACATTGCTTTCAGGATAGTCAAAGCTGACATTGTTTTTTGGCATTCTTCAACATTAACTGTGTTTTCATTCCATGAGATAGTGATACATACACTGTCATACAAAATCTTCGACTACTCTGCAGATACAAAATAACCATTGTAGATAGCATTCGTCGACAGTTGGTAGGGCTGGTCGGTATTCAAATTTCATTACCAGTGTAGCAGGAGGGGGGGGGGGGGGGGGATCCTAGGTTATCTTCCCCCCCACCCATGACAAAATTTTTTTTTGTATTGATTTGACATTATTATACCCCACGCAACGAAGTTGCAGGGGTATAATGTTTTTTGGACTGGTCCGTCCGTCAGTCTGTCAGTCCGTCAGTCAGTCCTACTTGTTTTCCGGACTTTTTTTTCTGCACACTTCCAGATATTGAGCTGATTTTTTGGTATGTTAGTCCTGACATGGTGGCCTACAGACCAAGTTTGCATTTTGTTCTGCTCCACTGATTTTTTACCGAAATTACGGCCCTTGAACTTTGAAAAGTTCATCAAAATTACAGTTTTTGCAGACTTTTTTCCTACACGCTTCCAGATTTTTGAGCTGATTTTTGGTATGTTAGTCTAACATG